>VZTF01005782.1:338484-384305 GCA_013397755.1 Cnemophilus loriae | reverse complement strand
GAGAGCAGAGGCCGGGGCCAGGCCCGCTCGCCTCCCCGAGCCGGTCCGGGCCGCGGGCGGCTGCCAGAGACGGTCTCGTGTCACACTTACCCGCAGAAATGCAGCATTGAGAGCATGCTGTGTGTGGACAGGGCTTTATTTTTTTAATAGGTTCAGTTGCTTCTAAAACTGGACTAAAAGGACTGCACTGTGAGTTTGAATCCAGATTAAGCACATGCAGTGATTTGTGAGTGAAACTGGACCTTGTACATACTTTTTAAATTTTTATGCAGATAGCCAACTTTTATGATCCTTTGGGAGGAGCAGGGGAGTTTGTAAAGGCACAGAGTATTATTTTTATGATAGATTAAGGTACTGGAAATAGGAACAGCACACATGATAAAACCAAACGACTGAATTCAAACACAGTGATAAATATATATTTGGGTTATTTTAATACAAGTCCTTGGTCTCACAGTCTTTTCCCCTAGAAACATCTCATTGGGCCACTGACCTACTTCCAAAGTATTTGACAGTGAATAAATACCTTTTCAGTTCAACTGTACTTTTTAAAGCATGGATCCTCAAAGCACGGTCAGAGCAAAACAAAGCTCAAGTAGTTCTAACAAGCACTCTGCAATTCCTCACAATGCAAATCCCTGCAGAATACTGCAGGTCTCATCCACGTCCTGGTCTGTCTGGGTGAGAGTGCACAACTCTCTGTGCAGTGACATGCTACAAATGTACCCACACCAGTAATGACAGCGGCACTGATGTGCCCAGAGCCACCAGGCAACCAGATACAAGCCAAGCACGTTGTACACGGTGATGAGAGGCACATATGCTCGGCAGTGGCAGCAGAGCCCGAAAAACATCGGGAAAGAAATACTTTCTCAGCCTCAGGTCTGCCGTGAAGCACAGCAGGATAGAAATACAGAACAGTTATACAGGTTGTACCCTTGCTATGCCTCTTGTGCAGAGAATTTTGGTCTCCCAGCGCAGCACCCAGCTATCCAGTAATATTTGTATATTCTTAGTGGCAAAAATAGAAAATTATGTCAAGACTTCGCACTTTTGTGCTCTAATTGAAAATGACTGGCATCTGCTTTATTTCGTGCCGGATGTGTAAGTTTTCTGGTGTCTGGTTAGTTGGTAACACAGCCCTTCAACTGGCAAGACAGAATATGAGCATTGTCATATTTTGAAAGTAATTATTACAATAGGCAAATATTTCAGAGAATAAAAGTATACAGCAGTTTAGAACATCAACTACACCTCCATGTGGGCACTTGTGGTCTAATCTTTTTATAGTTGTGACCTTCACATACTGTAGTACCTTAAAGATATGCCAAGTTTTTGTCACAAGCACAATTCATCAAATCCATGTAAAGGACATCTCGATTTTAAAAACAGGATTCAGATGCTAGATGGACAAAAAGATATAAGGGGAGGGATCAGGATTTGTCACTCGTCTCAGGGTTAGATAATTCATGAATTTGTACAGCATGATTTGAAGTGTTTAGGTTTATTTTTTTTCCTGTCTTTGCATTTCATTTAAAAATATGGAATAATTTTGAACAGTTAAAAACCCTTTGTTCTGATGTCTGTACTTGTACTGAATCTCCACAAATGCACCGTTTTCAAATTTCTGGCACAAGAACTCAAATCTATGCTTTTCTGCTGTCCGCAGTCCATGTGTAGATCTGCTGACAATTTTTTTTTCCCAATCCACCACCTGAGGCATGCAGTGGTTTAAACTATGAGACATCAGTCAAAATGTAATAATTATAAAATCAGATCTCCAAAGGTTTATTAAAGAGTGTATCCAAGTATCTCTTTCCATTACAAGTGTGATTACCTCAAGGTAACATTTCCTTTGAAGATGATTATCAAAGTCCATTTTTGTTCTTTTGTGGATGCAGAACATATTTTTCCCGTAGGAGAAATAAGATTGCCAGCTTACATCCTTTAATGGTGTTTAAACTGAAAAGCAGTAAGGTTACTATGAAATGATCCACCTCCTTTGCATCTTAACCCTGGGCTAGCTTGGTTTCTATTTTCTGTTTAAAGTTCTGCTCAAGCCCGTTCCACTCTACACCTCGCTTTCTTCCACCACCTCCCTATTTGTAAGAGCAACACAGTATAACTCTTCTTCCCATGTCTGGCTGCTTTTAAACTTGGCCCACGCTGGGTGCAGCTCTTGAAGTGAGCTTTATGAAATTATTTTAAAGTGAGCTGGGGTGGTTGCCACAGCAACCCACCCTGAGAGAAATCGAGGCTATAGATTAATGTACCCCACAAGATTATTCAACAGTACTGTATTTGTTCTTCATTCATTCAGAATATTCCTTCAATCCATATGCTTTTATAACGAACAAAAAGGTATAAACTCAGATAATTTCAAAGATAATAGGGTATATATTCCAGAAGCACAATTTAATTGCTTTGTAAACCACTGCAATGAGATGACATGCACATGATTCTTTGGAAAATCATTTAATTGCAAAAAAAAAAANAAAAAAAAAAAAAAATCTGCAAGGTACGCATAGCTGACATATTAACTTTAAATAAAATGGCATGTCATTACTAAAATGGTGTTATACACATCACGCAGTGATTACAGAAAGCCTTTGTCACAGGTGTACCTGTAAGTATATAACACAGTAGAGTTTTGCTCTCCAGATTTTGCTTCGAACAAAAATCTAAAAATAATAAATAGTACTTGGTAATATTAAATGTAAGAAATATTAAACACTCACCACATACACCCTCTTTATTGTCAAAATCATCCGCCTCCAATGCTTTACTTAATCTTTCCCATAGTAGTTACTTCACAGTTTACAATTCTTGTTCGGCACCTTGGATGTTTAAAAGCACAAAAGTAGCATATTATTAAAATGCAAACCTTCAATATATTTTAGGAGATTAATGAAGCAATTTCTATAAAAAGAATATGAATCTTTACTGATGTGCACTTAGGCCTACCTTACTTGTAAGTAGCTTGACGTTTTCAGAAGCTGTTACAAGCTCCATCTAAATCCTACCTTAGGGATGCTACACTACCAATAAAATTACAAAACTATTGATTGCAGGCTGTACTTATCCTCCAGTCGGTATTTATGCTTTGACATGCATTTTGGAAAACACAGCCATCTCGTTCTTTAATAAATGCCTGTTTAAAAGGCCAGGGTGAATTATAAAATGGTAAAGCTCGGCATATTAATTTTTTTCCTTCTACCAAGGGCAGGTGTGTGTGGTGCTAACAGCAGACACGCATCTCCTTGAGTCTGCTTTGGGGAAGGCAACACCAGGTAGCACCAGCAGAACTTTTTTTCACCCCAAACATTCGTTTGTCTCTGCACCTGTAGTTGTGGAGAGAGGGTCTCAACTGGAACGACTTGGTCTTGAGGGGCGACCTTTCCGGCCTCTGCCCCAACCCCTCGCACCTGCACACATCATTACCCCGGGCTTCTCAGCATTTATTTATCNTGTTCCACTGGAGCTACGGCTGTGTGGGACTGGCCGGGAGCAGCGGAGGGCTGGGGCGTCCTGGCGGGAGGCTGCCTCTGGGGAGGCTGGGAGCAGCACCCTGCCCAGCGTAGCCCGGCAGAAATGCGCTCATCGGGCGCCTCCGGAGCCTGTCCAGAACCTTTGCCCGCGGCTCCGACCTTTGGGACAAGTGTGTGTCGCCACTGTGGGAGGCCGAAGCGCAGCTCGGCGGGGCCAGCGGGACGTGGCTGCCAGTGCTGCCCGCTCAAGGCCAGGCTGCAGCACCACAGCAGGAGGGTGGGGGGTGAGTGGTGGGAGCCACGGTCTCGGGGCTTTAGAGAGAGCTGCGGTGGCCAGACTCGTAGGGCTAGGCTCGGGAAGCTCCAGCAGCACGTGGCAGTCTTGGGAAGGGGACAGACAGATCGGTGTCTAGCAGGCTAGTGTTGAAGCCGTGGAGGGAGGTTAGATTGTAGGGCTTGGAGGTCAACTAATATTGGGCATTATCTCTTAGTTTCCAGCCTTTTTTTGGAAAGATGTTTTTTCAATTCCCCACTCCTCCTCTTCCGTCTTACCCCACTCTGCCTTTTTTTTTTTTTTTAAATAAAGAGATTTTTTATGCTCCCCTGCTGATATTTTCAAGGGCCTTTGCAGGGAAGAGATTGATTTTAGAGTGAAAAAGGCTGCCAAATGCATTAAGTCAACAACGAAAAGGGGGTTTGTTTGTTTTGCTAAATTGATCCTGTTCTAGTAATCTGAAGTGTTTCATTGTTACTAACGGCGGTTTCTGAAACTGTAGTTTGCAAGTTGCTATTGTCCTTTAAATATCTCATAAACAGCTGCCCAAAGGTTATTTTTATCCAAGACTTTTTTTAATTGTATTTTTTTTAAACTGTTTTCAGACTAGAGATAGGAGATAACTTCTTCATGGACAAATACATTTTCTTTCAAAGATTAGACATTACTAAATTTGTTCTAAAGAGTGTAAAAATAGTACTTATCACTTTGTGAAAGACAACACAGGCTGCTATTAGAAATAAATCTGGGTCTAGTGATAACCACTCTTGCCACATATGCATCTTAGAAATAAGCAATGCTTAAGGTGTGTATCTTTTTAAATTTTTCTTCCAAATGGGACTGAAATGGCGTCGGAAGGAAGTTAACAGCTATAGAAGTCCTGAATCTCCTGCTTGTTGAGGAACATGGATGCTGTGGAGCTTATGTAGTGTGTCCAAAGTCCCCTGAAGTCTGTTGAAATCCAGTGTAGTCTGACAGGCTGAGATGTGATATTAAAATGGAAGCTCAGTCCTATGTCACTGACCACCCAGATCCCACTTTTGCCTCAAAATTAATCTTAGGGTATGCTCTAACTCCTGTTTCTGTAGCAGCCACTGTCTCTCTGTAAGTCATTGAAATGTACTTATCATGGTATGACAATGTTCCACCAAATGTATAGAGTTTATATATACACATATGCATTTTAGGGGTATAACTCTTGTAACCCATGATCTTAAGTGTAAATAGAGGAAGAATTTAACCTGCTAATGTCTCCCTGGCTGAGATTTAAGGACTCCAAAAATGTGAGTCTAGACTTGCCTGAAAGAAATGCGTCAAGGGTTTTGAAGTTTTTCAGTGCTAGTAAGAAACTGATAAGCAAAACTTTAGTCTCAGACAAACTCAAAAGCTCAGTGACTAGTTTCAGTTCTACACTGCTTCCCCAATGTCTTCTGACATAAAGTTAATTAGGTAAAATTTCAAGCTAAATGGGCTTTTTTTTTTGCTATGCAAAAATACAAAAATAGATCAAATATGAGCTTAGAGTGGAAATTTTGAATCAATTCCCCATCTTAATAGGGTTTAAATACAGGAAAGTATTTGAAGAATAATTTTGGAAGTGTTGTCATTTTCATGAACTGCTGTTCATCAGTCTGATAATTCTGCATCCTTGTAGGCAGAATCATCAGAATTTTTTTTCAAAAGCAAAGCATTTGGCAGAAGTGTATTTTATTGTATGGTTTAATACGTCTGTGATTAAAGTCTATCTAGATTATTAAACAGCCTTCATCCAAGAAATACTGTATACTATTCAATTTGATTGCTAATATAGAAGAGCTATCTCTCACACCTTCTAGAATTGATGCAGAGGAAGATAACTTTGTATTTAATCGTTAATTTATGCAGCTGTAGAAGTCTTAAACCTCTGTACCATTAGCTGGGTATTTCTAAAGAAGTTCCTGCTAGGGCAGTTCCTTCTACTTATCTCTAAGAGTAAAGGTTCCCAGAGATTGTTTCAGAATTAGCATTTAAGTAAGGAGCACCCTTTTTATTCGTTCTACCACATTTATTTGTCCATGTGATTGCCTGCCATTGAATAAGGAGAATGTCTCTGTGATTCACTTTCATTTTGGGAAAAGCTGGGAGGGAAATAGGAACGGATTTTTTTAGGCTGCGCGTTCCTTCTCTTTTCCAGAAATGGAATCGCCTGACTAAGGTATTGTGATATTTTCAGATATTTTGACAAAAAATGCACAACCCAAAACAAAAAATATGATTGCACCCCCTTGCTAATTGTGTGGCACTCAAGCTTTTGTCTGTCTTGCACTGAGTGATGATGTGATACAGAAGCAGACAGCCATAGATGGCCAGAAAAGGCTTAATTAAGTATTCTGCAGCTGCTACAAATTAGGTCAGCATCTGCATCTGTGTAGACAATGAAATTCATGGTAATTTTGAGGGCCAAGCAAAGTGGAGGTTTGTTTTGGATAGACCCCTAGTCACAATTCAAACAAAATTCAGAATCAAACATATTCTAAGGGGAAAAAAATGGTTGGTCAACTTCATGTCCTGTTGCTGAAAACCACTATGGTTTCCCATTCTGGCTTTAGATGTGTATTCCAATGTCACACATGAGAGGCATCTCTTACAGTATTCAAATTTTGTTTATTTTCCCTAAAAAATAATTTTCAGGAGTTTTCCAGATTAGACTTTGAGCTATAGTTTAGATAAGCAACCAGCTTTTTTTGTTGTATCTGACAATTTGCCTCTATTTCAAATTTCATACCACTTTCTGAAACCAAAGTTGGAGTAAATGATGCACAAATTTTATTGGTCAATGATCTGACCTGTTCTAACAGAGATACTTACACCATAAATTGAATATAGAATACGGTAGCGATAGATTAGTACATGGAATGAGGATATGAAGGTATTACTCTCAAACTTTTTTATACAGATATGCTTGCATGCAGATACCAAGAACTAATAGGTTATTCTGTGGACACTTTGACAAAATACACTGGTTTTAGGTGTTTTCAAACTCTTCAGTACTAAATTCATGTTTTTGTTTTGTGTTTGAACAGCTCCGAACACAAGTGTTGATCTATAAATATGTCTTCTAAGTGCTGTTGTAATGCTAATATGTCTGTTGTAAAAACAACAATTAATACAAATATTTTATTAGACGATTTAGAGAGGCTTTTTGAAAGTTCGCAGCTCTTCTTGAGAAGTGAAGAAGAACTCGTAATTTCTGTGACCATAAAGGTAATTGCACAGTAGTTGGGTCAGCTTTTAGATGTGATTGTGCCACTTATGTTCATCTATTTAAGCCTTCCATGAGCTTCCTGCTGTGATGTCACTGGTTATAACTCTTCCCGTGGAAGTACTTTAAAAAGTTGATATTATTGATGTTAAAAGGAAACTAAGCCTCAGGTTGTGTTTGGATATGTACTTTGGTTTGGATGCATTTCATCTGAAGTTGTTGTTACTGGCATATGATCTAGTTTGAGCTTCTTTGTACAGCTCCTGTATGATGCACAGATTTAATTTCTGGTCTGTAATATTCTTGCAAGTCTGCACCAATCAGACCGGCAAGATCTGATTTCAGCAATGACTTTATAGATAGCTACCTTATTATGGCTAAAGGAGAAGAAATCTGATTACTAAGTAGAAGAAGTTCCTTCAGCTGGGAATTAATATTCTTGTCAGGCAAGTAAAAACCATACAGAGACAACTTCAGGGTTGTTTTTTTTTTTTTTTTTGTTAAAAAATTCAATTAACTTCATTCAAATATGTATTGAAACTTCTTGAACTGACCTAATATATTGTTAGGCTTTTTAGTTTTAATCTCTCAGTAACAAATAGATACGTTATGGTGAAACTCGCATTTGTCTTTACATTTTAAATCTACAACAGTTGGAAGGTCTGTGCTGTAAAACCCCTTTATCTCTGGATGTGACTGAATTGTTTTCTTTGCTGTTGCTCAGCTAAAGGGGCAAGAGCTGGGGAATAGGTCCATATTTGGAAGAGGTTTAGAAAAATTTCTAGCTCCTAAGTGAGACCGAAGGGTCTTTTTGTAGTTTACATATTCATGTAGGGGAAGATAAGACAATAGGAATATGGGCAGAAATAACTCAAGAGGGTTGTTGCTAGTGGGGATAGACGGGTTAAGAATTTTTGGATTAAAAAGATTCAATGGGGAGTTCCCACATCCTTTTTGCAGATTAAACCTAACAGTTTGGAAGCTATTTAGAGAGTAGTTTCTGCCAGGAACAAAGGAACCAAGTGCTTCTTTGCCCTAAGTGGAAGCCAGTTCCCTTGTATTTCTGTGGAAGAATACAAGCCAAAATCTCATTTCAGTGAGACTGATGCTGAGTATTAAATGGCTAATGAACTGATTTAGTGCAAGGACACATAATTAAATGGGCAGATGTATTTTTGCAAAGGTAGAAACAATCTCCTTATATACAAGTAGAGTGTTTCACAGTCTCTTCTATTTTTTTCAGCATTAATATATTCTTTTATAATTATTGCACACAACAATAATTTGTTATTACCAAGCATTCTTTCTACAATAATTTTAAATTCAGGAGATGGATTGATACTAGGGAAAGGGCTATTTGCATCTAGTTATATAGGACTTTAAAAAGTAAAGTAAAAGAATGAATGCTGCAGGTATCTATAGCAAAAACTATATGAAGTACCCATTTTGTATGCTTCTGTACTGTTATTGTTATAGTAATAACAGAAATTAGAGAGAAATGAAAATTATTGGGGGAGATCTTTTTTTTAAGAAAAGAACCAAAACAGAAGATAAAACGTAGCAACACATAAACAGAAAGGTTTGTTTTGCAGGACTAATCCTTAGCAACTGGGTATCATACTATTCAGCTTTTAATTTTTTTGCCCTGATGGATGTTTCAGGATACAGTGCATCAGCTACATTAACATTAGATTGAACTTCATATGCTATAAGTACAACTTTTAAGTACTTATGTAGAACTAGTACTACTATATAGCTATATTTATGAACAAAGCTGTAATTGCTATTTCATTCTATTATTTTATTCTTTTATTTTTATTATTTCCTGTGCAGTTATTTTACGTGCTTACAGTAAACTTGAGTATGTTAGTTTAAATCTAGATATTTATTCTTTGTAAGCTGTATTTATTGAACTTAATTTAGAATCCAGTGCCTTTAGAGTTATGCATAGAAAGCACTGTGCTTTTGTCTTTATTGAAGATTTCTTAAGTGGTGCTTTCAAAGCTTGTCTCATAATGCTTAGTTGCTTTCATAGGAACAAACCCATATCTGACTATGCAATAAATTGTCAGTACTTTACTTGGAGAAGACAACTCCCATTAACAGTTCGTGTACCTGTTCACTGTGACGAGGGGTATGCTTTGAGACCTGTCCTCGTTACCTAGTTTGTGGTGAATGTAGAGTGCAACAGCGTTTTTGAAATGGAATAGGAGGGTGGAGCTCCAAGCAGTCATTGAGAATGGCGTATAAGTGCGTCTGCACCTGGGAATGAGCCACAGTGGGGTGCAGGGGTGGGGAGCAGCTGCAAAGCCATCCATTTACAGCCACTAGGACAGCTCAGGGGCACAGAGCCTTCGGGCAAGGCTCCAAGTGGCTCCTCCCTACGCTGCCAGCAGACTGGCAAAGAGGAGAGTTCTCCACTACTCCTAATGGTGGTCTGATCCTTTGATTTCCGTGGTGACTGTCTCAGACCAATAACCAATTAATTTCTGAACAGAAACATTAATTAATTAATGAAAGTCCAAGATGAAAGTTATACACATTTTTTAGAAGAAGATTTTGCTTACTATACCAAGGGGAAAATAATTATAAATTTTGTATATACTTTAATATATATATTTGTACATACACACACTTTATATGCACAGGTATATATATGTATGTATATATATATATATGCACATACACTTTATAATAGAAACATAAAATTGAAAATTTTCATGGTTAAAATACTCATGTATGAAGCAGTAATTAAAGCTATTCATTCTACTCCCCCACTGATTTTTTATCATGCATCTCATCTTCTTATCTAACTTTTATATGCAACTTCATTGCTGTCGGTGGAAAGTGTCCAGTTTTCACTAGTGAAAGTAGAAAGTCATGAGATGCTTTTAAAATACCATGCAACAGTATATGAAAAAAATTGAATTAACTTTTGAAGAGCACAATCCAGATTGTGGATCTCCTAAACTGAGATTTTTGCCAAAGCTTTGTGGTTAAATCCCATTTTTTATTTACATGCACTATGGAAAAACTAATATAGATATTCTCCTGTCACTAAAACTTGGATTTACTGGAAAAGACAAACATGTGGTTGAAAGCTGAGCTACACTGTAGCTTTTCAAAATAAAAAAGACAAAAAGATAGCTGTAGAGTAAATCGCCATAGTTTGTGAAACCGACCACAGAGCTCTTAGTTAATAGGGCATAGTTGGTAAAAAAATAAAAGAATGTACCAGGCTTTTTAGGGGTGATTCTGTTTCTAACTGAAATAGTTATAAAGTTTCAGTGCATTAAATTAAGTTTTCCTACTTCTTAATCTCTCAGTAGTTCATTAATAACAGAAATATTTCAGAATTTCACTTAATTTGCTGAAATCTGTTGATGACAAAAATAAGAAACCAGAAAGACCAGTTAAGGGCACTCATTTAAAGTTAATGGTCTAAATTATCTGGTGAGTAATCTCCACCTTTTGAAACATTAAACAATCTTCTTCTAGAAAAGGAAAGCATCTTATACTTGACTTTCATTTCATAAAATACTCTTTTCCCCCAGTGCAATAAAATACATGCTAACTTACTTAGAATTTCATTAAATTCTCCAGGAGTTTGTCACATTAATTGCTGTTTCTAAGCCTTTAAAATCAATACAGTAAAATGCTGATGAACTTAGAGTGTACAGAACTAAAGACTCTAAACTACAGGCTGTATATTTTCCTTGTTTAGTGTGGCATGTACAATGTCTAGCAAGCTCCAGGAACTGCCATGACTATTTACTGACTTCGTATTTAACAGTGCTTGGTTTTAATGACTGTTTAGGCGATTTGGTTTCCGTACATTACACATTATCCATGAAACAGCAGAGTTTTACAGGCACTGCTCATTTTAAAGGCAGCTCTAGTTTTGAGGGTGTTGTTTTGTTCTGTGTTTCATACTTGATCGGAAAATGTATCTTTCATATTTAGAAGTTTACTTTATGCTTTGACTAGTAATGTTTTATCCTACTGGCCCTTTATTCTCATATACAGTAGGATATCTTTGCAGAAAACAAAATTGTGAATATTTTCATATAGCACATTCCAGAAACAGAAATAATCTCTTCTTCATTTTCCTGTCTCTGAAAATGAGGAAAATGGATGACAACTATGCCTGATCTACCTCTGCTGAGGTAGGACTTCCCTGTCAGCTGTATGGGTCCCACACCAAGGAGCCTAGCAGAAACAAAATTGAAGATCAGGGATGTTTAAAGGGTTTTATTATTCAGCCTAATCTTAGGCTACTCATTGCTGATACACCATTTATTTTGATATACGGGGAAGACTTACTACAGAAATAATCTAACAGTATATTGGCTTAAGATTCCTTTTTCTCCTCCATTAGTGCCTTCTATGCTGTGCAGTGACTTGTGACTTTGGAATCTGTTTACTGAAAAAGATTCATATGGTTAAGTTTTCTGTCTGTTTACTCACTTAAATAAATGTTTTCAATTTAACACAACAATTTGTAATGAATACTGTGAAACACAGTTAAAAGAATGAGTTATTGAAATAGAAATAATAATAAAAATGCTTTTCTCCCCTCAAAAATATTTATTTTAACATGTGGTCACATTTTCCTGCATTTTCACAGTAATTGAAATCTTATTGTTCTAGAAAAAAATAATTCTTTTTTCTCCCATCATCTAGTTTCCCAGTTCTTATGCAAATTAAAGAATACACACACAGGCATAATTTGTGGTTTTAAAATAAGGGAATGTGTAAATTCATTATATCTTTAAAAAGCACCATATCAAGCAATGCTCTCATGAAGCCTATGGCTTACAATTTACATTTCACTTTAGTGTACAGTCAACAGTTTTGTGTGATAATCCTTTGACTGTCTTGTAAAATGCTCTAAACAATGTTAATTTCACTCATTTACTACAAAGAAAACTTAGTTGATGTTCAGAAGGAATTTCTAATGCTCAGAATGACTGCTGAAGCTCTGAATACTGAGCAGTCTACAGGCAACAAATCCTTCTGATTTATTTGGAAATTACCAGGATAACTCATTTATTTTAAAGGAGGCAGATGGAGAGCACAGAGTACACCCTCAGCCAGCACTATCTGGCTTCTGCTGTTCCTGCACGTAATCCTCTGTGTTCTTTCCATTCAGAATCATAGAAACAGTTTGAAAGAAGGTGACTGTAAGTATCCAGTCAGTTTAAAGAAACTTTTCTTGGCAACAGAAGCTAAAATCAAGCACTATATCAAGTTAAATGCAAAGCACACTACAAAGCTTATCTGCTTTCTCTTGAAGAAAGCTTTGTGAGAGTGACCATGAGCCTGGAGCTGAACCACCCAGTGCTGTGGCAAGCAGAACATTCCAAAGACATAATAATAATTATTTAATAATTTTTTTCTTTTAAAACTCACCAGTGCCCTTCTTCTGCTTCTCCAGGAAGTTGTACCCGTCAGCACCTGCTGAGGGCTTCGTTGATCAAACTGGCAGGTAAAAAAATTCCTGTAGAATAAAGCCAGACCAGCTGGCTTTGAAGAGAAGCCCCCCAGTTTGGGTTGTGTTTGCCTCACTCACCCTCTGCTCTGCAGACCCAGGCTTTTTCTCCTTTGGATGTTGACCTGTAGGCTGCGTGATGTGGGTGCACAAGTGTCTGGCAGGCCAAGGTGCACCTGCTTCTGTCACTCCCGAGTAAATTTAGCTGTAAAAGGTATCACTGACAAGCAGACCTTTGTCAGTGCTGGCAAACGAACAGAGCATTGCCATCCCCCTCCAAAAGTACGCTGCAAGTTCAAATGGAAAATATCTACTCGGTCGTCTTATCCAGTATCCAGGAATCGCTTCTTCTAGAGGAATGAAGGCCAAGAGGCTCATGTATGGCAAAAAAGTTTCCTCCTTTAAATAGATGTTAAAATTACATTATTCCAAGAAGAATCTGTGAACAAGATGAGGTTTTGTTCTTTTAATTGTGGCTGGAAGAAAACTTTTTAAGAATGGGAACACAGCATGCAGCAATTTCACTTCAGGTTATTAAATTGTGCTAACTGTTAAAGCTGAGTGTCTTTCTTTTCCATAACTCATTGTGCTTTCTATCCAAAGAAGTATTAGGAAACTAAAACGTATCACGTAGATAGTATTAATCTCATTCCCAAAATTAGAAAGCATGCAGAATTTAGAGTCTGAATTTCAAAATTACATGTTCGTAGAACTTATGCTGTCATAATCTAGGAACCAGCCACTTTTAAATGGGAGCTAATGTAACTGGAGGCTCTTTTGAGGGAAGCGATGAAAACTGGGTATGCTTGTCCTTATTGGATATTTATAATTTATTTATAATAAGGGTATTTATAATTTATATTTGCCCCTCGCTTTTCTTTTCTTTCTTTTTTCTTCCTGCAGATGGCTTCTGGTAATTAAAAGAGAAAGGTGTAATTTGCACCAGTGTGTCTTCTCACAGTGTTAAAAAAAGAGTCACCAACACAGGTTTGCCAGGATTTGTAGCAGCATACCTAGATACTCCATTTTCTACTTGAAAACTAGGCCATAAACTCAAGTGGCTTTAAAGAAAAAATTTCAATAGTGTCTACTTTGCTCTAATATGCTATTTAGAAGGAGCAAAATGTTCCTTCTAACGAATGAGACAAAAATTGTGGATCAGGAGCTCTTTGTAAGATAAACAAGGTTCCTATTTATTTACTTGTATAAACAACCACTCACCAAGCTGTATGTCTCTGCAGGGGCACCCTTTCAGATAGGAACATGGACCTTATTGGCATCATCTTGTATCCATGGAAACATTTTAAGTACCTCTCTCTCAATATGTACTTCCCTTATTCAGGGTTTAAGAGCTGAGTACCAAATAAGTAAGTGTTTTTATTATTTTCTTTGTGGAAGCTTGTTTCTTGGGGTTCCTATCTGTTGTAATAAAGATCTTGTACTTTTATCATGTTTGATAAAATCAAGTGTTTTATTTCAAGCCTCCTATCCACTCTTATTCTTAGATTAAAATTAATGTTCTTGAAGTCCTAATGAATGGAAATTCTGAAACTTCTTGTTATCCTTTACTGTATGAAAAACAATTATTGTAGTTCACATCACCATCAGACTTAATCACTGTTCTCATTGCATTAAACTAGTCTGGTTTTCTGTATTTCTGAAAGAGGAATAGGAAAAATTAATAAGAAATCAGACTGTTTTCTCTTGGCAACAGCCATACCCACCTATGTCACTGTGTAGTAGGTCACAGAAATTGAGAGCTTAACAATTGTCTTGAAACTGAACCAAAAGAATGAAAATAAAGGAGCTTATTCTGAGTTTTTACACAGAAACGATTGAAAAGCAAAATAATAATTTTTCTTTTAAGATGTGTCTGCCACACTACTTAGTAAAAATATCGAAGCATAGACCTAAGAGAAACAAGGGATTTTATGTCTCTATATTTCCATGCAGAAAAAGAAACATTGGCATGAACTACACTTATTTCAAAACTATCATTTTGAAGAAGATCCTTTGCAGATCAGATGTAGTTATTTCAACATCACTTTGGCTCAAATTCAAAACTGTCTTGTAATTCCACCTATTAATTGGTACAACTGATGTACCCTTTTAATGTACTTTGCTTTAAAAAATATGAAAATGAGTTATTGTTATCTATTAGTTGACATCCTCTATGTATTTTTTAAAAATCCTGCCCTAATTTTGTTTATAAAAAGTATTTTCTTCACCTGAGCCAGGCTGAAACAGTAAAATGCCTTGTTAATTGCAACTGCTACCGGATAAACACATTTCTGTCTGTAAAGATTCAGGACTTCTCACTGAAATCCTACTGGTTTAGAGCCTTGGTTTCCTAAGTTTGTATCCCTGCATATTATTATCGTTTACCAGTGTTATTGTTTTTATTTGCCACGTTGTGTCCACAGCACAGTCCCTGATGAGCGCAGATGGCACAAATGATTTCTCCACTAATTAGGGTGGAACAATATTTGTGTAGCAATCCTGTGAAACTTCGCTGTATTATAAAAATTGTTACCTTTTTACATGCCAGATTCTCCATATCAGGTTTATACTTTTATTTATGGATATCCCTTTGTAAATGTGTAATCATTTTATTTAAGAAGTATGATCATAGTGTAGGCAAGTTGAAGCTGCCTGACCCCCTGTGAAAGCCTTGGTGAGTAATCTGCCTGTGGGCTGGCCTGTTTGCCCTGCAGATTGCCACATGAGACCTAGGATTGTGATTGCTCTCAAGAACTTTTACTCTGAGCCAACTAAGCATATCAGAGAGGTGAAACTTTCAGCCTCCAGAGAAGGAAGCAGCACGCATGGCAATTTTTTCATTTCTCTTTCATCCTGTGCCTGACCTTGTTACAAGGTCAAGGTTGCTGGGGTACTAAATGGGCAAGTAGAAAGAGAACCTAAGCTCAACTCAGCCCTCTATGTGTTCAGCCTGAGGTGGATGAGAAGCTCTGACCTTGCTCATCATCCTGAAAAAATAAAATTTCGGTTACACACTTGAAGGATTGCTCAGGTGCATTGCAAAATACAGTGAAAGCTGGGCTTGACCCAGCTGTTTTGAAATGATGGAACCAAGATTTGCCCTGTTGACTCTATGTAACTGGCAAAAATCCAATTCTTCCTAGCCACAGACCTTGGGGAGAGAAAGGAATGAGAAAAATTGGTCGTGGTATCTCTCAGGCACATAAATCTTCATCTAAGTAATATGTTCTCAGCTTTATGATTTTTAGCTTTTTAATCCAAGATGTCTTTTTTTTTCTTTCCTAGCATTTGTTAAAGAATCACTTCCAAAATGCTAGAAAGTCAGCCTGAGCATATTGCAGATAAAATCTGTCTCCCTTCTCCATCACGCAAAATAGAGATTCAACATTTGGCCTATATTCAGTTTTTCAGGTGCTAAAAAGCTATGACAAAACTGCACAGATCGTATGATAATGGGCATATTATACAACTCTAGATCATCATATGCCTAAGTTATTATTACTATTTTAGTTTTCCACAGATCACTTTTCTAGCACCATCAACTTAGATGTATTTCAGAAAAATAAAGGCTCATTGAATGGTTTTTGAATTTATAGATCAAATACAAATAAGTAGGAAAAAAACGCAGGAAAAAATTTAAGAATATAGCAAAGGAGTAGGTAGTATTGCTGTGAAAAGAACAGTGAGCTTAAGTTGTGTGAAGACTCTTATGGATCATCAGCAGAACAAAATGTAGACAAGGAATTATCCAAGGAATAAAATAACCTCCTCTCTTTTTTTGAGTTATCAGAGAAAAAATAGGCCTTAAGTTCTGACCCTTCCATGCCTGAAGCATACCCAAATGAAAAAGACTGAGAAAGAAACCTGACTGACTGAAAATCAGCTATGTTTGAGAAACTTGTACACCACAAAATTGGTTCAAATTTGGGCTAGAAAAGGGGTGAGAGTCTGCTTCCACTGGTAGGAGCAGAGATTTTCCAGGAGGGAAGTACACAGTTACAGTAGCAAGGTGTTCACAAATTAACTCAAATAGGTGCAATACAGCAGTAAATATACATGGACAAGTTTGCATGCGGCCTCCTCTCTATCACTGTGCAAACTCTGAAAGGACAAAGGATGTAAATATACATTTGGATAGTGAGAGAGAGAGCAATGTTATGTAGGTTTTCCTCATACACAGTAGGAGCTGAGATTTTTTCCTAAAGAAAAAGTAAATTGAAAGGTATATAGACAGTAGAGGTATGGTAAGAAAAGGGTGCGTTTAGTTGCAGCATTTTGAACAATTTTGAGAAAAGGATGTAGGGCAGGGTTAAGATAGATAAGCTGAGGTATCTGTCCATTTAAGTGGTTGTTAGCAATGGTGGTGAGCCGCATTTCACAGAAATGAAGAAGAAATTTATTTAGGAAGGACATTGCGCAGTAAAGTGTTGGAAATAGATAGGTCCATAAGTTATGAAAGAGGATGGAGTAAATGCAGTGAGGTAGAGAAGAAGACAGAGAGAAGAGATAGTGTTTAAGTAGGAATAATTCTGTTTGTGGCTGTTTGAAACCAGAGGCAGATGCATGCTGTGCAGCAGAAACAGTCAAATTTGGCATAAATGTAGCTGAAGGCAGGAGAAAAAATAATCATAGGATCATAGAATACCAAACTGGAAGGGACCTCAAGGATCATTTGGCCCAACCTTCCTTGGAAAAAGCATGTCCATGAGGATGGGAGAAGAAGAAAACTCTGGAACAAGCTTCTCTACTTTTCCAGTTTTTATGCCCTAAAGTGAAAACAACTCTTCAAAAAAAAAAAAATTAAAGCACTGGAGGGAAAGGATAGACAAGTGAATGAGAGAGAAGAATCTGACCTTGTAGCGAGTTACTGGTTCTGCTGAAATGCTGAGACAACTGTATGCACACCTGTGCAAGCACTCCAAATGCTCCTATTTGTAGATTTTGTTTAAAAACTGTAAAAGAAACTATGGGGAGGAGTTATTCATGTAGTCAGAAGTACTTTCTGTACATGCAGGAATACTGGGTAGCTAGTGTGTTTGTGTAATTCAATATGCAGAGCATAGGGGCAGTAGGGGAGGAGATGACACTGCAGGGCCCAAGTTTGGCATCTCGTCTCATGCAGAGCAGGCTCTGCGCAGCTCTGTGAAGCCTTCAGTGCTGCCTCAGTCACCTGGGGTTCACACAAGATGCACACTAGGTGCACACCTATTAGGTGACAGGCTGATGCCATAAGAAGGCTTGTTCCAGGAACTGCAAATACCTAACTGACAACAAACCTGTCTTATCAGATTCTCTCATAGTTAAAATAATAAAAATGAAAAACAATTCTGTGAATGCACCTATACCACTGGAGTGAAAGCAGTGTGAGCAGCTGCAGTCTGCAGGAACTCGGGTATGTATATGCCATTATTTTAAATGTGCTCCAGGATTCTGTCAACAGAGAAAAGACACGAGAACTTACCCAGGAATGTTTTCTGCCGAACACTTAACACTGATTATAAGTTACTTTAAAGTAATAAATTAATAGTGACCTTTTCTGCCAAAGTATGGTTTGTTACAGACTGATCAGCAATTCTGTATAACTCTTTCACATAGTGATTGCCAGTATAGTTGCCCAAGAATTGAAATGTAAATACGATGGGGAGTGATTCACAGACAGTATCTAAAAGCAAACCAAAACCCTCAAAATGTTACGAGCTTTTAGAACGAAAACATTTTAGTGCAAATCAGCAATATGGTGTATTGTCAAATTAATTATTTGAAAAGGAATATTTATAATAAACATTGGAAAGGATCAGTGAAATAAGGGGCTTCACTAAACATTCCCAGTTTCATGTAAAAATGATTCAGCTCCTTTTTCCACAAGTAATTTTTCATATTTTGCTGTTGCCTCCCAAACTCATAAAAGCTCCAGTTTTATAAATACATTATGTTCAATAGATAAGAGATTTATTTTCTTTTTGTCCCGGTGATTACAAAAGATGCTTATTAATAAATGAGTAAATGGGCCTCCTTCTTTTTTAGTGCTTTCATTCTATACGAACAGTTGATTTGAAAGCTACCATTTGAGGTGGTTCTGCTACCACAGACATACACAGGTTCCATAGAGATTTTCATTGTTTATGGGTTGTCGAATTTCAACCACTCAAATTTAAAGTTACCATTTTGGGGTATGTGCCTTGTTCTGGATTTTCTATAATGATTTAGCAGTAATTTGAAATGAGCGGGAGGAGTGGTATTCTAGATTATGTCTGTTAAGCGCATATGTAAAATTGTTTCGCTGGGGATTGTTAACACCTACAGATTTTTGGAATATTGGAAGAACTTCAGGGGTAGTCTTGGTAGTGTACCTGCTGCCTGCTCAAATAGCATGTCTGCCAAGAAGAAATTTGCCAGGAGAATACCAGGTTGTGTATGCTTATCTCAGACTTCATTTGGAAAGCTGGCACCGAAGAGGGGAAGTGATTAAAAGCTGTTGTCATGCCTATGTGCATATAGCCAACTTGCTTAGAGCTGCACGGCAGCTAATTCTGATATTTGTGGTATTTTAAGCACTCGACTTATCACAGAATCTGAGCATTACTGAGGTGTGTATGTTTAGCACTGTGTATGGATTGATGGATTGATGTGCTGGCTGATGTCTGCTCCCTACCTGCTCGGTCACAGCTTCTAGTAGAAAAGGAGGCATATACAGGTTGTTCTTTCTCTCTTTACATCTTTTTCCTGCTCCTTAGAATGATACAGAGAACTAATCTCACCTTGACTTCCTCTCTTTGTCCCACCTTCCCAGTTCTTAATATGACAGCAAACATCATCCAGTGCTCCATAGCAGTAGGCAGAAAAATGTCTAGTAGAATTCAGACATTCTGAAGAATTGAGTTTTGCAATAGCCACTTGTATGTACAAAATATAATTCTAATCCTCTGTTGTTTCTTGGCATTAATGTACCATATTTATTGAGACTGAAACAAAACTGATGCCTCTAAGAGCACTGATTTGAACAATTTTCCAATCCAAAATCAGATTATAATAGATGACGGTCTGAGGAATTTTGATTAACCTCTAAATAAGTGTTAAATAAATGTTCCTTTGGAAAAACCCTGATCAAATGCATTAATGACAAGTTGTGAAGTAGTAGTAATTGCTGATATGGCATTATAGATAAAATAGTTAATTGATATCACTCTCTCAAACATGCATAGCACATCAGCTGCCATGAAGCTGGAGTGATTATGGTAGTATTTAGTGCAGCTGAAATACATTAGATAAGATGCATAAAATGGAAACAGGTGTTTACTGTGATCGTCTTACTTGGCCATTCGATGACTTTACTTTGGGTGAATATTGCTTGGCTATTAACACTTCCAGCTTTCTGATGAGCTGCTCTGTTCTGATGAACTAGATTTTAAGGGAATATGGTTCAGATGAAGACTGTAAGTAGTCCAGACAGTCTGCACAGGATGAAGTAATCAGTCAGGTCCAGGGATCACCCTGACAGCACAGTCAGGACCAGGAGGAGGTGGACCAGGGACAGGGCTGAGACGTGGCTACAACATGGCTCATTAACCCATTCAGGGAACAGTGCAAAGTGGCACTGGTAAAAAAGCAGGGGTCTGTTTATCCAGGAAACAGCTACGCAGAGCAAAGCCTAGTAGTCCATTCAGAGACTACTACACTTAAAACTTAGCTCCAATTAATTAAGGCCATGAACTAAACTTAAAGTGAGCTCCTGAGTGTGGGAGCATGAGTGAAGGGTAGGTTTATCTGGGTAATACAGCCTGTCAAGACAGTCAGAGACTTGATGGTGTCTTCCTTTCTGTTTCCTGTATCAATGTTTGCAGACACGAGGTTCACCAAATGCATCTGCCTAACTCACCTTCCTCATGGTGGTCCTAAGGAGTGATGTGTTTTGGAAGAGTTCAGGTTGAGATTACAAATAGAAGTTGCAAACATAGCCTCATCTTGCAGGTATGTTCATAGAAGTACAGTATAGATCACACGTGCAGACTGTGGGGAGTTCGGATTATTATTTTTGAGGGAGGAAGGACACATATTTGATGAAGAGGTGTCAGTTAATCTTAGTTCAAGCGTGGCTGCAACCCTCAGCAACAAATTGGGAGAAAATACAATGTGTGTTGATGGCACAGCTGCACAGTTCCATTGGACTACAAGGAGTTTTCTTCAACGAAATGAAGATGTTAGCTTAGTGAAGAACTGGAGCACACAGACAACAGCCTGCATCAGCCGCTTCAGCATCTCCCAGCATATAAATCCAAGCAAAATTGTTGAATCCAGGGGAAATGTCTTTTGGTTGTAACTTAAGAGAAGCAACAGCTGAATGACAAAAAGGAAGAAAAACTGGTTGAGTGTGTTTTTGATGTCATCAGTGTTGGAAAGCGGGTGCCGCATCCCAGGCCAGAGCATCAAACGAGTGACTTTTCACATGGGAAACTTTTATACCTGCAGGTGATCTTCCCATGCGTGGTGTAATTCCATTGTAACAGAAATGCAGGTTTTTCATGACCTAGATACAATGCTGTTTGGCTGGCAGCCTTCTCACCAACAAAGACATGAGTAAAGAGTAGACATGCCTGAAGAGGACCTTACCCCGCAGCAGTCACAATATCTGTATTTTGGCCAGGCCAATCACTTGATAGAACTCCTAGTATAGAGAAATCATGAGCAGTGAGGAGAGAGAAAAGGATCTGCTGCAATATGGCTTGGACACACTTGCTTTTGTCACAAATGCACTAGGCAGGACAGAATGACAGGTTTGACCCACTTGGTTCTGCAGATGCAAACCTAGAGACATGTAAGCATAGTTATGAGAGCTTCAGGGGGCTCTATTCTCTATATCTGAAATCACAGGTTATGAAGTACAGAAGGAAATCCTTTTGAGGGAAGAAGTATCTTCAGCTTAGTTTCCTCCTATAATTGTTCTGGGCAATGGCTGTGGGTGTAGCTGCTTCAGAAAGGTATGGGAATGCTGCTGGGAAAATAAAGATGAGACTAAAGCCTTAGGCTACAGAGTAAGTGCTGAGTTTTGAAGAATAATCTTTAGGCTAATGTAATTATTTTTGCTGGATTATTCTGACAAGACAGCTTTCTTACAGTATAAATCCATGAGATCAATTTATGACCCTGTAACTGGCCACAGCTCTTTTCAATTTTCAAGTGGAAGTTAATAATCTTGAAAATGCTACTATTCTGGTAAGGGCAAGATACCACTATTTACCCAATAAGCATAGTAAAATAATGTGAAATAAACTCAAATCCCATTTTTCACCTATATTGCCTTGAATGGATTTTTACTAACTAGGTATAAAAGCACTTCATAATTACAGATTTTTGGTTTGGTTTTGGTTGTATTTTCTTGTTTGGTGTGGTGGTTTTTTTGTTTGTTTGTTTAAATAACATGATGGATTTCTTCAGGTAAAAGTTATCTTGCTTCTGACCCCCTCCCCCCTCCCACCCCCCTCATAAAAACAAAGCCAAAGCCAGAGCTGTTGTATGATCACTGATGTGTTCTTAACAACTTTGTCAATTAAATTATATGAATTTGTTTTTCTGTTTTTAAATCCAAGCATGAAGGGCTATTTTACAGAGACTAAAGTATCCAGCCTTAAAGGCTAAGAACAGTTTTATGGTGAAGTTTTCCTTGTGAGTGTTGTCCAAAGCTTCATTCCATGAGTTCTTCCTAAAGCTATGGCTACATAAATCAGGCCAGAAGCATACTTTTGTACACAGCTGTGCTGGGGGAATAGGCAGAAACTCCACCTTGCGAAGGGAAGGATTGTACCCTGGCAAGAATCAACTTCCTCTCTCATTTCCAACCTCTTTCTCAAGTTTGATGAGTAATAATTTCTGTCCTAAAAGCAGAAAATCGGGAAATCTGCCAGACTGATGAACTGTTTTTTGTAGGTTACTGAGAACTAAGCTCAAGGAAACAATCACTGAACCATAGAGTGGTTTAGTTTAGATGTGACCTTAAAGATCATCTCATTCCACCCCCCTGCTGTGTTCAGGAACACCTCCCACTAGACCAGATTTCTCCAAGCCCTGCCCAGCCCGACCTTGAACACTTCCAAGTATGGGGCAATCTCAAAGGAAAAGTGTTTTTTTTAATTTTTTGGTTTTAGGAGGACAAGGAAAAGGCCTCATCTCTTTGGGATTGCTTGAACATAAGCTTACTAATAGGACACATTTAACACAATTCCATATATATTTTCTCAGTCATTTTCTATTCATCAATCTTCAGCGAATGCAACGGGCTTCACTCCTGCTGAATAGACACTAATTTACACCACCTGAGGTCCTGGAATTTATTTTACTTTTTTATTCTTATACCATAGCTTGGGAAATGTCAATAAAGCACGTGGGCTTTGAAATGAATGACATGAGTGCAATGCAACCATTTTGCATAAGGACTTGGATAAGAATTGTTACTTATGACTGGCATTCTATGATACTCTTTTTTTCACAACCCTATCTTATGCTGCAGCTCACTTGACCTAAATTCTGCTGCAGTCTTCCGCTGCAAAAGATTGAGATTTCAAGCACTGCTGCAAGTAAGTTAAAAAAATTTGAGTCTTTACCAAAAATGGTACAATGAGATCGGCGTTGTATGGCATTTAATCTTATATTGCATCCGATCGATTTTATGTCAGGCTTAATTTTTCATTTTAAGCAAACTACAGGCTGCAATGTTGTTACCAAGAGTTGTCAACACAATAAACAGAAGGCTTGAGGAGTAGTATGGGGAAATTTATCAAATTTGTCAAGAATATGAAGATGGTCGGGGAAGTACAGATATAGAGAAGAAGCAGCTATGAAATACTTAGAGTCACTGACTATTTAAATAATGGCTGTAAAGTTTCCTGGTTTAATTAACAATTAAAATCAAAGGGCAGTTCATGCCTATTAGAGATATTGTGTAACACTGCTGAAAACTTGGGCAAGTGTCTCTGCATGACTTTCTTTTCAGTTAACATCTGGAAGATTTTCTTTTCTACCAAGCCCTATTTTAGGTTTAAAAATGACAATCTGCATCCTGCAGCAGTGGGTGGATTCTCTGGCAAATTTAATTGCCACAGAGTCACACAAGCCCTTGACTATTACCAAATGATGTGTGATAAACAAACACAGAAACTTATTTCTCTGAAGTGTTATCTTCATTTAGTACTTCAATGCACTGGGAAGTAGCATTTTGAATAGCATAGGTCATGGAACAACAATTGCTATTGGAGTATCTGGATTGCTTCGTTGTTTATTTGACAGCAGACTACCTGCAGTTTCACAACTTAGATTATTTTTATCGTCAACATTTTTGTATTGTAGTAAAATGTTTTATCATATCTCTGCAATGAGATAGTGCCTCATTCTGCATTTTCTCTGGCTCTCTGTAGTTTAGGCTTCATGTGGAGCGGGTGCTTCAGGAAGCTGGGAAACTGTTAATTCAGCAACATTTTCCCTGTTGTGCCAGTATTCTGTACCCACAATGAGGGAGTCTTGTGAAGATCATTTCGGGATGATTTTGTGGTGTTTCAGGTAGACCTGAGATGAGAAAGAGATGTATTCGGTGATTTGTCTTGAACAAAAGAGTGTGCAGGTATGAAACAGAATTCAAAAGTCTCCTGAAGAGGAGAAAAAACTATTAGTGTGCTAGTGGTGTTCTTTGTGTAGCACAGAAGTGCATCAGTGAAGGTAAGAAGCTGGTGAGTAATATGAACATTTCACATTCATGGAGACAGGGCAGTCAGTAATAGATGTCATACCAATCGTTGGTAGCCTACTTCACCCTAATGTTTCTGAGAGGTTCAGATCACTACATGTCTCTGAGATGAGTAAGTAACAGGTAATACATAAAAAGGAAAAGCAAAGTCTCCTTCTGCTTCCTTTAGAGTGCTTTCACTGATGTGCTGGGATGGTATGGGAAGCAGAGGAGAAAGAAAGATGAAAGGAAGATTATTTGTAGATATCTTATGGAAAGGCATCTGATTTTGTCTCTATAGCACAAGATTCCATGTCCGAGAGAGAGACTCAAACATTTCTTAATGGGGTGCATCAAGCACAGCATTTCCTGCTGGTCAGAGGAGGTGTTTGTCCTATTTTATTTTGCAGTGGTGCATCCTCACTTAGAATCCTGTGTGCCGTTTTGGGTGCCTCAATATAAGAAAGGTATAAAACCATTAGAGAGTGTCCAAAAGGGACCCATGAGGATGATGAAGGGTCTGGAGGGGAAGCTGTATAAGGAGTGGCTGAGGTCACTTGGTCTGTTCAGCCTGGAGAAGAAAAGACTGAGAGGAGACCTCACTGCAGTCTGCAGATTCCTTGTGAGGGAAAGAAGGGGAGCAGGTACAAATACCTTCACTGTTGTGAGCGGTGACAGGATTTGAGTAAATGGCGTGAAGCTGAGTTGGGGGAGGTTTAGGTTGGACATCAGGGAAAAGGTTTTCACCCAGAGCTGGAACAGGGTCCCCAGAGAAGCGGTAACAGCACCAAGCCTGAGTTCAAGTAGTGCTTGGACAATGCTCTCAGACCCATGGTGTGATTCTTGCAGTGTCCTGTGCAGGGCCAGGATTTGGACTCCACAATCATTACAGGTCCCTTCTCTGATTCTCTGATCCTCTGATTTTCTGATTCTCAACAGCTTTTGTTAAAGAACCAAGAGTTTGATCAACAGTGGACCCATTGATCGGAAAAGGACACGCTTCTGGTGGTCCTTGCCTCTGCTGGCTTCTCTGGAGCACTGAAATCATTGGGTATAATTTCTCTCTTCAGAGACAAGTGAACAAATCATCTGAAGTAGCAGCAAATACTCACATCACCAGAACTGTCTACAGACACAAATCTGTTGGTGGAGAATGAATCCTTATGCTGTTCATGAGAAGAAAGGGAGGTCTTGGTTCCATGGGTCTGGATGCCAGCTTCCAGCTTGACCATAGGGAAATTTTTCCTTGTTGTAAGTTTGCTATTTGTTCAGGCTGTGCATGTAAGTGTAAAACAAGGATTTAATTTATTTAATCTAACAATTTCTCTAATTTAATCTTATAAGAGCTCCATAAGATTGACACTATCCTGCAGTAGTGTCACAGCCTGCAGTCATTTAATGCCTCTTCTTGTGAGGCCAGGATTCCACGCCCAACTGCTTTTAGTCGGTCAGTACAGTAATTTTAAATGTCTTTCTTTCAGATTTTTGCCATCTTCAATTATACCTTTCCACCCTACTATTTGTGTAATTTTCTTCTGTCTGAAATCTCTTTACTGTTGTTCTCTATTGCACAGCATGACAAATTACCCATCAAGCCATATCTTTTCAGCCCAGAAATGCACGGTAACGGAGAGTCATGACATTATCACATGTTGTGTATTTTATTTCCTCACAGTTCACTCAAGGGTGTCACTTTATTTTCCTGCTTGCTTTTGTCATCATGAAGATTAACTATTTTAGTGTTTCAAAACTTTAGGAACAGTTAGAAACACATCCTAAGCCCGGAGAAACATGCATACAATTCTGTATCACTTAACGCTTCCCCTGCATGGCAAAACCATTTAGATGATTTTGAGTCCTTGCAGAAGCCATAATAAGGCTTTCATCCTTATTATACAGCCGAATAACCTGGGCTGTGGGCAAGAGTATTATTTGTAGCCTCAGGCCACCAAACAAATTAACTGTGAGTCACCATTCACTTTGACAGTGTGCGCTAGGTTCTCTTGGGAGTTATGAAACTCTCTGAGTCCAATGCATACTGTGCCCACAGTCCATCCCCTCCTTCCCCCCTCTTCTTTAACTCAAAATAAATACCAGTAACTGTAACATTTGTGCTGAGATATCTCCCAGGCATTGCAAGGGTCTATCAGAAAAATGAACAGGAACAGCTAAGACTATCAGCAGCTAATACATATATAAAAGACTTCTTTAGAAATTGTGATTAAGATGATACAAAGAAATTTCGTTGTTGACGGCATCATCCAGAGCCCTCAGTAGCATCCAGCAGTGGCAGTTTGGTAATTAATGGGCTCTTAGATTCCACAGCATTAGTGCTCTGTTTGAAGAGAACTGCAGGAGCACAGAGCTGTCCTCATAACCTATCTCAGACATGAGACAGGACCTTGAGCAAACATACCCTGTTCTTCTTTACAAGGTATTTTATGGGTCACTAGGAAGAAGGATTGATTGAAAGAGAGAAAACCCCCACTTCTGTAAGGCAAGCTAGAGGAATTAGGATTTTGGGTAATCAGAAAGACCACTGTGGAATGAAATTTGGCTGGAAATAACTTCATATGGTTTCATGTAAATATTTTTGTAATTAACAAAATACTGTCTATTTAATACTGTTAATTTCATTATTTATTTAAGTAATACTTGCTCCTAGAAAAGCATGAAAGTGGAATACAATAAGCCGAAAGTGTCATAGTGCCAAGAATCCCAAGACTCATTTGGAGATTTGTGTTAATTGTCCAGTAACTTAAAGAGTGGCAGATACTGAGAGATTGGTCTTGAGACATGCTAGGAGAGCCAGAACTCCCAATAGCTGATATAGGCACAGATTAGGCACCACTCCCAAGCCTAAATTAATCTAATCCTAAATAATGTTTCTCTCCCACCCTCTGCAGTATTTACTACACACTTTGTTGTGTTTACCTATTCTGTGCCTATTCTGAGTTTTACATGCTGGGATTTTTAAAATTCCAGGTATCAGCTAGCACCACAAAAAATGTAATTTTGTTTATTTTTTTTCAAGCATATCTTTACAGGTTCAATGGCATGATTAGTGTAGAAATAAAAATGAATGAAGAATTTAGAATAAGCCCAACTTGTGAACCACAGACAAAATCTTTTACTTCATTTTTGCGACTTTTTGTGAAAACTCTTGAAATTGGTTTAAATGGGAATGGAATCTCTGGATGTTGCAGTTCGTTTATCTTCTAATGTCCTCTAATCCTTTTGCTTTAGAATGTCAGGTGGAAACTAGTAATAGAAAATCCAGCTCCAGTATGATTCTGCATGTATCTATTTTATGGAAATTTGTTACTGCAGCTGATAAACAGAATTGTACAAGCTTTGTCACAGAAATCACATTGTAAAAGGTTCCAAAAAACTTGACAATGTTGACAGTTGTTTTCAGCAAATGGCTGCTTTACTGTAGCACTGTCAATGTTGATGTCCTTGTGCACATGTAAAAGAGCAATGTGATTAAGGCAAGCTTGTCCATGCTAGATATGAGCCAAGTTTTCAATCTCCTCATGGCACTGAAAGATTGCTCAGCTGTTGCAGACAAGGCTAGAATAGCTGGCAGATTTCTGCCATTAAAATAAAAAAAAATCCTTGTCTTTGGGCATGCGTCTGTAGGAATGTGTAACATCTGCTACTGACCTTAAGTTCTAGATAGGAACAGCTCGTATTTGTAACTCAAATTCATATTCCTTGGTTTAGATGATGCACTTCCAAGGATTTTACTAAAGTATTTTTGTAGGAAGATATTTGTCTAGACAGCAGTCTAAAGCATGATATATTTCTGTTAATTGTTACAGTAGTGAATTGCCATTATTCCTCTCGTGTCACTTGCCACTGCAACTTATGTCCACCTTATGCTGAATTTAAATAATCTCTATTGTATTCTATTCTGAGAATATTTCATATTTATACATGAAAATCAATGCCTGTGCTCTATCTAGAACATCCGTCATCCTGTCCACATTTTTTTTCACTATCAACTAGATGAAAAGAGTGAAAAACTCAGTTCTTTAGCCTTTGTCAAGGGAAATGGGCCTGAGTTAACACAGTCATATATTCCATTGTATTGACCCTGAATTCTTTATGTGAGATGTCAAAGCCATGGGACTCAGATGATTTGTTGCCATGCCTGGGTGTGGAAATAGTGGGAAGAAGCCAATTTCAACAACATAATCTCATAATAAACCCAAGGGGATTTTCTCATGTAAATTAATGTAGACTTTCTTAGTCTAAACATACTCAGATTTCCACTTTATACCTATTAAAAACCCTTTTTAAAAAAATCTGGATTTCCGATAATACCCTGCGGGAGAGAAAGGCATAGATTTCAGGTTGACTCAGGGTGACCAGTTCAAGATTTCCCAGACACTCAGTGTGATGCTCTGCATGTCATGGACTATCTAGATAAGTCTATGGCTCAGGGAGGTGATTTGGAAAAAATCTGTGAACTGAAGCTATCTATAAATGTTTTTTTTTCCTGACAGGCTTGTACAGTGAAAGAGTGTGGTAGTGAAGGGAAGCATTTGATAGTGTCTCATTACAAAACTTTCTTTCCTCTTCTTGCAACCCAGTGAGCCATTCACTCTTCTCCAACCAAATTCTGAAAAAACACCTTGGACAAAAGTCTTCTTCAATAAACAAGGCCAACTCAAGCCCAGAAAGTGGTCTACTCTCTATACAGAATGAGGCTGAACTCTGATAGAAACAGAAGTTTATGACAAAATATTTGAAGAGCGTGACATAATATATGCAACAAAGGGAGAAAGGAGATAATATAAAGATGCACTCCTTATCTTAATTCTAGTATTTCCCTGTATTTTAAGAATTGATGCTATAATGTAAACATCTTTATTAAAAAAATCTTGTTATGGTAAATCACGGGCAGCATCACCTGTGCCTCCTGTAATTATCATGTTTAAAATAAAAGTAACAGCAACTGTAACAAGAAGGGCTTTGCTCTTAACAGAAACCAGTATTAGTTTAGCATTTTGCATCATTAGGGTAAAAGGATGTGGTGCAGTAAAAGCCACATTGCAGGAAGATGTATTCATTTTTACACCCCCTGTGAAACTCAGGGTGACAATACACATCTTTTCTCCTACTGTTTTGGATAAATATTTGTACCCCAAGAATCTGAGCTCACAGAGCAGCGGTTTCACTCGTATTTCATTCTTAGATTCTGTGGTTGAAAACCTAAATCTCATAAATGAAGGGCTATAATTATCAGCTAGTAAATCTCTCTCTCAGCAGTTATTATTTAAGGTCAATTATAGTGAAGAACTTTTCAATCTGGACTTATTACTAAAGGAAATCTTTCATGCAGAATTGATGAAACAGGAGAGCTTCTCCCTGTACCCCATCTGCTCTCTGCTTTTGTGTGTTCCTTCACTACAGCTGCAGTCATTACCAGCCTGACTCCACTTTGAAAAACTAAAGCCACATTCTTCAGAACAGTTGCTTGGTGTTGGTCAGATTTCTCTGCAGACTTTTTTTTTCCATTTGGAGACATGGAGGCTGACACATAGTTTCCAAGGACTTTGCATGTCTTCTGTCTCCTGAATCGTCTCCTGAATCCCAAATATTTCTCAAGTGGCTAGCAAAAGAATATCCAGATAATTTTTGGCCTGGTGGGACAAGCTTTGAGTAGAAAGCCAGATGGCTCTGAAAACGGATTGTAAAGTAATTATTTCATTTTATGTTAACTTGTTGTCTTTAATATGTGTGTGCTTTCATTGTTACAGTTAGAGCATTCACAAGATCTGAAGAGACTGTGAAATCCTACTAACTCTAGCAGCAGTTGCTGCCTTTGTTGCTCAGACTGTAAATGATTTCACACAATGATTCATGTAAAAAAGCAATAATGCAGCTTGAAAAAAGTAAAAGATGAGCAATAAACCAAACCAAAAGAGCCTGTTGCCTTTTCCAAAACAACACTTTTTCATTCCTGACCTAGGTTTACTTTTTTCACCCCTTCTTTTAGCATCCTTTACATAATATACTAAAAATAAATGCATTGAAGGGTCAAACTTTAACTCCAAAATTACTGCCTTTCATATCCTTTATTTTCCTTTCAGGCATCTGAAAAAGAAAGGGCAAAGTAACACTGAATAATTTGAAAAGTTAAAAAAATTTTGTTTATGGGAAGTCTAAGTAGATGTAATTAAATAACCTTTAAACATATTGTTTCCCTTCAATTGTCAACTACACATTTTAAAGAATTGACGTTTTAGACAAATAATTTTTTTTTGCTTTCTTTTCTTAACAAGACAAAGGGCAAAAAATCCAGCTTCAAGGGACAGGACATGAACTCTTCATGGGTCACTGTCCCCTTTCCAGCAAAATGAACAAGTTTTGGCTCGCAACCATGTTTTGTTCTCCCTCAAAACACCGTGCCTAGATACCACTGGGAAGATGAAGGCTGAAGATTGACACACAACAACTGTAGATACAAACATACAAGATGATAAATAATGCCCTGATCCTGTAAGCAGGCCTGCCCAGACATAGCTCCCCTCCAGACCTCTGCTCTACCACAGTCAGTCTGTATTCTTATTTTTCTCTTCATTTTCAGTATTATCATGGGCTTTAATTTTCTCAGTACTCAAGGCTGACTGGTTAGAAGACACAACATTGATAACACTTGATAATGAAGAAACAGTGTTCGAGGAAGAAAAGGAAATATTTATTTTCTGGCCATAACTGAAGTGAAAGACAAAATGTTCAAGAATTTCTTACCACAACTGATAAGGGAAATTTCCCTTTGTTTTTCTGCTTTCTGTGTACCCAAACTTTGGGACAAATCTTTAACATATGTTGGATGAACCCTGCATTACAGAGCAAGGCAGGGAAGTCACTAGAAATGCCTGCACAAGGCTTGCTTAGATGTTGTACCTCTACAGTTCATTTTCTTTGGCTGAAGCCACAGGAACAGTGGAAAAGGAGCTAAACCACTGCTGGCATTTTTGAGCCCAGTTAATGGGATTCTTCTCACCAGGAAAATTTGGAGTCTAATCTCATGATTTAAGTTTCTTTTCCATCAGTGCTGCTCATACTTTAATGCTTAATCATAAATATTGAAAATGCATTACATATTTTGAGCTACATTTTAGAGTTTTCTTCACACATTGTAAATAATTGAACTTAGTAAACTGTGTGCCCCTTCTTCCAGCTCTGTACACAAACACAGGCACAGCTAATGCAGTGTTAAACACAACCTAAATTTCCGCAGCATGAGCATCTTACCAATTACACGTGTAGAACAACCAGCTCCTGAACTTTTATCAGATGTGTGATGATTTGTTGAATATATGTTTGTAAACCTATTCCCAGAAAATATTTTTTTCTACTGAGTGGTATTTGCCCAAGAAAAACAAGGCCAGAATATGCACCTCCTGTGGACCAGGAAAAACCTCTCTATGTCTCTGAACAGTATAGACCTAATAATGATTAATTAAAAAGTTATCTGGAAAGATGGAGGTTTTCAGACTTAGCAGATTTTTACTGGATTTGCCAGTGTGGAGAAAAGGAGAATCTGAGTATTCTTTTGCACAATGAAGAAAAATTTTGCACATACTCAAGGAAGATTTAATACACTGATAAAGTAGATTTAGATAAAGTGTGAAAATTAAATGAATTATGTGACCACTAAATCAAGGTCTTACAGACATGTCAGATGCTGGTTTACTCTCGTATGGATCCTTGGACTCCTCATGTTTCCCAAAGTGGTCAGGGAAATGCAGTAAGTTTTCAGCCTGAAGGGCAGGTTCTGTGGTAGGCTGTAAGAGAATGCTTTTTACAGAACACCTGGAATTTGTGGTTATGTGCTGGTAGTGAAGATAGCAAAGCAACTACTAAGAGAAATTCCTTTGTGTCTTTAAGGGAAAGATAAAAGTACATGAGTTTCATTTTCACAAATTCTTTAGAAGCTTGAAAGTATCTGGTTTTGTGCAAAGTTTCAATATTTTCTTTGGCTTGCTTGATTAATTTAAATCTTGAAATAACACAGTTGTTTTCCATGTTCGACAATTATGTACTTTGGAAAACAGTGTCTCAGTCCTTGTGGAATAAATGTGCCCTCCACCTTGAGAACTGTGGTTGTGACCAAGCAAAAATATAAAATAAAATTTCTGCAGAGAAAACATGAGAGGTTCGTGTGTGTATTTTTTTTTTTTGTTTTATCTGTCTTTGTTTAGATAGTTGCACAATTAATTGAACTTCTACTGCCTCAGAAATCTAATCATACTTAAAATAAGAACTTATTCACAACAATATCTTTGGAAGATTTATTCCTCAAGTATCTTTATTTCTGTATGCTGCTTTATAAAGCCATTCCAGATCTATTACACAGTCTAATACAATGGGTAGGCTTTGCTGGTTCCAGGACCTCTCAATATCTTGATGGTACCCTAAAAAAAGCTGATATCCCTTGGATGTGATCAGAGAGAGCACTAGAGCTGAAGCTTTGCTTAAATCTACAATATTTGTCCTGAGAGGTGATGAAAACATAACTGTGCTATGGACTGTGAGGGAAAACACATGTTTTGGGGGTATGGGGTGCTTCCAGCCCTGCTGGGATGCTTGGAAGAGGGTGTTTGGGGCAGAGCTGCAGAACTCAGGGTGCTATTGGACTTGTGCTCCACGATGCAGGTGTGGCTGTGGCAGCTCCAGGATCCATGTCAGGATATCCAAGTCCATCACGTAAGTGGGGACATATGAATTTTGGAAAGAAGCGTGCACATGTGCCAGTTGTTCTGGCTAATGTGAAGGGAGGGGAGAAGGCCACCCTGCTGCCCAGCTGGTGCCTCTTTGATACAGCTGTTCCCCGAGCAGTGATGACATAGATGCTGAAACTCACCTGTGTCTAGGGGCTAGTGGTGGTGAAAAGAGGGCTGTATGCCTCAGAATCCCATCCATCACCCCACCATCTTGGGCTGTTTTTCAGAAAATCTATCCATTTATGCAGTGCTGTATGGTTTTTTTTTAGGAAAAAAACACCTCAGGCCCAGGAATGGTGCTAATAATGATGGTGTAGTTTCAAAGACACTGTCTTGGCTCCAGTGCATTGCTTCAAGGAACTACATCCAAGGCAGAATTCAGACCATTTTAGGACCAGAGACATAATTTATCTGGCTTCCAGGTGACGGAAGATCAAGGAAAATGAAGTACTGAGTGTCTTGACCTTTGCTGAATGTCTCCTTCCTGCACCTGATACTGGCCCCCTCCGCAAGCGACAAAACTGACAGAGTCAATAACAAAAAGCACTTGTTTTGCTTTTTGTGCAAAGTTATATTGTACTTCCCTGGTCCGTGTAAATTGTGCTTTAGCAGAAAAGTGCCCTACATACCCCTGAAGTAACAGCAACAACACAGAGTGTTTTATATGTTAGTAGCTAAGTGGGCAATAACTACCAGAAGGATTATAGGTGGAAGCGTAAACTTTAATCATCTGCCTCAGACCTCAGAAAGGGGTATTATTAAATACTTTTTACTCTTTTTTCCTTTTCCCCCAAGCACATCAAGTTGGAACTGAAATTTTCTAAGGTTCCAAGCCTTTCTTTTCCCTCTTACACTGCTGTATTAATTTTGCACCTGGGCACTAATGATGTCTCTTTTCCTAAATGCTGCTGTTAGGTTCCATCATCGTTGCCTGTACATAGAGCTTGATGTGGAGGACTGGGTTCCAGTGCACCCAGTTTTGGTAGGGAAACTTAGCATTATCTGTTTTCAAAGACAGGCCTTACAAAGAACAGAAGTACTAACTGAAATAGAAATGATCTTTTATTTCAATTGTCTGAAGGGTTTGATAATGACTTTTTTCTTTGTTAAAAATGGCATGCTACAAATTTGCCTTTGTTGGCAATTCAAGACCTTGTGCCCTCACTTAAGATTTCAAATCTTCAGGCGACTGACAAAGCTATGGAGAATCAGGTTAGCAATTGGTTGGAGTAAGATAAAGAATTACACATTATCATGAACCTACTTTCCACTCACTAATTTCTAATACAGGTAAAAAAACTCTTTCAGAATGTCTTCATTTATAATAAACCTGTTTTTTTCTTTCCCTGTGATTCTTCATTAGGAGGATGTAATGCTTGCAGTGCCTTAGTTCCTGATGTAAAAGTCACTAAAGCCAATAGAAGTATATCCATGCATTTCGCCAGGCTATGGTTTAAAAGAATCCTGTACAAAATGCAGAATTTATGGCTCTCCAGTACAAACACCCTTTAATTATAATGGAAGATTTGCTGGTCGATAGTAAGGTGTTTCTATTAATGTGTAGCCTAATGCATTTTGTTAATGAGAACACAATTTAGCTGTCTATTAAATCTAAATAGTGCATCTTGAACTGTAATAGGTAGCACTCTATAAGTACAAGGGGTCCTGTAGCAATGGCAAAACCTATATTTATAGCATGGCAATGCAATTTATTTTCGTTTAAGATAATAAGTTTTCTGATAGAAAACTACGGTTGCCTCAAATATTTGAAAGTACTTAGTTTACTCAGCTGCAGCCTTTTTTTTTTCTCAAAGGATCAAGCACAATTTGGAAAACCAAGGACTAAAACCTAATGGTCCAGTTCTTCAAACACACGTGTCAGCAAAAGTAATTGCAGTGGATAAGAAGTACTGTTATCTTCCATTACATTACTGAGAAAAATAAACTTGTTCCGGGCTGACCCTTGCCATTTAGTTTGTTCTTGCAATCCTCAATATGAAAAATAATTTAATGTGCCTTTTTTATTTTCTTGTAGAAATATGGTGCAGAAAGAGTGGCAAGATTCCTTGCTCCTTCTGATCTCCGCTTTTGTAAATATAGATGTTTGAAATCAAGCCATGCACTCTGTTTTTGGTTGTTTTCAGGACACTGCATTTATGCCTTTAAATGAAAACTTTTAAAAGAGTAATTTATAATTATGGACAGCAGTATTCTTATTTAATTGCATCCCAGTGTAGCCTTTGCAACTCAAAGAACTGAGAATTTAAATGCATTTAAAATGTGTACATTAGGGTGCTCCTGGATAATTCCTTGCTACTAGTCCGTGCCAGCTGAGAATTTCACACCCTTGAACAGGTTGACTGCTTTGGCTTGTGTGATAGGTACCCTGCTATCCTGGACTACTTTGTGAGTGGGTGGAGATGGGTGCCTTTGAAAATGCCAATTGGTAGCTAACCATAACAACTCAGATTTATGTGTGAGTGGAGAAGGTAGAAGTATCTATGTAAAGTAAAATGGATCTACTGACATGCCTAGGACAGACCATGGAACTAGAAAGGATGCTTTCCAAATCACCCAAGACTTGGTTTTGAGGCCATTGACAAGGTTTCCAGCAGGGATTTTGGGGAACAGATGCAGGAATGCTTGAGGTGGTTGGCTACATCTACAGATAAACCAACTCTGCAGAGATGCTGTCTGGGGGGTCCACACATTGCAAGGGAATCACTCTTCACAGGAGTATTGAATTGCCTGTTATCCTTTGCTTTCTAAATGGGAAAGAAAGGTACATGGGAAGTCTAGCAAAGGGGTTTTGGTCCAAAGTCTCAATATAGCACCGTCCTTGTGTGTTATAACACACACTATAGCTCATTAGATAAAATCTGGTGGTTTTTTTGTCTTTCCATTTGGAGAGAAAGTACATACTGGTATCTTGTGTTATTTAAGCACCAACAGAGTTGAAGTTTGGGTGAGTTATTTGGTTTCCGAAAAAAGACATCAGAACAAAAATGCATTAATTTTTAATTAACTCTTAAATGGGAAACACTGTTAGTGGAATTATTGTTGTGAGAAACATCTTTGTCTTGGAGTTACTGTGATATTTAACAGTTGAAACACTTAAAAACAGGCTTCCCTGTTAGCTTAATGAGCTGACTTCTGCCAAAGCCAGCTTAACCCAGCAGGTCTGGTCAGAAATATTTGCAGTCCTCCCAGGTGTGTGGGACAGGCTGCTGGAGGTCCTGTAGGGCACTGCTGGCAGCATACAGCACATTCCTGGGTTTACAGGCCCTGCACGATATTTCATGCAGCTCTTGTTTCTGTGTCCATGACCTGTTGCCGAGAGTCATCCACTACGTAAACATGAAGGACTTCAAACTCACAGTGTGCTGCTTTCCAGAGCAAGTGGTCATTTGTTCCAGTTTCCAGAGACTACATTACTTGCCCGGGTTTGCTGCTCAGAAAAACACATCAATTTGCAGCAATAGTGCTAGACAAGGAAGAGGGGTTGCACTGGAAATACAGGCTGCATTAGTACGTATTGTTAAGTGTGCCAAGAGGATAATATTACGTTATCCCCAGTTTCAGCAGTTGAAATGTTCTCCTTATTAAAATAAAAAATGTTCAAACATTCAAAGAGGTGTAGCCAAAATCCAGTTTAGGAAATACCTTATTTAGCTATTAGCAAGATGATATGGCTTTTAAACTCCATCTGTGGCACCAATTTCTCCACTGGTGCCATTCAAAATCATGTTTTTTCATTGCATTTATAGATCTGTCCAGAAAGAGAAGTGAAAAATTGTGTCAGTGAGTGATTTACATTACACTGGATTTTACTGCACCTTGGCATTGCAGAGGAATCTTTGAAATAGTTGAAAACTACATAAGGAATAAGTCAGTTTCTAACTCACAGAAGAAAATACTCTGAGTTAAGTGAGGCAACCAAAACATTGTGGCTTAAAGAGCATTCTGAGCAATTGCTGTTTCAGCTGTCTCAATCCACAAGATACTATTAAAACAGACTGGTAGTAAAGAACACTCACAGCCTTTTTTTACCTGAGAATATTAAGTCTCACTCAGGTGGCTGATGAACAGAATTAATGAATTTCCAGTCTTGTGAATTAGTACAGATTTTGTTTGCAGAATCAGAGATTTGCATCCAGTAGTGTGCAGCAATGAAAGAGAGACTGACTTGACATCTTTAATTCAAATGTAAATACAAGACGGCTAGTCTGAAGTTAGTGAGGTTTCTTTGGATTTATACCACTGTTGCTAAAAATAGAACCTGACAGTCTATTTTTAGATGATCCAGAGCTGTTATAGGTTGGAACCTTGCAACCATGTTACCTACTGCCTTCATGAAAAACCTCAAGCATATTTGAAAATACATGATTAATTTCAATACAGTTTGGAATAATCCTTTACTTGCAAATATGCCATGGACTTCTGGACACTGTTTCCTGTCATATTTAATTGCTGATGGATGAAGGTCTTTCATCTCTGCAGAACCTTTAGACAAGCCCTGTTTATGCCACAGAAATTATTTTCTCAGACAGCACTTGAAAAGCACTTAAATATTTAATAGAGCTAATTTCTAAACTGATGTGAGATGTGTTGATTTTGCTGATTCTTTGTCCTGGCTTCCTCAAAAGACAAAAAAACCATTCCTCACCCAGAACAAAGAAGACCAGAAATGTTAGCAACAACGCTGATGGAAATATTTTTTTCCTTTTCAGTAGTTGTACAGCAAGAAGAAAGAAGCAAGTGGTGATAGGGGAAGGAAATGCTCCTATTCACGGGGAATACCACTTGCATAAATCCATCTGAGTGTACTCAGGCAGAGAGAGTGGCCAGGGCAACTAAGCTTCCCAGGCCTAGCAATTAAGTATAAAAAGCCTGTCTTTATCCAAACAGACCATCCCATCTATCTTCTAGAAATTTCCACCATGCTTCTTTCTGAAGTCCTACTTTTCTTAAAGTGCAGAGCAGCATGATCAGTAACAGTTATGGGATAGCAGTGGCTATAAAGTCATCCATGCTGAAAAACTAGGGCAATCTATTAAATCAACATGAGTGATCCATGTCACTATCGATTTGCTTTAACTTTTTAAAAGTGGATTGGGTTTTTTTTAGTTTTTAGGGGAGTTTTTTTGTTGTTGGTTCGGGTTTTTTTTCTGAATTCTTTGAATTTTCCATTGCCTGTCGGAGATCAGCTGTTGCCAGTGAAAGTTTGACATGAATGACAGTGGCTGTGGGTGGCACAGGCAGCATTTGGTCTTACCTTGATGCTACTTGTAATCTGAGGAGACTTGAGCTTTTAAGACATTGATGCTTTTCTCTGGGTCTTTGGTCAGACATTGCAGGAATAGCACAGAAACTCCAGTACTGGCCCTGGAAATGGGGGAGGTAGAGGGAGAGTGAAGGATAAAAGGGGGAAAATTAAAACAAAATAATAAAAGGAGGCTGTAAACCAGTGAAATGTTATTAAATTAGCTGCACTGCAATCCCCAGTTTTTCAGAAATAGCAAACTAGATCTTTAAATGCGAGGTTGGCTTCAGAATAAAGAAAGGAATGCCCAAATTAAAAAGAGAGAGAGAGAAACAAACCTTATGATATACTAGTCAAAGCCGGAAATGTCAGTGTTTCGTTCCAGGCATTCACCTTTTTGTTAATTTGTCTTCTGGTTTTTCACTTGTTAGTACTCATGATTTTTTCAATAGTTATAAGGGGCTGAGACTTAAAGATGCTGGGTCTAATTCTCTGAGGTTCGCTTTTATGTAATCCTCCTAATATCCAGTGACTGGTCATAAAACTCCAACTGCTGTCAACATTGATTAGGTTAAACTTATTATATAAACTTGGTTAAAATAATTCATTACATTGAGTATTTTGTTTTCTTTGATCAGTGTTGCATATAACTGGAAGGAAAATTTTTTATCCTCATTGTGATTCTCTGTCAAAGTCATGATAGCAGCCTTTGTATTATTTGAGCATTGAAGAGAAAAAATGTTGACTGTGTAAATGATCCTACCTTCTACAGAAGAAATAAAGGGTCCAGCAAAAAAGGCATTTCCTATAGCAGAATAAAATTAAACTGTTCAGCATGTGTGGTAACTCTTTTGTGGTGTCTACTAAAAATTTAATTTTTGAAATGTTTTATGCTAATGCTAGTCTTTGTGTCTTGAAGTAATTTCATTAAAACCACCTAAACTGTCATATGTTGAGGAACATCTTCAAAACCTGAGAAGTTCAAGACTTCAAATCTGGCAATCAAGCACATGAGGTAAGGGAGACTTAACGATACACAGACCAAGCCTGGGGTAAAAGGTGCTTTAGAAGACATAAGCTTATAATGTGGGCTTTTAAACAGTATTTTCACACATGTTTTTGTACTTCATGCATCTTGAAAAGGTAAGTAAATGGGAGAAGAGGAAAAAAAGGTAAGTCAATTGTATACTTTTTGGAAATTCATGTAAATAAAATGATATCCCAACTTTACACTCTTCAGGTAGTAGGTTTGCCTGCTGAAGTAGATTTCCTTCCTTACAATGCATATCTGGATAAGGCACCAGATTACCAAATATGTAGGTTAAAAATTTCGCAAGAATTCTTGTGTTATTAGCATGATAATATTCACTGTAATTGTCTATCATACTTGGGCATCTCAGTCACACACAGATTAGCTGATAAGCATGAGAAGATTTATCCTCTGTTGCAGCGGGCGAGAGAAGGTGACAGGGGATCAGAGGGGCTTGTCTCAGTCACTCCATCCTTTAGATGTATGGCCACACCAGAAAAAGCTGAAAAAATATGGTTCTGCTCTGATTGTGCCTGACCGTTTTAGAAAACAAGTGTGCCTGCTGCCGTGTGAATCCTCTGAGGCAATCCTTGCGTTCCCTACCGAACTGGGTCCCATCAACAGGCCTAGTCGTGTGCACCCGGCTTCTCTATTCCCTTTCTAGTCTGCCACTGCACATTGAGAGATACCCATCACCTGAATATCAAAGAATTCTAGTATGGTTACGAAAGAAGCAAAGCAAGACATCAATTGAGGTACACTCAGTATCCAATTATATTAGTAAGCACCAACACGTTTATTCGCATATTAACTTAATACAGCATCCAAAATGTCTTAAAAGGAGACAAGTTGGCTACTTTCAGCTAATCTCTTGCTCCATGTGGCAGTCTCACTTCTGGCAGTTTAGGGGAGCTAAATTCAGCAGTTGGACCCCAGCATGGTCTTGGTTTTGCCTTCGTGTTTGCCCTGGTGATCCTTGTGAGGTTGACCCTGAATGTCCCATGCATCCTTGTTTCTGGAGGAAACACTGGCAGAACAAGTAGGTACTACAAATGTGAAATAGTGAGTAGAGAAAGTAGATGAAATCATTAATAGAGAAATTGATTTTTGTTTGTTTGCATAGAAATATACCCAAAACCTAACTTATTTCAGAATTTGTTTCCCTGGGTGATACCCTCAGCCTGTGGGTGGGAAGAAGGAAGAAGTGAGGTACTCCAGCTCTTACAGGTCTGGAGGAGCAAACCTCAGAGGGTCAAACAGTCCCTTATGTCTCCTGAAGGCACGAGGCATAGGCTGCATGCCTCCGTCTTGGTCCTGGCACTGCTGCCAGGACATGAAGGGACTGGTTCATTCAGGCCCAGATTCAGGATCCAAAACACAACTCATGCTGGCCTACTGGAACAGCTAAAAGCAATGAGCATCAAATATATCCAAGGACTGGAAGACAATTCAAACTTCCAGCAGTTGCTCTATCCATTTTAATAATTTTACAGTGTATCATTTGCACAACATTGCCCTAAAGAAATGTAGCAGTTTGGACTGTTTTTAACAGTGAGGTCTCCCAAGATCTGCTAGTTTTCTAGGCTGGTATCACCACTGCTTCAAGCTACTGTGAAAAACAAAACCTTGTTCTCCTCCTTTACACTGGCTTGGGATATGACAGAAAAAACCCCAAACAACAAAAGACATACTGCTAGTAACTGTGACCTACAATTGGAGCTGGTGCTGGAAGCTGAAAGCATGATTTATTTAAGTTATGAAATACTTCACATAGCCTAATACCACAGCAGAGACCCTTCTGGGTCTTTTCTGAACAAGTTCAAAAAATAGTAAAAAAAAGGAAAAGAGAAGAGAAGGAACCCAAAGTTTTAAGCATTGAATTACTAAATAGTAGAAATGGTATTTTCTGTCTTAGATGTTTAAGAAAGGTTCATGAAAGAGATGAATATTAAGCCAAACATTTGGTTGGCTTTGCTGCAGCAGGCTGCAGGAATGTAAACTTTTTTTCAGTGACTTCAGCTCCTAATTTAAAAGCTAGGATTTTTAGCAGTGAGCAAGAGACTATATTTGGCAAAAAAATTCTGCTAGCTTTACATAGTTACCCAGCACATTCAAAACAATACTCCTTTATCAAAAAACAATAGTCTGGTTTATTCACAGCATATGCAGAACTTGGACTTTCCACCAAATTCCACTTTCTTCTCTTGCAATGTGTCTGTTGCTGTCTAATGAGCTTGACAGCGCCTGTACTTCATTTTCAGCAAATTAAATTTATGCCTCACAGGAATTGTGGTTTGGTCGTGGCACTGCTCCTAGGTATGGGTGGGGTTTGTTTTTTCAACCAGCTCTTGGTTAGCCACATGGGTACGTGCTGTCACACCACACAACAAAATCTTCTCTATAATAACTGGTTTAAGTAGCCATCCACCTCACGAAAGTGAATCCCATTTAATTTTCTTTGTGTTTGCCATGCTCGCTTTCAAACCGTACTGTTGGCATAGAAGGGTATTTATACAACTTTTATTTTAAACTATTTATTTAGAGTTGGGACTTCAGTAACACTTGTTGTCAGATTTATAGTGCATGTTTAAAACCAAGGTTCTAAAAATGTAATATTTCAAAGAGGAGGAAGCAGACAATGAACTTACTTATACACCTGGGACTCTATTTTCCCCCTGTATGTGATGGGAGCCTGTGCACGTTGCTGATGAAGGAGCCAGGCCTGTGAGGCAGAGTGTATATATCTGTGTTTATGCAATTATGCTTGATCAAAACCCGTCAAGATCATCTGCCGTCTTCTTGCAAAAATCCACCAGGCTGATCAGAGAAGGTAGGCTTGGAATCTTGGATCACTGTGCTCCTGTGGCAGAGGTGGATCTGATGGGATACTCTGTGGTCCATGGGTAAGCTCAGGTCTTGCACTGAACTATGAAGAAAATAAAAAGAACAAAATGAGGTGCACAAAATAAAAGAAGACTCTTGCTAAGCCACTGAAAACCTGGGATCCAAAAGTGGCTTTCAGAAAAATCTTCAAAACTAGCAGGAGTTTCTGCTAGGAGTATCTTCCACTTTCTAGTAAAAGCTTTCAGGCTTGTTGTAGGGCAGGAGAAAGGATTATTTTGTCAATAAATAAAAAATCTTAAAATGGGTAGATATTATGACCTGAGCACTTGTTCTCTGTACCCGTTTTCCATGGCTAGCAGAATGAACAGCAACGTGTATGAAGTGCACAGATTTCTCTATATCCACAGGAACAAAAGCTATATTTTATGGAGGCAAAACTTGGCCTAAAAAAGTGATTTGTGTTTTTGTATAAACCTATGTATTTTTTGATGTCTTTCTCACCTTGCAAAAGCAGTATTTCAAAACTCTGATTTAGAAAGCCACTGGTGTATGCATCTCAGCACTCCCTGCAATAATTAAATGATGTGGAAAAATAATGAAGGAAAAGTATTTGTTAAGAATTTGGTTTTTTCGGTCTTCTTGAAAGTTACAAAAACCATGAAGTCGCTTGGCAAACTCATAACCTTCTGTTTCTCTTGAGACTAAAAAACTCAATTTTTACAACAGACTTGTGAAATAACAGAGAAATTGGTGAAATTACATAACCACTCCTTACTCAGAAGTTCAGTTAAGAAATCAACAGTAGACTGATCAAGCACTCTTAATTCTCCATCCTGTGCTGTAGCTTCTAATAAAAGAAGAAACTTCTTTTAAAAAGAAGAACTTCTTTTTAAAAGCTTATACTCTTAATGATATTTACGACGGTCAATTCTGCATAAATTGGATTGGTTTCAGTGAAACATCAGTTTAAAACTTGACAAAAAGTTGGAAGGAGAAAGCCAACCTCTTTCCTCTCTTCTATGATACCAAATAAAAGATTTTTAAAGAAGGAAAGAAATTTTAAAATAAGATAATAAAAAGTGATAGAAAGTACATATGTGCCAACATACAGATGCATATATATGTATACACACATACATTTAGCCTTAAAATCTCATGGTTCACCTTACTATGTTCTCCACATTCAAATAACTGTCCTTGATGTCTTTTCTTTATGCAAAGCAGTAGAAACTGGACGCAAAACCCCACAGCTTGTTAAAGATGTCTTTTCAAAAGGTCCGATATTTTAGCCTAATGAGTAGGAAGAGGAAGTGAGCTTGGAAAATGCAGTATGATCTTTATGGCAGAGGCTCTAGAGCAGGGTGGTCACACAGACGGTGTCAGTGCTTCTGAACCATGCAAAACATGCTGTAACACAATTAAGTTTTATCCAGGCTGGGAGCACGCAGAAAGCTGAAGCAGGGCCTCTGTGATCTGTTCTGTGTGCACCCCAAAAACTGCATTTCTTCCAGGGTAGGTGGAGGGCAGAGCAGGTGAATTTTTTTCATGAAGAGTATAATTACATAATTGCAAATGGTATTACAGGTCTCTTACTGAAAAGTTAGTGAAGGGAAAACAGCATGAAATAATTCATAACTCATGACAAAGTACTCATGGTGGTAATATACTCAATTGATAATCTTCTATATATTACCTTTTCTTTACTTGTTTTCCAGGTCTCTGCAGAGGAAGAAAGTAATATTATCCAAACCACCAATTAGATACCTTTCAGGAGTTATTTACAGGACATTCCTGTCTTGCTAGCGCTTGCCTCACTTGGATGCTACAAAGCCATGCTGTTGATGTTTGTTTTCAAGTGACTTTGAAAATACAAAGCTTGTGCAGAAGTGCAAAACCTTTATTTATGATTTCTCCTCTTTCTGTGAGACTGCTAAATGTAAAATTATTGTCAGAGATATGGCAAAGATGAAAAGACACAGACAGTGGCATTTGGATGCCAGCATTTTTTCCTTCAAATTACATTTTCAGTTTAATTATTAACGGTAGCTACATTAATATCAATTTCCTTGCGCTGCCTGTGAAGCTGTGCATTTTTGAAACATCGCTAGGGTGGAATCTTATTGCCAGAGCTGTGAGGAGAGTTTCAAGTGGTCGCAGACAAGTGCAGGTGGTCAGCACTAAAAAGGTGTCATTGTCAAGCGTTTTGTCTCATTTATAAGTGGTACAAGAAAGCCATTATGGCAACAAATCACTCAGCCCTTGCGGCCACGAAGTGGGGAGGGCACCACCAAGCAGGTTTGCAGGAAATTAATTGTGAGCTGGCAGGCAATTTGTTATAAGCAGTGTGAAAAGGGGTGACTTTTCCCCTTTTTTTACCTTCCTCTTTTTGTTTGATGTGTTGTTTTTGTTTTTGTTTTTGTTTTTTGTTTTTGTTTTTGTTTTTGTTTTTGTTTTTGTTTTTTTAAGTAGGAACTATTTGAGCAACAGTGTTACTATAAACTGATTTGTGATGACCGTACAGGGATTTCTGCAAAGGTGTATTGGGGTTATTTTCAGCTATTTTCCATTCATTCTTCTTCAGGTGGTGTTAAACTGCATATGTGAAACAACAGTTGTGCCTGTAAGAAACCCACATTCCTCATAATGGTTTCAGTGGTGACTATAGAGGACTCGGGCTGTCCTCCAGAAACAGGCCAGAGATGGCTCGTGCTCAAAAATAATAGGAAGCTGGATTTTCTGTTTTTGCTTGCATTGTACTGTGTGATACAGTACACAATTTAGGATGCTGGCATCTAAAAATAGACCTGGGCTTTTTCCAAGAGAGTCAGAAAGTAGTACAGTTAAAAGGTCTTTCTAGAGCATAAAGTAAAGGTAAACATTAGAGTAGAGCTGTTTATAAAGCAATATTTTCTAGTAGAGCCTAAAGGATTTGGTTCTCAGAATGACAAAAAACTCCCCAAAAACCCCACCAAAATCAAGCCGAAACAAAACCTAGAGAAACTAACAGTATAACTCTTACTTTGAATTTTATTTTTTGAGAATATTGTAAGATTTTTTTTTCTAAACTTGGTGTTTATGTAAAAGTCAATAAAGCCAGATAAGAGAATTAGAAGATACCATGATATAATAAAAAAGAAACAATTTCTATGTAGACTTTCAATTCCTAAATTATTTTATGTCAAAAGCTAGAAAATGAAATGCTTCTAAATATAGTGTATTGGAATTTTCTTATCAGTTAATTTTTTAGAAGCTCTACACTTAAGAGCACCATAGTAACAGCTCTGCAAGCTGATTTTTCATTACACTTAATCCACTGAGAGCTTCACTGAAAACATTTCCTCTGGGATCAGAGAGACTAGAAATCAATTCTGATAATATTAGAACAAATTTAAAGATCAAAACTCCCTAGAAAGTATGTGATGAATAAATAAAGAGATCTTTATTCCTTGTATAGTCTTTTTCACCTCTTTTCTACTTCGTTGTGCTGTAAACAAATATTTTTGTCTTGCAAATGTTAATATCTTGAAAGATTTTGTAAAACTGTGGCTGAAATAATTCACTCTGAATTATGTGAGTATTTACTATTTGCAAAGTAGACAGTGAGAAGGTCAAAGTAATTGATGATATTGAGATATTGAAGGCATCTTTGCCAATCACTTGTGGTTTGAGCATATGTTTCCAGGGTACGTCAAATCTCTAGTGAGGGATGAATCTGAATTTCATTTATTCCCCCCCCCCC
>VZTF01005782.1:291932-338455 GCA_013397755.1 Cnemophilus loriae | reverse complement strand
CCCCCCAAAACAAGCCTAAAGGTTATGATGATAAAAGGAGCACACTAAGCACAAGTCCAGCTATAGTTCCTGTACTGTAATGGTTTACTGAGGAAGAATTCTGTTTCCCGTGGTTGATGTCACTTCACTCTGCAGCCGCCTGCTCCAACACCAGCAAAGTCCACTCAAGCATTTTGATTTAATATACTGCAATCTTTAAACAAGGCTTAGGTTGTCCTAATTAAATGCTATCAAAAATTAAGAAACCTATCACATGTGACAGACCACCTTGGTGTTCCTGAAGGGGGACCAGCAGAAGTGTCACACGTTGTCATCAGCTGCAGCTGTCCTTTAATGGTACAAGCAGCATCTGTGGTAGATGAAATAACCTGAATTCTCATGTGCACTTTTCCTTCAGAAAACAGCTCACACTGAATAGCATTTCTGGTACTGAGCACTGCTACATCTGAGTGCAGTCATGCTAGAAGAAAAAAAAAACCTAAATGTTTTATAAAAATAAGAGACGGCAAATCAAAGTTCTATGAAATTAGAACATGGACTCACCAATTTTTGTGTCATTAGGATGTGTCCTTCCATCCTGCCATGTACACTTAGTCCAGAAGGATGGCCAGAAAAGGCCTGTCAGCTTAGAAGTTGTCTGGGGAATGCCCAGTAACATGTCTCAGCCTGTGTGCACATCCCATATCCTGGACACAATGTGAGTGGTGGTGTCAGCTCTTCTGATGCCATGTGGGCAAAAATGGGGAAAGAATGGTTGTCACTTATCTCACTCTTTACAAATTTTTTTTTTTTTTTTTTTTTTTTTGTTTCACTTTTAACACTAGTTTGCTTGAAGGGAGAACATGAGAGATGGTCTGCTTGATGAACTTTGGTTAATGGTCTGGGCCAGGGCTTGGTGGGATAGCTGGGAAGCTACAAGGTCTGACTCCGAGGCATCACAGAGCACAAACCCACTCACCTTTGTCCAAAAATTGTTTGCAGGTTAGCTTTGCAAGCCTAAATGTCACCTGCCAAAACACTCTACAGTTTTCCAAAGAAAATAGTTTCTTTTTTGAAACTTACCTAGTTCTGGCATAAAGAAATGAGAATGTATGTGGGATGAGTGCACAAGGAGTACAGGAGAGGTGGGAAGGAGCAGCAGAGAGGTGCTCTTGGGAGGCAAAAAGGAAGAAAAAAGGAAAATATTTAGAAGAGTCAGGTTGCCGTGTACCCTCCAAGGGGTGGAGATCTGAGAGAAGAGAAAATCTTTTAAATTATTAATGAGATTTTTAAATGGCAGTATGTAAAAGTTAGAAGCTACCAAAAGACCTTAAAGGGGAATTATAGATGCCATACGCAATTTTATTTTAATGGTATTTTGTCTTGGTTGGATCAGAGATGATCTGAATTTTAAACCTTGTTGTAGCTTAGTCTCTGTATAATCTCCTACATAAAAAGGGCTATTAGTATCTAATATTTTTCTACTGTACTTGAAGATGTAAGCTGTATGTGGTGAGATAATGCCATAATTAAGCAAAATTCTCAATGCCTAACAGTTATACCAGCAGTTCAAAACCACAATGGCTTCTAAATGATACAACAGTAATACTTTCCAATCCATTCCATTAAATAGGACATTTCAGGACATCCTTTTGCTGTCCTTCTCATCTGAACATCTCAAAACACTCAAGTTGTATTAGTAAGGAATGGATGAGCATTCATAACTTTACCATGATACACTGCAGTAAATACTGTGAAGCAAATTTATGGAAATGGCAAAAAAGAAATAATAGCAGGATTTGGAACCACCCAGAATCACAGTTCTCTGCTGTTAATTCCATTTTTAGACCTCGACATAAGTAAAGGTGTTGTAACACCTCATGTGAGCTCAGAGAGAGGGTTAAGAAATGTTTTTTCACATCTTCGGCACATACAAATAAGTACCCTACACAATTTCCCAGAATCCTACAGAGAGAATTAGTAATTTCTGGGCAGCAAAATCTTACCAAGTGCAGGACAATGTTAGCACTTTCACCAGAAAATCACCGTTGTCCAGCAGACAGAGAATATGTTTGAGTCATTTGAGTCTGAGGGAGTAGAGACCATACAAGGAGAAAGAAAAGAAAAATATCCAGCCATTTTCTTGGTTAGAAGCATTAGCACCAAAGAAAAGGGAAATCTGCCACTTTAACAACTCATCCCACAATTTTAAAAGCCTTGAAAAGTGTGCACATATATTGGTTATACATACTCCCAGACTATAGAATAGAAAGTTGAGTGCTGCTCCATCATGACGTGAAATGAGTCAGCAGTGGGTTATGACCCATCACAAAAAGCTTTTGGTGACCCCATGCAGAAGTACAAGCAGGACAGGGTTGAGTGAGGGCAACATGTTTCACCTGAGGCTGAAGCATCTCTAACCAAGTACTTGCTCTTCATATTTACGTTTAGGGGAGTTCTTCTGAAGATGAACGCTGCTGGTTGGTATGGCCCAAAGCCATGACATTGTTTTAGGACTCTTCACACCATTGTCAACTGGTTATGTTTGCATCTGCAGGCAGGAATTTCGGTGGGTTGTCTACTCTGAAGTCAGTTGTGAGCCTACCTCCAAGCTGTGATCTTACCTCCAAGAGCAGTGGAAAGTGTGTCATTTGCTGCTTCTTGCTCATCTTTGTGGGCTTGGCATACAGAAGAACGCCCCAACACGTGGTTTTGTAGGATCACCGCGCCCTTTTGGAAGAGGCCAGAGATTGCAGTGTTACGTGGTGAGGCAGTATGGCTGCAGAGCACGTGCCTCTCCACAGAGCAAGGCTGGTCAGAATGGCTTCCAAATAAAGGTGTTGAGCTGTGACAGTACTAAACATAATATGCAAGAAAAAAACCCTCAGTAAACACATATATCCAGGAGACAAACGTGATGCCTGTCATGGGCTGCAGATGAAGCTTCAGATGCTGTATTTCTATTTTTTTTGTTGGGTCCCCCCATGAACTGAGTTATATCGTACCACCATGATTAGCTTAAGGTCCACTTTTAGCTCTCCAGTGGGGTGTGAATAGTTTAACTCTGATGCACAGTCCATTTTCACTGGTGTTTCATCTGCATTTCATCATGCTGGAAGAAATGAGTCCTTGAGCAGTTCTGAGGACAGCTGTAAAGAGGATAGGCATATTTCCTCATTGTTTTGTCAGCGTGTGTGGCAGTGTTCCTCTTTCGTGAAGTGTCAACCCAATTTGTAGTAGTCTTGGAGTAAGTATTTAAGAAGTTTGCTGTGTTCTTGTTGTTTAGAGGTTACTTCCTGGCTCTGGCACTGCCAGGGCTATATGAGCCTGAATGGAGGCTATGTGCTGGGTGCGCAGAAGCAGTCAAGTAATTTGGGAAAGAACAACCTTTCCACAGTGTTCCTTTTCACACATGCTGAAAGAAAAGGAGACAGATTTATCTCTCACTACCTTTACATTGTACTGGTATCAATACAGGGCATCCCAGAGAGGAATATCAGAGATAATGGTCATCAGCACATATCATGAGCTTGACACGACAAACACAACCTACAGACCTTCTTACGGTTAAAATATTGTAGTTCCTGGATACCTGGGTATTGCAAAAGTAAAGACTATTTTAAGCCCTGACTACATTGCAAGTTGCCATAGTAAATCTACAGCAACAGAACAGTAAGTATCACTATGAACCTCTTCACTGATCACCATTGTTTTCTACATGAAAAAGTATGGGCTGCAAATATGCATTATTCAAACTTCTTGCAGTCCTTAGTTAATCCAGTTAGAGTGACTTGGGTACTGCATGTGTCTGCTGGCCCCCAGCAGACCTCCTGGCAGGTGATATGGCTCTGTTTTCCCTTAAGAATTCCACAGAAACACTTGCTGTGTAATGTAATACTTCACTGTTTCCTTTCCGAGCCTACAAATTGCTATCGTGAAGAAAAGAAAGAAGTTGCTATTAATATAGTCTAATGCTACTTAATTTATTAGTTAGTGGTTAATTTATTTACTAACTGGGTTAGAAGGGAGAAATACTATTTCAATGGGAATCAATTCTGGTCTGCTAAATAAAGGTAGTCACCCATTCCCAACTTGCATGAATAATCTCATAAACATCTCTCGTAAATTTACAGAGATTTCAGGAGTTCTGGCGTGTATATAAGCCGTTGACACAGTGAAGGTTAGCCTTAGGGTGAGGCTTGAATCTAGGAGGAATGGAAATCTTTAACCATTGCTTAGGTCATGGAAAAAGATCAAGCTTTCAGCTCTCAGATATCTGTCCCTGTGTGCACAACAACTGCATACCTCCTAAGCCTATGTCCCCTCCCCCTGCCCCAAGCTACAGCAGTGCAGGCATTTCCCAGCCCTTGATTCCTGATATGCCAACATATGTTGGCAAAGCTTCACTTTGAACGAATTTAAATTTCTCTTGGGAGCAGGTTTCACTGGTCTGGGAAAGTAACAGACTGTTCCCTGCTTCCCTTTTCTGCATCTGAGTACATACCCCTCCTATATCCTGTACATTGGCTCTGACACACACACATATATATATGTGTATGTATATGGGGTGAAGCCAAATTTCAGAGCCACTCTTTGTTCAAATGCCCATGCAATTATAGTTACGTGTTTAACTTCAATCCTTGGAACAGGAATGACAAAAGAACTAAAAGTAGCGAAAATTTTCACGTGGATATTTGTGTCTGAATCTTTGGGAAATCCAGCAGTGTGGCAGGGTTTTGCTTTTCTAGGTTTGTAAAATTCTGCTTCCGTATTTGTGTTAACAGGAAGTAACATATGTACAATGGCTACAAGAACAGTGTAATATGTGACATTGTTCCTGGTCAGGACTCACTTCCAGTTGATCCTATCCTTATCCCAAGACCAACACTTACACTATACAAGGAAGAGTAGACAAAGGTTAAGTGCCAGCTTTTCCAGGAATGCCCTCCTCCTCTCAGCTGTCATGATTCTGTCATGGTCAATCTCCTTAGGCCTGCCATCTCTTTAAAGTATATTAAGGAAGTATTTTATTAAAATGCTGCCGTTTCTTTGTGGCAATTTGCTTGCAAAATGAATTTGAGAATAGCTGGGTTGGATTTTACTGCTTTTGGAGACTCTGCCTGAAATCAATGCATCCTTAACCTGTGTTTCCACATCCTTTGGCATCACTTTGTTCAAGATCAAGTCAGTAACACAATAATGACGTAGTTTGATAGGTAGCTGGAAAAGGGAAGCTAGATTAGAGAACAATACTATGTAGAAAATACCTCTGTGCACTGTGGCAATGTTGTGATGTGATGGTAAAGTTCACATCCATGTCATGTAAGTATAGGAGAAGAGAGCAGGACACAAAAGAAATGGCTACAATGAGGAAAAAGTGCAGTATCACTTGCTTCTGGAAAATTTACGGGTGCCTCAAATGAAGGGTTCAGTTATGGCAATGGAGTTAGTTTCTGAAAAATGTAGATTAAGTGGCTTCACAAATTTGGGTACTTAAAATATGGCATGAGCGAAAGCTTCACGCCAGTTTCAGAGGTTTTGTGTCCAGTCACAGATCAGTCAGTGCTTAAAAAGTAAGTGATGATGGCAGAAATGGAAGAGAGTGCTTTGAAAACTTGAGCAGAACTCCAAGCTGTGACAAGCAGCTGCCATGCCCTGCCAGCATTTCGCTTAGACTGTATGAGATTTATTTGTGCAATCCCTGCTACTTCCTCTTGTACTTTGAGGACAGGAAGGAAGATGCAGGCAAGGGAAAGCATTGCCAGATAAAATCTTGTGAGATTGGATGTGGGAGAGGATCTTGACTCTATGTGCCACTTGGCCTTAATTCTGCACAGCCATCAGCTGAATTTGTCATCCCGTGAGTGCGCTCAGAGCTTGGATCGAGTGCAGTGTTTACACTTCAGCACTGTACAGACCATGGTGGACAGCTTTTTGGTTTGTTTTAGTTTATTTGGTTTTGTTTTGTTTGTTTTGAGTCTATCCATTTGTTTATTTAATTTTAATCATAGAAGTAAATTAATTTCTCCAATATTTAGTTACAGCTAGAATATCAGCAAACAGGTGCCCGCTTGTATCCTGACGAGCAACTAGCAACCGAATGTATCCCCAAAACAGTATATTCGTTCTTCTTTCTTTAGCTTTTTTGTAAGGGTCTGTAAAACGTTGACATTTACAAAGTTAACTTAAGACTGTTAAAAAGCAAGAGGTATATTATCAACCTTACAGCTCTTTTTGGAATAATATTACAATTTCCTGACTCAAATTCATTATTGGGAATAGCTTCACTGATTTCAGGGGTTCTGAGTCTGTCACAGCTGTTCAAGCTTCACAAGCATATTTGAATCTGGCCCATTGTGACCCCACCTTTTCAGGAGATCAACCTGGTAGAGAGGCTTTGTACTTTTAGTTTTACCAAGCGCTTCCAGCAACCCCGGATATACTGGGGAAAAACTGTTCAGGTGTTTTTTGTTATTCTTTCTTCCCCAGGAGAAATTTGATTCTGTAATATATTTCCCTCTCTGCTCCTTATATAAAACATGTGGTTTACATCTTCTCACAGGAATAACAAAGCAAAAATAAAAAGGCTCCTCACAACTGTTGACAAGATGAATCTTCCAGGGTTTGATGCCTTGGCAAAGGTCTGTGGTTTGGCTTTCTCTCTTCTCTTAGTATTGTGTGTGTGTGTGTGTGTGTGTGCCTCATTTTCTTCGATTTCACAGAACTGTTTAAGTTTATCCGTTAGCTTTTTTCTCAGTTCTTTTCCTTTACAAGTTACTTTATCAACTTGGCTTTTAAGTGCCCTCTTTTCTGCATGTTTTGGCTTCCTCATTTCCTCAGTGTCCATTCCTCAGAACCAGACCCTGTGCAACACACTTCTGCCACTTTATCCATGCTTTCTGTCTGTGTCTTCCCTGTCACTTCTTGCTTCTAATGCTGTTTTTTGGAAAGTTGTACTCCTCTAAGTGAAACTGTCTTTTCTTTAGTTTTTTTCCCCCCTCTTATCTTTTTTTGCCTTTCACTGTTATTATAATTATTGTGATTTACTTTTGTGTTCCCATAACAAATTATCAGCATTTGATTTCTTTAGACTTTTTGGAATTGATGTCAAAATCAAAATTGCCTTCTCAAATTGCTACTGGTTTAAAAGACACTTCCTAATTTTTTAAATGAGAATGGAAGCAGCAACGATACCTCTCAGGGTATTTTCTTCAGTAAAATGAAGCAAACATTTTCAGTTACAGGTTTTTGTCACAGAAAAAGAAATTTTGGACCAAACCAGAGAATTTGCTGTGTTTTGACAGTAGGTAAGTTATGACACAACTCCTCAATGTTATGTTGAAGACCTCTGTGGAAATACTTATATATTTGTATAGTGAGCCCTTCTGGGCTCACTGTGATTTCCTCTGAATTCATCTGTTGATCTCTCATTGATTGAATGGGAGCAGTGCTGCGTGCTCTGTGTAGGACCTGAAAATAGTTTTCAATTAAAGAACTTGTAAGATTTAAAAAAAACCTGTAAGAGTTGGTACCTGCAAGAACCTGTGCTGCTGGCTTGTGAACGGGGGCTGCTTTGTGAATATTGGAGCTTCTTGATTCCCAGCCCGACTGATTGTGGAGTGGGCACGGAACAGAGAGCCAAGGACACTAATCTTATCAGCTTCCCTCATTTAAGCTGTTCCTGTTCATTGTTACTTAACTCCTAGGGGAAAACAAAAAAATCTCAGCTAGTGACAACAGTGTCTGTCATGGAAGTGCAAGTAATTTAGTGGCGAGCTGCTTTTGCAGACCAGAACCTGGATTTTCAGGACTAATTAATTTCATGCTCTCCAAAGAGCATTGGAAATGTTTTGGTTCTAAAAGAAATTTTGTCAAATATACTGGATTTAATAGAGTTTTGTGGAAATGGTTAAACACATATTTACTTTAATTAATGAAAATTAAAAGGAACATCTTAAACTCTAATTTGATGTTCTGCCAATTTAAACAAAGATGAATGAGGCATATTAAAAATGAACACAGTTCTTATTTTTGTGGGTTATATACCCTCCTTTCTCACTACATACATCAGTTAGCAGAGTCTACTTTCAGCAGTGGAAATTTCATTATCACTTCTAATTCAGGTTTTGTAGCGCATTAAAGTTTCCAGCAGTTAATGACTCTGGTTTCTTTCTTTGTAGGTTTACCTTTCATGAAAGAGGGTGGAAGAGGGAAGAAATGACAATAAGACTGAATTATGAACTCCTGAAGGCTGAGGACAGAAACTGCTTGTATTGTGGAAGCTGAATTCACTGCTCTTGATTAATGCCCGGCAACAGTGATCACGTGCATGGGTTTGCAGAAGTAGATGTAGCTCATGTATTAATCACTCCAGTTTTCCAGTGCAATATTTTAGAAGTAACACAATCAGCACTGTGAAAATCTGTCAGTTGTTTGAAAACCGGTGTCAGAAGTTCCTCACTTTTGATTCTCGGATAGAAATCATCATCCTCCAGACTGCTTTACCAATAGTGAACTTTCTTCTCGGTTCTGACCTGTGCACTCTTGACACTTGGACGGAGTATCAGCAGTGCTGTCACCATGTCCCTACTCTGTCCATGCCATCGCTACCCTTACAGCTGGAGGTTACTGAAGCCAATATACCTCAGTTACCTTTTAGGTTCTTACCTGAGCAACTTAGCATCTCTGTGAGGGTCACTCCACTGTGAGACAACTGGATTGTATCTCACAGAGGTGTCACGGCTCTTAATTACATCTTCTCCGGAGTGCTTGGAGGTTCCCTGACAGAAGTGATTTCAGTATGCAAAATACTGCAGCAAAATAAACTAATCTAGATAGCAGAGGTCAGTCCTGTCTGCCTACATTAACCTAATAGCCTGTGCTTTTCCTCTTTCCTTCACCATTTGCCAAAATAGATAGCGTTTGTTTTTCCTTTGATCCCATGGATTTGACAGTGAAAGATTATTCTCAGTTTGTCATCCTGAACCTTCCCACTTTCCTAGTGATGTGACCCATGACATGAGGGAGATCTATAATCACGGACAGATGCTTTTCTGAGGAATGTCCAGATACTGCAGGAGAGGTGGGAGAGGACCACACAGAAACCACTGACTCCCCAGAGCAGCAGCTTGGGCCTCTAGGTGGATAGAGAGAAATAACTGTGTGACGAGCAAGGATTTTTCAAAAGCTATGTCTTAGAATTTCCACAAGGTACTCTAAAGAGTCTTATTTTCTCAGGGTAAATATTTCAGGCTATTTTGTATATACCTTTGCAATAAGACGCTGTCTTCAATGGTGCTGTCCCTGTGTAACATGAATTCTGTTTCTGTGATATTTTCATATCAGTCTGTGCTACTGGCAATGGCACTATTTCTGTGCTCAATCTTCAAAAAACTGGAAAACTGCTGAAAATGGAGAAGAAAAACAGGACTCACTGAGGATTGCAGTGAGTTGCAGCAACGGGTTGTATGTACATTAGAGGTACCAAGTACATAAACAAGACTAAGGGTAAAAACAGGCTCAATAACTGTCAAAATCAGTCAGCCCTGTTATTCTCCACATCTCAAAGCTCTTAGCATACTTTGCAATGGAATAAAACCAAATTATATCTGATAGATACACACAAGATGCATCATCAAAGCAAATTGAGCAAATGGGTCTCCTGTCTCACTTCCTTCTCAAAGTAGTGCCAGCTTGAATATTAGGGGGGAATGTTCCAGGATTTTCCTAAACCCTTTTTAAAACTTCTGGGGCTGAATACTAGCCAGCCTCACTTGGTCATCTACCCCACAGCCTAATGTCCTCACAGGGAGCAAGTTTCTACCCATATCCAGCCCAAGCCTTTCTTACTATCTCTTGTCCTCCCACCATGTACTATTTTGAAGGACTTGTCTCCATCTCCTGGATGGGCCCCTGGTGCAGTGGTCACCATCATTTGGTGACATCTGCAAATTTCATGGAGGAGTGCTCCAGCAGCTTTTACAAGACACTGAAAACACGGCTGGTAAACAGGACAGGGCCCACATATATTTGGACTAGCAGTCACCATCGATACTGGCGGTGATATTGGAACATCATGTTAGTTGCTTTAAAGAGCAGGAACAAACTCTAAGACCTTGGAGAGACTGGCAGACTAGAGATCTCACAGAGAAAATCAATGTCCATGAGATGTGAAGTGATTCTCTTCAGGACACAGTTCATTCACTGAGATTCATTATACAAACTTAATGACTCTTTAACATTTGCAGCTCTTGAAATTTATTGTTTCAGTCGGGTCTTGATCACTAGCATATCTAAATAAAGACAAGGGACTGAATTCTGGCTTTTTTCAGCAGTTTCATCTGATTAATAGCATCATACTTCTTAAAGAGTCCTCCAAACTCCTTTAGCAAATCTATGAATAGAGGAATTAGGGTTGTTAGAAGCTAGTCATCAAACTTCTGGTAAAGACTACTTTGATAATGTTGTTGACATCTTAAGGACAATGTCAGCAGAGTGTTCTGTGAGACAGGCTTCTCCAGAAACATTGCCAGCCACAAACAGTATCAAGTTCCTGCACTGGAGCTCCTCGATGTTAATGTTTGAAGGCTTTCAGGACAAGACACAAGGAAGCATATTTAACTCAGGGTTGGCTGTGCTTTCTCTTGTTTTGCTTTGGTAAACTCAACCCTTCCCCCCCGCCCAGTAACAGGCTGCTTACATAGCCACATGGTCAGTTTGTGTAGTACACTGGTTGTCCAAGCAAGGGTAATCTTTTGTTGCTCCTCCTTGAACTTTGCAAGTCAGCTAAAGGCTGGGAATGCTGTATAAATCACGAGATAGTGTCAGCAAGTTCTAGGCTAATGCTTTCCTTTAAGCAAAGTAACATGCTTTGTTTTCCACTAATTTCAAATGTACAGAAAGTACAAAAATCTTGTAATATATGGAGAATTGTTTAGCTGTAGGAACTGTCTGGCTGTTCTGCAATGAAAAAACTGCTAATACACAAAAAGAACTCATCTTTCTTGAAGAAATGTCCTCTTATTGTACAATACGCAGAGTAACCCGTATTTTGAAAGGCACGCATGCATAAGAATTCCTGTTCAAAGTTTTGTACATCTTTACGCTTATTTTAGAAAAACATTTTGGAGACTTTCCTATTAAACTCTTAAAGGTCACTCCTAAAACAAGGTGCTCAAACATATCCATAGGGATAGCACAGCCTGTGTCATCCTATGAGTGTGTAGGACCAATTTAATTCTATCGTGTCTCTGTGCAGGTGTAGTAAACCCACTCCTAGGAGGATTGCATTCCCTCCAGGCCACTGTGTGCCTCTGCTCTTCAGCTCTGTTCCAAGTGCCAGACATCCAGAAACCCCAGCATCCAGACATTGCTGGAAAAAATATGAGTGTTTCTCAGCTTTTGGGAGAGAGAATGAAATTAGAGGTATGAAAACCTGGATGATATAATACAGCAAACACAGACTGACTCTTATTGTTGTTGACAAATTGAACCTACACATCCACTGTTTGAATATATTCAGATACATGTAAGGTAACTCAATAACTTCAAAAAGCTGCATTAAGTTCTTTGTTACAAAAAAACCAGCCTCTATAATATCTACTCTTTGGAGTTTTTTTGGTATTGTTAGAAAATTATGCAATAGATGGAATTGCAAGAAGAATAGTAACAAAATTGAAAATATATGTCTAAGTATTTCCATCAAGTAACAGCTAGTTCTTACCCACTATCAATATTATGGTGCTGTAATAAATTGCATCATATTATTATTAAAATTATATATTAAATAAGTGACTAGCTCTACTCTACAGGTTTTCAATGGTCCCACAGAATAAAGCAACTGAAGCCTCTTTATTTTGTGAAAACTGCAATGACCCATCCTGCCTGCAGGAAAACACACCTCCACTCTTCAGGTGGAAGAAATACTTGAGTGACTTTGCAAAAACAAACATTTGAATACAACTTCTTAGAAAGCCAGTATCACTGTGAATGCTTTGGAGGCTTTGTGTTTTCTCTGTCCTAGTGAGGCTTCTCTGTGTAATTCCTTTTTTTTTTTTTTTCTGGTGGGCCATTTTACAATGACACTGCAAAGGCTAAACCCCTTTCCCTTTCCTTCCACTACTTAATTTGCTTTTCTATCACTGCATGCTGCATATGCAAGGTGGAGCTGCCTTTTAACTTGAGATAATCACAATAGGAGGTCAGGAAAACCTTCGAAATTGCAAGGGCAGTAAGGCACCCGCAAAACTAGCACCTGGATCCAAAACTAGATGGGTGGCCAGTTTCCTCCCAGACAGTCTATTAACAGGCTAACCACAGGTCAGACCAACTCCAGTGTTGCTCATACTGTCCTCTGGCATCCACCAAGAAGCCATTTATTTCTGCTGAGGGAATTTCCTCCACAGGGATTGCCTTTAAAGAGGGAAGAAATGGTCAGTCTCCTAAAGAAAATGTACACGTATGCCACCTAATGAAAGATTTATTAAAAAAAAAAAAAGAGAGGAGAATCAAACTTTTACTGTTGATTGTATAAGCATGGGGGAATGGGAGTTGGACTTCCACCTCATTTCATATCAGCCTGATTTTTCCTAGACTTGAGCAGAAAAAAATAAAAGAAAAAATGTTCATAACCGTTTGTTTTTTCTATGTGCATTCCTTCAAGTGAGGTTCTGCTAATTCAGTCCCTGCCCATTCAGCTGCCAGTATAAGTATCCAAAACATCACTTTTTTAGGCTTGCTTCCTGCAATTGAACAACTGTTTATTGTTCTTCATTTTGTACTGCTGGTGTAAGACAGATGATTCAGGTACTTTTGGCAATCAGTAACATATATTATGCTTGTTTCGAATGCACATACTCACAAGCTAGAGAACTGCTTGATTCAAAACAATGGTTAAACAGGAAAAGAGCACCCCAGCTCCAAAGTGTTTGCAGTCTGAGACTACAGACAGTGTACATGACAATTTAATACAGATTTTAGCATAAGTTTTTTGATTCAATCAATTTAGGCTCCAAAGAAAATTTAGGCTGTGAAGACTTAAACAGGCAACTAAAGGGTAGCTGCTGAGAGTCAGATGGGCAGATGAATCCATGCATGTGTAAACTAGCGCGGAAAAGCTTGAAGGTCTTCATGGCAAAGTTTGGGTTCAACACCTCTTTTAGGTTTTAAGCTATTGCCTGTCTTCAGGATGTGATTAAAAGTGAATTCCAGTAAAAAATCCAAAAAGCCCAAGCTAAATATACCTGGTTGCTTTCCCTTTGATTTCAGCTTTCCTACCTACTTATGCTTCTGTATGTTAAACAGAAATGACTCGGTTTATAATAGGAAAAAGTGTGATTTCCAGCTGTTGATCTGATTTCTTGTTAACAGAATTTTGACCAGAAGGCACACATAGGAACTTGATCAAGCTATAGTTTTAAGGAACTGGTACGAAAGAAAAAAAAAGCAGTAATAACCAAGATATTGCATTGTGGGTGTTTAAGGTGTGCAGGTAGATTCCTTAGGATGAGCTGTCTGGAGGGACACCAAGTAGAAAAGCGCTGCTAGAATTATAAGGACTTGTGCCAGTAGTTCTGCTTTAAATTCTGCAGAGCAGATGAGGGGCAGGAGTACCTCATAGTTTTTTGTTATTAGCTTTCACTAAATTGTGCAGTAAAATCTTTGATTCACATATGCCTGCATTTTCCAATCAGCTAAGCTATGTGTTATGCTCTTGCAAAATATCTTTTCTACTTACTGACTAGAACAAGGCAGGCATTAACGTTTTCCCGCAGCACGAAGTGAAATTCTATATAATCCCCACATTATGGCTCCTGTTCCCTCTAGTTTAATCTACAACACTGGGAATTTGTTATACAACAAGAAACACATTTTAAGGATTGTCACATTTTGTAATTCCTTTTTGTGTTTGGAGCGTCACAAGCATTGTGGCTCCAGTTCAAGCCAACTGCAGCCTGGAAAATGAAATATAAGCTAAAAATACCATAAAAATGGAAATTTTTATACTTAATCTTGTGTAAGGTTTTTACATTCTGCAGTGAAGCTATCTGAACCCGAAAGAGACTATGACTGAAAACTAAGGAGTTTTGCAGCAATTTGTAGTTCCTCTCATCCATCCTGGCTGTACCCATGAGTCCTGTTCATGAAAGGTTCTTTGCAAGGAGACCTTGCTCCACCCAGGGACCTAGCAAAAAGCCTGCAGAAGCTTCCATGACAGGATGGCTCAGTATCGAAGGAAAGGATGGTGGGTTAGTGGCACCAAGGAGGATGAGGGCAAGAATGGCTCAATAGATAAAGGCGACTGTTTGAAATATGGGCAATCTGGGTTGTAGTTTCTCTCCTGCTATTGGTTTCTGGTGAAGTCCTGGGCATATCTCTTACTCTGTGGTGAGGGTGGTTGACCATGTAATGGGGAGAACAGCCCCGTGGAGAATGACAGCAAGGATATTTGCGAAAAAAGGAAGGATGTGGGATGAGACTATTCCATACCAGATAACATGGTTTCTAGGGAGGGTCTACATGATCAATGCTCTGCTTCTATGCAGATCCGTCAGGGAAACTAGACAGCTCCTGGATACACCTCTTGAGGACCTCCATGAGCTTCTAGGAAGTCAAGACCTGGCAGAACATGCTTTGTTATTAGTGACTCATACCTGTGTGCCAGGCGCATCTGTGCAAAGTGGAAGAACCTCCTCTCTCTCTGCTTTCAGTTATGAAAATTCTGTAATTTACACAGGTTGTATGTCAGGGCTGAATAGAGGCATAGAAAATTTGCGAATATGCATTAATAAATAATCATGCTGCCAAAATAATTTGTATTTGTAACACATCTAATGCTCTTAAGCATTTCTGTGGGTGAACCTGAAAGACAGAAGTATTTTTATGCTAATACGCTATAAAATGTCTTAGCAAAATAAGCAAGTCCCTCTGCAGTGGGTGTTTATTTTCTTTGATGCGATTTAGAAGATTCTCATGTGACAATCTTTTGTGTTGTATTTGTAAAATGATCTCTATGAGAATAGCACTATTATAATACATTACAATCTGAAGTCGCTTGAGCAGCAGAAAGCCACTAATACACTGCTTCACAATGGAGCATTTAAACAATTTAGAGAGTAGCTTTCATGTACAGTACTTTAAAGAACTGCTACAAGACATGTTTGCAGTGCTTTCAGAAAAGCAGGGTAATATTGAGGGGACAACTCCTTACCAGTGAGCTTCCTGTCACTGAGTGATCATGTTGCCGTTCCAGCAAATCCAGGTGGGAACATTTTCAAAGAAATTTTGAATACTTCTCCTTTTACCCAGAAACAGCTTAGCTATTTTTAGGGATATTTTCCATTGGCCTGAAGCACATTTCAGTTGCTGTAGCTTGATGGAGAGTGGCATATTGTATGTTATGTTGAATTGAGAAAATGGCTATGTTGCATCATGTCTGCATTTGGCACTGAAGGATGCTGAGATGCTCATATTTCCTCATACTTGTGCCAATTTGTATGCAACACAGATATACCATAAATAAAATGTAGGGTATTGGATCCATCCTGCACTCATTTAACGTTGTGACACCTTGATGGCATTTGACTTCTTTGTGGGAGACTGGAATCGGTCCCAGTGTGCCCCAGCCAAAAGGTTCATGGCATTTAAAAATAAGGCACTGTTGGTCCTGTGCAAAGACCTGCTATAGTAATGCATACTTTTTTTAGTGGAAAATATCAAGAATGTACTCCAAAGTCCTCATGGAGTTCAGACTGTCGGGAGAAACAGGTTGTCCAGTGGGCAGATACAATTCCAGGCTGTTGTGGTTTGATGTTGGCCAAACACCAGGCACTCACGAAAGTTGTTCGCTCACCCTCTTCTGCTGTAGTTGGGCAGAGAAGAGGGGGAAAAAATTAACAAAGGGCTCATGAGTTGAGGTAAGGACTGGGAGAAAAAACACTCTAGGGGCAAAACAGGTTAAAATTTAAAGGTAGAAGGTAAATTTATTATTAACAGAGCCAGAGGAAGATAATGAGAAGTAAAACAAGCCTTTAAAACACCCTTTCCCCCTTCCCCAGCCCCTCCTTCCTTCCCAACAACAGCACAGGGAGACAGGGTGTGGGGGTTTTCGTCAGTTCGTCACTCCAGACCTTCTTCTGTTTGCTCAGGGGGAGGAGTCTTTCCTCTGATATGCTGTGGAGTCCCTCCCACGAGCAAACAGTCTTCCCAAAACTGCTGCAGCATGGGTCACTCGTCGATGGGGTGCAATCTTTTAAGGATAGGCTGCTGTAGTTTGGAAGCAAGGGCCCTCTCTCTCTATCTCTGGAAGCAGGGGCTCTCTCTCTATTCGGGTCTCCCTCTGGATCACAGCTTTCTCTGGCATCCACCTGCTCTGGCCTGAGCACTTCTCCCACAGGCTGTGAGTGGATCTCTGCATCCACTGTGGGCTTCATGCATTACAGGGGGACAGTTTGTGTCACCAGAGTCCTCACCACAGCTTGCAGAGGAATCTCAGCTCTGACACTTGGATCACGTCTTCCTTTCCTTCTCCACTGACCTTGGTGCCGTCATGTTGTTCTCTCTCACATGTCCTCACTTCCTCCTCTTCTCTGACTAGAAGAAAAACTGCTGCTTGTGGGTACCATTGCCAACAAGTTCCACTAATCCAAAGATTCCTGCAGGATCCTGCAGCACCAAGAGGTCAGTCTCATCTAGGTTCCACGCTGGAGAGTCGTTTGCCATGTTTTTGCTGCTGGCCATGCAGCCCTGCCACCATCGCACAGGCAGTGGCAGCAGCTGCAGTGGTGCTGGAGCTATTTAACACCTCTCTTCATGCGGGGCACCAGGAAGGGGAAGATGCCGCCGCTGCCCCTGCCCTTCTGCCCGCTGTGCGGCTGGCTCGGGGCGGCCAGGCAGGCAAGGCTCACTGTGGGCCGCGCTGAGATGGCAGCAGCCATGGTGATGCATGGCCGTGGGCTGTGCCAGGATGCCCTGGCGGTGGTGCCCTGCCACCCCTCGGAAAAAAACTGCCTGTGTGCTGTTTTGATTTTCTTCTTAAATATATAATCACAGAGGCATTAGCAGTCTCTCTATTTGGGCCAGCAGCATGTTCATCTTCAGAGCCATCAGAGATTGGCTCTGTTGGACATGGTGGGAGCTTCTAGCAGCTTCTCTCAGAAGTTACCCCTGTGGCCCTCCCCCGCCGCTACCAAAAAACAAGGCCTTGCCAAATAAAGACACGAGTTCAGGAGGTGCCTTTGCCCTGGAGGGTAGATCTGCACCCATTTCCCTTCATTCCCATCACACACACTGCCGGGATGTGATCATATTCAGTTGCTTGTATTCGTCTTGAGACTAGATGGGCAGATGAGCTGCATGGCTAGGCCATAATGAGTTCCAGGGAATCAGCTGCAAAATTTCTTTTTGCTGCTTTCCTCCTCAAATCTTGTATCACATTTGGGCAGAAAAATAGAGTTCTTAGGCACTCTGTTTTAATCTGCATAACTAGTACAATTAGTGTAACAGTAAGTCATCTTTGTATCGCTGACTGAAATGTGGACGATTAAACAATTTTCTTTGGAGACACAGAAATTGCAGTGATTTTCCAGAATGAAATTGCAGTGATTTTCCAGATCTGGTGTGTGAGGAAGAGGACTCTGCACTCAGTAGTAATCTATGTTGCACTGCTTGATGCAAACCACCAGGCTGATTTTGCACAGGGATTACATTACTATTAACCCTCACGATTGACAGTGATGGAGTAATTGGGGCATCACAAGCTAATTTTGTAACTCTACCACTAGAAACAAGAGATTTTAGTTTTTAAATCTGCAATTATTTTCAACCTTTTGGTATGTACATCTTTATTCCCTCAGAAAATGCCACATCTCTTATGTAAAGATCTGAGCAATAACCAAGAAAAGATTTTCTGGTCTAAATTGGAAAGATCAGCTGCAGTCTGCTTGGTGAGCTGACTGGCATATTGAAGTCACTTTTGATTTATTTATTTTAGGAGATCTGTCCCCGTCACTGTTGTTTTCTTCAGCCCTTGACAATGAGTTGAGGATGCACTTCAGTTTTGTACGTTACTTAGCTGAAATAGCAAATCAAATGATTTCCAAAAGTTCTTCTAAACTATTTTTCAAGTGAATGAGTTCATTTAGGCTGTTGAAAGATAATATTTTAAATGGCTCTTAGAAACTGTGTTTTTGTGACAAATAGAGGCCCTGTGCACAGAAAGTTCCATGAATGACAGTGAGGACTTTGCCGCCAACCCCGGGGTAGGATTTGAGTCAGGATGAAATACCAGTGTATTGATATTTAATCCTGTAGTTTCAGCTGGTGGTGAATCAAGCAGCAGCTCACGAGGAGTCATCCTTTCCAACACAGAGTGAAGCTGCAATGAGTGTTTCATGCCCTCACACAGTTCCCATCACTGCCTGATGTGTAATATGATGCTGTACATATCTTAAAAAAATGAAGACACAAACCACGTTTTTCTTTTTATTTACTATCCGTTCAAATGCAGGCTGTAACATGCAGCGTTATCACTGCTCATAACTATGACACTTAATTACATTTCATGAGTTGAATTTGGGATTTGAATGTCACTCAAAGTAGTTCTTGCACACTTTATGATGTAGATTTAATCCAGAAAACCTGAAGAAAACAGATCATTTAATTTTCTAATCAGTTTACCAGATACAGGCTGTGAGGCATGGAAATATTTTGAGCATTTTCTATGTTTTTTAATGAAGTGTTACTACAATGAGAGGCGGATGTTACAGCCCAGCTGTTGCTGTATGTAGTGGTGGCTGCTGTGCTCTGCGCAGAGCATCATGCGCCGGCTCCCGGTGAAGCTCCAGGACTCCAGCCAAGGATGGCCGGCAGCAGGCTGGAGACTGTGACGGTTTTCCCGTTCTGTATTTTTTTTTCCCTGTACAGTGGATAAACGCCTCAAAAATTTTGAAATTAAAATTTTAATATTACTAGAGGACGAAAGAAGTGAGACTGGATGTTTTTTTTTTCCACCTTTGCAGATGTATGAGCTGTGGTTTTGTGCCTCACAGGAGCTCTGTGATTGAAGGGGACCTGCTGGAATCTTTCTCCAACAGCGTGCGTTTGCTTCTCGTGCTGTTACCTCCTCCCTGCAAGTTAATCTTCTCCACTGATGATACTTTGTGGAGACACAAGATTTATGTGTTCCACGAAGGCGCAGACCAAGTTCTTCCTTTCAGTGTGGAGCATCTAACGTTATGGGGAACATGCTATCAGCAGTAAAACAAATGTGCGTCAGATCCCTGGGGGATTTGGATGCCATGTGTGCAGTGCTCCCTTCAAATATTTGAGAACCAGAAGTACTGTTATTCAGGTGTTTCTGAAGCAAAGGAAACAATAGGATGTGTCCATAAATCGTTGCTCATGAGCATATGAAGCTGTAGTACTCAGAATTTGTGTCTGAATGGTACCTGACACTGGTAGATGAAACTGGAGTATTTGGGTCTTCACTTCCCAGGTAATACTTGTAAATGGAAAATCACACATTTTCCCACTGAAAGAAATGTGTATATGTTGGTGTTTTATTTGCTCAGCTGTTTTTCCCCCCTAATAGTGAAATTACCATTAGAAGAACTCTGTGTGGCTTCAGAAACCTGAAAGTAAAATAAGTACTCTATCGATCAGGGCTGTATACATATATTAGTTTTTTAGGAGTGAGGTACTTTTAAAGAGCTGCTGCTGTCTGAATTGAAAACAGAGAAGAGTCTGTAGGATGTCAGCATCTCAAGGCCTCTTAGACCTGGAGCCAGCTAGTAGGCAACATCAGAGATTAGAAATTGATTTTCTTTGGAAGGAATTATTTCAAAGTGATTTGATAAAACGGAGAGGTGTGTTATAAAATAGCTGAGGTAAATATTTTTATTCTGGGAAGAATAGAGAAGACAAATCTTTTGTTTGAGTGGCAATGGCTCAATACTTCATGCTTTGCTCCTATTATGATTATATGCATTTAAAGCCAGATAATGGATGTACAGCAGTTAAAAAAGAAAAAAAAGAAACATAAATGAAAAGAAGGAAGCCTTGTATTCCCCAGGACATTGATTCATCTATATGATTAGGAGTAGGAGCTCATATATATTTATGCTTTAAATCAATGTACAGTGAAACAACCTACAACTGACTTGAAAAGATGGAGTCTGCTGTGTTAAGCTTTCTTGGGAGGTGCTGAGAACTTCTGGCTTTTAGCAACATCTCTGGGAACTGACTGTGCATTGTGGCTCATGCACATCAAGCCCTACAGAGTTAAGGAAATTTTCCATCCTTTCTTTTCTTTAACCCTGCTTCCCCCATGGTCCTGCACACACACCACAGCCCTCAGTGAGGGGCAAACCACAAATGATGTTGTTCAATTGTCCCGAGCGTTTGATGTTTCAGAGTCTGGAGCCCTTTCCAACTTTCCAGTCTCTTATGAAACCAGAAGTAGGACGGAAAGAAGGAAAATAAACTTCTCCAGCAGCTGGATTTAAACTTAGAATTTTTACCTGACCCAGAATATCCTGCCCTTTGTTTTGCACCTTGTAGTACCTCTGAAATAGCTGTTGGTTTGACCCTGCTTTGTAAAAATTACTGTGTCTGGCAGTAGTGGTTGAATTCTTAACTAGAACAAAATCATCACAGTAATTCCTGGGAGCTGTTATTGTCTTTTTCTATGTATTTCTTTAATTTATTTTTAACAGAAGAAATATTGGGAATTCTTATAATTCTTCTGAAGATTGAACTCTGCTCTAGGAATCTAATAGCTCAGTCAGTGTTTGGCCTTTTCAAGCTACATCAAATAGATTTAAAACTGTAATTTCATCAAACTATGTCTTCTTTATGCAGCCTAGATCCTGATACAGGGCTCCCCAACAACACAGGTATTTGTTGTCCATGCTGAAGAGTGTTATTACTTTATTAATATGGCAAACCTAAAAATAAGTACTTGAATTCTTTTATCCTGTGCTGAAATCAAGTCCAGTTACACACAATGTCAACTGTTTTCTAACTTACAGGTATTTGGAATTCAGCCAAGAAACTGTATTTTTGCTGCCAGAATTAGAAGAACACACTAAAAAAATTTCAATACTCCACAGCATTCTCATTAAAAAACCAGAAACCTTAAAAATTTTCACATTACTTTGTCTCTATCTAAAAAATTCAGGTGTTATCTTGAGTTCTGCATATGTCTTGCATTCATTTAATGCAAACAGAGACTAATTGCATAATAATAATTATTATTTTTAATTATTAACCAGCTTATGTTATAGTGGGCTTATTTGTTTTTAAGACGTTACTGAGCCTCTCTGCCAAATTTAGCCAGATACATTTGGACCATGGCAAAGTGGTGATAGCTGGTTGGACTCCATCGTTATCCATGCAAGGGTGTAAAATACCTTGGATACGGTATTAATTACTGCACTTACCAGTGCACAGTAAGTCTGTCAGCAAGTGGCTCTTTGCAGTGGGATTCTGTACTGTGCCATGATCTGTAGTAACCAACCCTAATTGCGGAGTTATTATTTTCTCCTTATAAGAATTTCAAAACTGGTTTCTGTTTTCCAAAGCTGAATACACAAATATCCTCAGCAGTACGTTCACATAGGAATCAGTCACCAACTTCACTGGAAGCAGAGTGGTACTCAGAACTTCAAACACTTCTGGTCTGGTGCTTTCACAATATCCCTGTATAGACAACAAATGATAATTTCATTTTATACAGCAGGAAACTGAGGAAAAAAATGATAAAGCAATTTGGTTAAGCATTCAAAAATAGGAATTTTCCGGTTTGTTAATCCTAAGAATTCTATAGCTTAGGTTGCATCTTTAAAACTGATTTCATAGTTTTTGGCTATCACAGTAAAATTCACAGAAAAAATTTCTGAGTCCTCAGTAGATGGGATTTTCAGTTTATGTACATGGTTAAATAATTTACTGATTACTCGTTATGGTGTCCTCAGAGCAGTCAAAGCAGGTGAGAGCAGTTTGTGGATGGTATTTGCTACTTTTTAATTCATGACCTTCTGATGCTGTAAGAAAACTCTTCGGTGTTGTATACCAGATCCCTGTAAAGTTCATGATTAAAACTGTAAAACAAGTAATCTAAAGCACAGCAATGAGTAGAAGCAGGTTGTCCCCAAGAGGCATCTGGATTCACAGGAAACAGATAAAAGAATAGCCACAGATTTGTTCTGATGTTACAGAAATTGGTTATGTCCACATCTGCTCAGTGGGTTTAGGGCAACGTTGTTTGTTTCACTCTGGGCAGCCCATGAGAGAAACAATGAAATTCTCAGGAGGTTCAGTAACAAACTTCTACTTGCAAACTTTAGAACATTCAGGTAGAATAAGGTACTCAGCAAATTTTAAAATGTAGCCATTTTGTTTAGAAATGCAACAATATAAAAGCATAAAAATGACACTTAAGAAAATGTATAAGCAGAAAAGAAAGAAAGAAATAGAAAGGATAAGAGTAGAAAGATATCACCACCTGTGGATCCAGTGACAAGATGTTGGTCGAAGTGGTGGTCGCAGTCTTTATCTGTCTGGGATAGAAGAAGCCCATGAAATACCAAGTTTCATGGGTTAATATATGCTCAGGCTCTGTAGGAATGCCCAGATACATTCCCTGGGACAGGGAGTTTTACACTGTCTGATTTAACACTGTGGATCACAGTGCACTCTGAGATTTTTGATGGTTCATGACCCCTTCTAACACATGAAAACTGCCTCTCGTGTCAGTGTAGCTGAACCAATTTTGCTCCATCAGAACGGATGAATACCTTCGGGCCTGCTTGGAATATCCCAGTCTGTCCTCTGCAGGGAAGTTTTCACACCTGAGCCTGTGGAAGGGAGGACAGTGGCATGATGAACAACATTATCCCATCTCTCAGGATGTGCTTGTCGGGCTCTCCCCTTACCTGGCTCAAAACCCAGCTTGTAGCCTTGTACTGCGTGGGTGTGCACCCCCTCTGCACCTGCGTGGTTACTTTGAGCATGGTCAGCAAAGCACCCTCTGCTTTTGAAAATGCCTGGCTGTTTTGAGTCATTAACCATTAGCATTCCATTCTCTCACATGGAGGAAGACAGTAAAAGACACTTTCTCAGTGTTTATATTGCATGGTATGATTATAAACAACCCTCCTGAAAAGGTAAAAAAAAAAGGAAAAAAAAAAGAAGTTACTACTTCTGGCTCTGTAACATTTAATTTCTTAAAAAACACGTTGTGGTTATGCTGATGTGAGTATACAGTAGTGGTACACTCACAGAGCATAGTCAGCATGGAGATATTCCTCAAAAGCTCAAATGCAGAAGTGGCATGTGGTTCTACATGCATTTTCTAGATAAATAGTAAAATTAAATGTGAATTGTTGCAGGAAGTTTGCAGGTTTTAAGTCTTAAGCAATAATTTCAGAACATTTCTATTACGTTCATGTATTGTAAGGGCTTTAGGATCTGGACAACTAGTTATGAGGATATTATCTTTGAATCACCAGCAGCTGCAGGAGTATTTGAGGAAGCCTTGGCCACATGCTGCTTTCTGTAACCTGTGTGCAGACACCTATTTCCCATCACTAGTGGAGAGCAGGTAAAAGCTTGATATGCCTCTGCCCAGAGCCAGGGTGGCCTCTCTTGTAATTTGGAGTTCTAATGTTGATATAAAATATATGAGCCCCATGTTATTTGATTTCATTATTCTTTATGATTTCGACTTCTTCCCATAGCATGCAAGACTAATTTATAATATCCTTCGGGCACTCCAATATTTCTTGTACACTCACAAGAATTTCTTGACTGGTGTCCCCAGTCTTCAGTTTTCAATCTAGCAATTCAATGTATAGTGTGATCTCAGCATGACTGTCATGCTGCCCTGTATTATTGCTTAAGTACAACCCTGCTAAAATTACTGCACCACCACTGGGGTTGAATGAATACAAGATAAGAAATGCAGTGTGACAGTTTCAAAGGAAATGACACAGGGGTTTAATTAGTCCCTCTGTGTGTGCCTCATTGATTCCTAGAGAAGTTTTCTTTCTAGTGGAAGCAGATGTAGATGGTAGTGTCAGAGCTAGGATTATTTCGCATGTTTTTATTGATAACTCCAAAAAGACTGAAAGAGCAAGGCATTAGAGCATCAGGCAGCAAACTGAGAGACTGGCTAGTTCAGGAATTAGCTGCATACTTTGTTCCATTTTTCTGACGCTCGCTGTGTATTAACTCAGAGAAGCAGAATGCAGCTGCAACATTACCAGGATGAAGAGTCAAAGCTGTGTTTGGTCTCCATTGGATATCTTACTCAGCTATACGAAGAATTCACATGAGCTCATCCAGTCATGACCTGAACATCTTGAACATCCACAGCATCCAAACCAAAATACGGTATGATTGTTATTTACCACTTGAATGAACTTGAGGTGAAAGAACCCCAAGATCTACAGAAAAAAAGCAAAAGTGTCTATAATCCAAGGCTGGTATTTGGAAAGAATGAGAAGCTGATTTTTGCAGCTGCTGCAGCAGACTGGAGGGGAGAGCTGAATGAAGTTGTAATGCAGCTCAGTGACACTCCCAAGAAGGAGCAAATGAACCTAACATCTAGTCACTCATGAAAGGAGATTCCTTATGTGTTAGTTTCATCAGCTGGAGCATAGGTTGAAAAATAAACAAGGATAGTATAATTAATTATGTTGTTTTCCCTGGGTTTTTGAAATACATAAAGAAGGACAGTCTGGAATTACATGTCCGTGGTAGCAGAGATATTTCGGGTTGTGAGAAGAACAGGTTTCTCACCAAGAATATTAACCAGTGCTGCTTATGAACCCCCTGGGTGGCTGGTGGAGCCAGGAGTCATGATCTCCTGGTTCTGTCCATGGAGAAACTCTGCCATCCTTACTGGCAGTGACTTAATGCCTGGTTCTGACACTTAAATACTGTGTCAGAATAGAACGGCTTCCATAAGGAGAGTGATTGCTGGGGGCCTGCACAAGAAATGATCTCTTGAAACTTTCCAGTGCCACTTATTTTGAGCTCTTCTTTCAAAAGTAGATTAAGTTTTGACACATGTCCTTTGCAATATTCACATTCATTTTCTGCACCGGGCTTGTTTTGCTGACTTACCACTTTTTGGCTGCAGAGTAAGGCATAATGATTCTTTTACATTCAGTCTTTCATACAACTGACCAGGAGTTTCTGCTGAAAAGTTTGAGAATAAAACTGAGTGGCAGGGTGCATCATTCCTGGTAAATGCCCCAATTCCTGTGTGAAAGCCAAGCTGCTCCCTTTCTCCCTTATTGTGACACTACTCAGGCAGATAGCTGTTTCATCCTGGCTGTTTATTGTGCAAGACACTGCCCAAAAAGCATTAGCTGAAAGCATTAATTTACAGTTAACAGGGAATGCACAACTCTCTGCTCATCTACTCACTAAAATTTGGGTGAAATCAGCAGTGGGTGATTGCCAAGTTTGAGCTTTGCATATTCTTAATGCATGTGCATAAATGAATATAATTCCTTTTTTCTTTTTTTTCTTTTTCAGCAGATGGCCACTATGTGCAAGTCTGAGAGAAATGATTCACATCAAAAGCTTTATCTGGAATCCATGCTATGCAGCAGGCCAGCCCATGACTGTGAAGTACAGTGAAAGTTTACACACAGAGGCTTCATGTGTGTGATACGTGTCTTGTATTTCCATCCTGTTCCTAACAGATCACCCTTTGATCTGTTCATTACTCTCATTCATGCTGAAAGGTTTCAGCTTTCCTATACAGAAGCTGATAGAATGAGAGATTTTATTACCTCAGCATGTTAGATTTCCAGACTCTCAAAGAGAGAATGGAGGAAACAGACCAGATGCTCAGTCAGATACAACAACTTCAGCATCTCCGTCTTTCCACCAGAACTCTCTTGTGAGGGCAAATAGTCAAACCCCATGCACTGCTACCCACTTCATATCTTTCCCCATCTTGCAGTCAAGTTTTCTCTGTGATTGTAGAGTGCTGCAAAACGTATTTTCTCCAAGGTCAGCAAGTCACATGTGTGCCACATATCTAATGATAGTGCTAGAAAAGCAACGGTGGCTGGCAATTCACAACGACCCCAGAATCAGTTGTTTTGCTTGGTGGCAAAGATTTTTCAGGCTGCTTTTTAAAAATAGATTGAATATACACTCTTGCCTCTGAATCATTACATGTATTCCCAATTTTATGAGGAGTCCTTACTGTGAAGATATTATAGCAGTTACATTTGGTCAGAGGGTTATTTTGCTCCTACAGAAAATGGTAGGAGATGATAGACAATTTCATGTCAAAATCTGGCCAAATGTATTTTCTTTTTCTTTCTATAATTTACCAGTGATCCCGCCATAATACAATTGTTTACTTCCTTGCATTTGTCTTGATTTCACATATATTTAGATAATTTAGGAATTTCTGATGTAGGCTCTGAAAACTGACAAATTTTATAAGTAAATCAATATATTTAATGGAAATTTTTCTGCTAACTCCATTTATGTACCTGGGCTTGGTATTTAAAGTTTGAGTAAGCTAATAACTTTTTTTTAAAAATTAGAATACCCTCATTTTCTCCTTTCCCAGGAAGACAAGCCTTCTTTTCTGTAAGAATTGTCTGAAAATAGTGACAAATGCTTTGCAATTACCTCAACAAGCCATTCATCAAAAGCAGATACATTTGCTTACCTTGATAGGGCTTGACTGCAAGTTCGTATCACATCTTCATTCCATCAACCTCCAGAACTGAGAGCATCAACAAAGCAGTTTTGTGAATGTTTCTTTTTTGGCATTCACTAACTTAATATATAGAGTTGAAAATCTGTTAGGGCAAGACACTGATCTTATGAAGAATTGATCTGCCAAATCTCTGCAGAGTAGAGGAAACATCAGGAAAATTTAAACTGTTGAAAGTAATTTACTCATCTAAAAGGATTTGAAAATTGTGAATGGAAAGGATCAATAGTAATATGCAGGAAGACAAAACAAAATAAACTTCTGTCTATTTGAGTAACACCTATTCAATGGTAGGTTTTCTTAAGTGAAATGAAATGGCGTGAGTCCAAACAAACTGTGAAAGGATTAAAGTGTTTCTTGATATGGGAGTGCAATATTTTTCTTGCAGACTGCTTTTTCTTGAACAGATCAGAATTTGATTTTTCCATTCACATTCAGGGCCTGATTCCAAACATCTCCCCACCAGTGGAAAATCTTTATTAGCTTCAGATTCACAGGACATGTTAAAGCGGAGAACACTATTGTTGAAAAATATTGCTTTATTCTGGGACTTGGTACATGCATTCACTCTATATAGATGACATCTCTTGCTTGGACTAAATTTTCATTAATAGCACTTAAAATCCACTCTTGTTCAAGCTGTCTACAAATGATACCGCTTCTGGACATGTGAGATTGGGAAATGCCCTGGGTTGTCTTATTTAATTGATGCTGGCCAGATGATGTTGTTGTCTCACAGCTGACAGGGACATACCTTTCCTCACCCTTCATGTAAGTTGTGTCCATGTAGGGTTCCATTATAGCATCCTTCTCCTTGTGCTGGGAAAGTTATAAGGGATAAAGCATCTGTGCTGCAATGTTATCTATGAAACTGGTAAATAATTAATTTCTGACTAAAACAGAACTAGGGGAAAACTCAAGAAAGAAGTGAAAAAAAATTAGGTTTTCTCTTTTTTCTTAAGTGAAATTTTTATTTGTTGGCTGCCCTCATGAACAATTTGCTTTGATGTAAAATATTTCAACATGTAGTAATTTTCCTTAGATCCTTTTGAATTCACAACGAAACGTGTCCCAATTTAAGAATGTCAGAACAAAACATTCTAGACTTCTCAAAAACAGTATCTCTAGGCTGAGAAGATGTTGAAATAATTTTTTTTGAAACTCCACCTCTCATTTTTGACAGGGAATCCTGAACTTTTCAGCATTTAAATTTTTTTCAGTTACTTTCTATATAAATATTATAATTTTTTTTCTTGTTCTGTTGCCATGAAACTAATGTTGAACTGGGTCAAAGGAAAGAATGAACGCAGGCTTGTGATGAGTTTACAAATCATATTTTCTCCCTACCTTGCTGCGAATGCCTGAAACCCACAATTAAATGTAAAGCTTTTGTGAAGCAAAAGTTTATTTTAGTTGCTGATGAGGCAAAGAGTTCACCAGCATGGCAGGACGAACATGATGTCAGCAGCAATTCTTGACAAAGTTGCAGAACAGCACTGCTATTTTTGGGTTCCCATTCAGAAGTATGAATGATTGATTGCATTCTACATTGCTCTTCATTTTCATAAATTATTATAAAATCATATATTAAAAGAATGAGATCTTTAAATTTAGAGGAAAGGGGAAGATGCAGTCTGTTTGAAAACCTAAATTCAGATAGTTTTTCAAGATCTGAATTTTTATGGACTGCTGCTCCCGGTGACTGTTTTTGTGGCTGACCCATATTCACCTCATTTTTTGCACCAGTCATCTCTGTGCAGATTGATGCAGCTGTTCATTATTGCCTTGACTAGATTAATTATCTCTGATTATGTTAGACCTTTAAAATATGTATTCTGCCAATACTGTACGAAAGAGAAAGTTAGAATTTTTACTGTTTGAAAACAATCTTGCAGCCTGTTGGCAGATACTAATTTTTTAAAGCTAAGACTTAAACGAAGAAAAATTGTATCTTTTTAATTTGAAGAACATTTTCCCCCTCAATTAAGTATAATGATGGAAAATATGTTTAAAATACAATTGAGTCTTGCAAACCTCCTTATAAATACCAAACAGCTGATATAAAGGTGACATTTCAGATGCTTAGGAGCCTGAATACCTTAACTCTTCTCCCAGAACTCTTATTTTTTTCTACTGCAGATGGGACAGGGGTGATGAGGTATCCCTTACCATACTCAAAGAGTTGTCACAGGATTGTAGGTCAAAGATATGTCTCCGTGAAGGAGACTGTCAGTTGAACAGTTTCTTTGCAGAGATGTTAACAAGAGTTCATACAAACTATGAAGAATGTGCTAGTTGATGAGGTGTCCAAAGGATCTTCTGCCTTTCTTATCTTGCACTGTGTAAGAAGAGGTGCCAGGGCAGGTGCCCCTAATCTGAAGATCTCCACAAAGATGGACCTCATTGCATCAATGACTTTCCATTCATGTTGGGGACCAAAAACCTGTACTTGGCAAGTGTGTTTCACTCTTTCCATTAGATGGTGTGAAAAAACTGTCTTTATCTGGCTGTTTCCGCATGCATGGGACTTTCTTCACACCTTCTGTTGGACTTTCTGATGTAGTTCTGCAAATGTTCTCACTGGTTGACAATGGTGCTTGCTGAATTTGCTAGACTGCAGTCTTTGGGCAAGCAAGAAGCCAGCTATCAGGAGAGCTTTTAAGTGGAAACTTTCTTGCAATTTTAAACCCTTCTCTTTAAAAATCGCTCAAGCTACTTACTCCTGTGTCTGATCCTAGATTTCATACTGTTAGATTTCTTATCCATCTCACCATCAAGTAGTAATGTTGAGCAGTGGTATTGCACATTTGCACTTACGAATCTCAAAAATCTTCTTGGAAGAAAACAGTAGGGGAAGAAGAATCAGAGAAGCAGCCAAAAACCAGGTCTTGCATGTCCTGATCATCAGGGCTTTCCAGCTGAAGTGAACTTTGAGGTGCCCCAAATCTCCTTCAAGCGCTGGAGTAATGGCCACGAGGAGTTGATGTCTTTATCAGGAAATGCAGTTTTCTTTGAGGTAGTCCATCTTCTCGTGTTCCCTGTGAGTGGAGGAGAATGCCTTTACTATCAAGCTGATGGATTATGCTGCTATCCTCAGCATTGCCTCCAAAAGTCCAAATAGGACAAAATTGCTGCTTTCAGCACTGCTATACGTAGGTTACCTTATTGCAGAGTGGAATTACCTTCTCCCTTACCTTGAGGGAACAGTGCCTGAAGAAACAATGCTGTAAAACATCCTACGTTCAGAGCTCCTATCTGCCAAAAAGAAAGGCTCAGATCTGGTTCTGCATGGTTGCCCACAGGCAGCCTCACAGGTGTGGACTCAGCGGCATCGATACATCTGCACATCATAACAACAAATGTGTGGAGCCCGAATTCCTCCACTTCTGAATCCCAAAGGCAAAACAGGAAGCTAAATTAATTCTTGTCATAATCCGTTCTGAATGACACAAGCATTGTGTCCACCTGTCAGCATGGTGGAACTGACCACTTTGATCGTGAGAGCAGCACTTTGCGTCTCGTGCAAGCGCAGGGTGCTGAAATATCTGGGGCGTATTTCCTACAAAACACTTTCCTACCATGTACTTTATTGGCTGCATTAACCAGAAGCATTTTAAGGAGTTTTCCAGATGCATAATAAGGTTACTAGAGGCTGGGATACGAAGCTTTGAAAATCAAGGTCGCTACTGCAAAGGGTCATTGACTGAAGAGAAAATAAACTTCTTGACAAAGAACTTGAATCCTGCATGTTTAAATATTCACAGCACCTACAAGTTTTGCTGCTACTCTGTGAAATACAGCTTCATTTGCCAGTGAGTCAGGCTTATAAAAATGGTAATTGTGAAGTGCAGTTGCTAACTGTATCAAGAGAGAAGGGATTTTATATGTAATGGAGATTCTTTTTAATGATAAATTATCTAGCTCCTGGCTACCATGTGTGAGCTCTATTAACTGCCAATAAATTGTTCATTGTTAAATCTAGTTCACTCTACTTAATTAGGCCAGGAGTTTTTTTCTCTTTAAATCTTTTTCTTGCTTTAATTTGGAAATATATTTGAAATCCTAATGATCCTAACAGCTGCACCAGACACTACTCTAGAGTCACTTAAGGACTGATGTTACACAACAGAAGTCTGGAAAGATCTGAAAACCTATGCATTATATAAATCAGGGTTTAAAACTTGCAGTTAATAGAAGTGCCTTGTTCCAGCTGAAGCAAAATTCTGAGCACACTCCTATTATCAGCTTAAAAAAACCCAACAGCACACCCTAACCTTGTTGGGTCTAGAAAAGATGCATACAGTTACCTGATTACTTGAAAGGGATTAAAAGATACTCTGTGCAACAAAAAAAAAAAAAGTAGGAAAATATTAAGCCTATGAACTAACTGCTGCTTAGGGAGTTCCTGGTGACCACTGCACTAGAGCAAAATGTTGAATATTTTAGAGAAAGAGAGAGAAAAATCTTAGAAAGGCTGATGTTACCTCTCTGGAAACTTCTTCATGGACCATTCCTAGAGGTGAAATAGATTCCACCTAAAGTAAAATGCTAATGTTAAATTTTCATTAACTTTCAAGTGTCAGTTCATCACTACACAGAGCGACAACCTTAAGTACTATCTTAGTCCAACGTGTCTCCATGGTGTTTCACCAGCACAAAGGTATTAATAGCCCTTCTAAACAAGGACCTAAATAAGACATTGTCTAGCAAAGGTAATTAAGATTTGGAGGTGTTTGCTGTCCATTGCTGGAGATGTGTTTTTCCTTTCTACCTTCAGTCGTCCATCTGAAATAATAGGATTACTTCACCTGCCTTTTATATATGCTTTACCACCCACTTTGAATTGCTAAGTGGCTCTCTGGGTGCCATTTAAGATTTGAACTTAATCAGTCAGCAATTGTCATACTTCTGCAGGATATGAATCTTTTCTTTAGGGCAGACAGAGCGCTGGACTTGAGTGACAGGAGTTGTGACTGCAGGGAATCCCAGTTGTCAGAGCTGGAGTTAAGTCAAGCTCATATGACTTTTCCCATGGGATACAGTTAGCAAATCTTCCTGACAGAGGCTAGAGGCAAGAAGAGACCAGATGTGCTAGAGATAAAATGTGTTTGTGTGCACTGAAATATAGCCCTCCTCTATCTGCTGAGCAATTAGGAGCCATTTAGACAATTGTACTCTTGCCTCATGCCTCTCCTGTGGGTGTCCTTTTCTGCAATTTAGCCTACTTAGGCACACTTCACATCTCCAGGTGTTTCAAGGCATTGAACATGCACTGTCCATAGTGAGAGTGAGCAGTGGGAAAAAAAAAAAAAAGGGCTGTAGATATTAAATATTATTAAAAAGATCAGCTCCATGGTAACAAACTTCTGTAACAGAACAAATGTTCATTTTGATCTGAATAGGTTTTGAAAATTTCCAGCAGATACATAAAACCACTCAATTTTAACTATTTGTTTTGATATCGGTATTTTACGTCGATTTGTACAAACACACCTCTTTCAATAAAAAAATATTTTTGCAAAAGAAAGAATAATTTTTACTCTTCAATTTTAGGTGGCAATAAGGTGGGATGAATGAATTCAGGTGGATCAAAATAAGGATTTTCTCCAACAAGCTTCTTATCATAGAGTTTTATTTGCAGTGAAATATCTCAGTGTAGTTTTATCTGATCTGGTAGGTATTTGTAGAAAATAATTCTTTAGGTATAATGAAATTATTTCAAATTATTTATATTTATAATACAGTTACAAGACAGTTACTCTCTTTGAGCATTAGAGTTATTTATACTTGCTTTTCACCTTCCTTGCTCTCCCCAGAGCTCTTTCACACTTCCTCCCAAAAAACCACATTCAAAACCTTGTTTTTAAATGGTCAGTTAAAATCAAATAGCAGCAGAAGTCGTCCTTTTCCTCTGTTCCCTGCAAAAGCCAGGTGCCCCCCAGCTCTTATTACTTCCCAGCAATGTTTTGTCTCGGTGGGTTACAGCACTGCAGCAGACTCAGTAATCAATAACTGGCCTTCTCACTTCAGAAATATTCTCACATATATTAGATTGGATATATTCTATGGAATATTAGGCACATTGGAAAAGTGCCTACTAATCAGAGAGCAACTGGCTTGGAAGACAAATGTAGACTCATTCACTTCTTACCTCCACTTTCTCTTACCATTTGCATGGTAGTTATGTTCCTAGTTTCTTAGTATTCATAACGTATTTCAATTTAATAATCAAAATAGAACACTGGATGGTGAGTGGTTGTTTAATCGACATTTCAGTTCGGAACTAAATATTAACACAAAACAACATGCAAATCAGTGTTAGTGACTCAGCACGGCAAATCTAGCTGTGAATCAAGGTATATGCATCCTAAATTTAATCGATGGATTTATTGCTGCTCCCACTGCCCTCCAAGGTTTTGATAAGGTGTAATGACTTGTGTGCTGCAAATTAAAATTACAATAAAGGTCTTTCTTTTTTTTTTTTCTTCAAATCTTTTATAGCCAAAAATATAGTAAAGCACGGACTTGAAAATCTGAGTTTTGAGTCATCATTGTATTCCCTCTTTCAGGCAGTCATACATACAACTGAACTTGGGGTTAAGGGGAAATTACTGTGGGTCCAATGGAAACTTTTGCGAACCCAGGTTAAAAAAAAAATTGTTTTAGTGTGTTTTTGGACTCTGATCTTTCAGTGTGGTAAACAACTTCAAGTCCTCTCCAATCCAGTAAATCCTTAGGACATTCAGTTTTATTCAGAATGCAGTCAGAATCTTTCAGATTAGTTCCTTGAATTGTAAGATGATTTTGTTTATTTTGTTTCTTTTTCCTTCCTTCCTGCAGCAACGGATTGATCTTCCAAAATATTTATTATAGAGCTCATAAATAATTAAACCCCTAGTTTTCAAGGGTACAGTTGGGAGAGAAGGATAAAGTTTTAGATTTCCTGTTCATAAAATATGCTGTCAGCGTTTCGTCTTTTAATTTAAATGTATCTAAATGATGTCTCAGGACCTCCATGAATAATTGGTGAACAATATTAACTGACAAAGAAATCAGACCAAAGCTACGCCTTGCTGTAATTAAATACTGCTGCACTAAATAGGTTCTGACCATTTTTTCCCCCCACACAAAGCATTTTTAAGCAGAAAGAAACCCCAAGAAACAGTCTGAGGCACAGTCCAGGCTTTCTCCCTTCCTGCCCTTCGGTCTGGAGAGGGGACTACATGCCAAGTTCAACATCTTTAGCTCAAAAAGTGATCTGCCATTCTGTCCTGCTAATTCTCTGTCTGTGCCTAGCATCTTCCTCTGAACAGCAAGACACTCTCAGCTCATTGAAATGGGGGAAATAATGAAAAAAGAGAGCATTGAGCCTAGGAACTCGTCTGCATCTAGCAATGTCTGCAAATTCATTTGTGAAAGCTGAGACAGAAATCTGAGATAGTGGTGTTTGGCTCCTGCCTTCCCAGCAGAGTCTGCAAGCCCACATCTCACTGTCTGAACCAGAACATTCCTCAGGATGGGTTTTTTACTCTTCTGACATTTCTTGTCAAATTGCAGTGACAGGGTTCAGTGTTACTGAGGCTCTGGATTCACCCAGTGAATGTCAGTGCTTGAACAGAGAGAAGTGAAGAAGCCGATGAGTATTTATTTGGGCGTTTTGCAAGTTTACTTCATCATCTCTGCCTGTGGGGTAACACATGGTATTGAAACACAGGCCTACAGAACAAAAACTGCTCTCATCCAACAAAGCAGGAGAAATTGACTGTCATTTGGCAGAATCTGTGTCTGGAATTAAGGTGTTGGAGACATGCAGTTGGTCCTCTCTGAAGGCAAATCGTTGGAAAAGGCGTGCTTAGAAATGGAGAAGAATGAAAAGTTTTGTTCTAGCTCTTATGAAAAAAAAACAAAGCACGTAGTCATGGGGGTGTTTGGAAAAAAAGCAGTGTAAAAGTTATTTTTCACACTAGCTCTGCCTAGCCCTGTATAATGTCTTGCCCATAAAATAATCTCAGCAAGTGTGGAAACTATTGACAGGTCTGCACTATAGGGCTGCAAATGCAGGAGAGCAGATGCCTGTTAACTCCTGTCAGTCTGGAGGGGAAGGGGAAAAAGGAAATACAGAGGAAAATAAAAATATGACTAGCCTGTAGAATCCCTGGGACCACCACTTCCCCTCACCCAACACTTACACTTTTCTCCTGAATGAACTGTAAAAAGACCTGGAGATATTATAGAGCTACAAAGAAATAAGGAACTGGTACCAGATGGGACCTCTTGTCTCCATCTCTCTCCAGCCCAAACAATCTGCTGCAGAATTTAGAAGAGAAGGGTGGAGAATCTAATAGTGTCTCAGAGTCGGAAAGATGGCTCTGGCTCGAGCACTGCCAGCCTGTTCTGGAGGAGGATTATTATTATTCTGTGTGCCAAAGGATATGGCTATTTTTCTCTCTCACTCACTCTTTGCAACAAACATTTGGCTACTATTAGCCAGCTGGCAAATGTAAATGAAACATCACGTATCACTTTAGTATGGAGAGTGCCATCCCCGTTTTGCCAGTCATGCAGCGGTCTGACTGCCAGTGCACAGCTCGGCATGTGCCTCACAACTCCTCCTTTAGCTGGAAGCATGGATGAGAGTGGCAGGGAAACTTGTTAGGCAGAGAGAAAGTCTGTGGCACGGTTACAAGACATCATACACGAGAATCAGGCCAAAATCTGTCTAGTAAAAGATGGTGGACTGGCTATACGCTCCTAAAAATTCATTCCGCATTGCTTGTTTATAGTAAACTTCCTTCTCTACAGTTACACAGAATAAAAAGCAGAAATTGGATGTGGAGAGGATGGTGTTTACACCTAATGTGGAAATAGACCTTTGGGAGTTGGTATAAAGAAGGGTATATGGAAGCATTCTCTGCTCTCGGTTACACCCATGTAGTTTCAGCCTGAGACGCTGTCTGGGTGTAACAGGGAGCGGGATCTGGCGTCATGCTGTTGTTATCCTCCTCCTGCTCTCCACCCTGATGTTCTTACTGCCTCTCTTTTCACTTGTGTTTTGGTTTTTAATTTCTGATTTTTATAAATGTTTATTTTCCCTTTTTCACTGCCACGTCAAGGCATTTTTAGTGAAAAAGAATGTCATGTCAAAGGTTGTTCAATTACTATTTTTCCTTTACATCTAACCTTTTCTTCTTAATTACCAAATAAGGTAACACCATACAATAGGAGACATATTTATTTCATTGTCAGGCAATATCCCAGTGACTTGTATTTAACTGTATGGTAGCCTGGCAAGACAAGTGTTTCAATACTCATAATTGTCTCCTATCAGAGTTAACATTCAGAACTTGACTATTTCCTTTTGGAACAAACAATGCCATGTGGTATTTTAAATTTTTTCCCAAAGATTTTCCAGAAAAATGAAGTAGCTATTTACTTTAAATATGCCAATTAAGCATTACTAATGTACAGTACATTTCTAGGGTAAGGATGATTGATAGCAGCATACAGTGAAATGTTCTAAAACTGCAGTTGGAAAATGTAAATGTTCAAAATGAAAAAAACAAACCCTTACCTACTGACAGTACTATTTGTCCATTTTGAAGCAGTGCTTGGAAATTTTTCTTTTATTGTTCTTTAAAGATTCTTTTACTCTGTTGGATTTTTTGTGGTTTTCATTGTTTGGGGTTTTGTTTGTTTGTTTGGTTTGGTTTTTGTTTGCTTGTTTGTTTGTTTTGGGGTTTTTTTTGCTTTTTGGTTTTTGTTTTGTTTGGTTTTTTGTGGTTTTTTAACAAGGTAGTAGCCTGTGCAAACTTCTCAAAAGTTTTTCAAGGCTAGAATGTAACTTAATATGTATTACTGAGAGATCGCATTCCAAATGATGGAGGACAGAGGCTTGATAGAAAACAAGAATTTACATTGAGCAAAAATCTCAGCATTTCCAGAGGTGTGGGTATTTTCTCCTTTTTTTTTTTTTTAAATGAAAGAAAAACATTGTCAATGAGAGAGAAAGAGAATGAATGAAGATACTTCTCAGATCCAGAATGGCTTAATAAACCCGAGAAACCACCATAACGATATTTGCCAGAGTTAATGTATTTTTGTTAGTTTCAAATTTGACAGATAAATGATGTTGTGTATTATTTCTCTGATTCTGGTGGGGAAAATGGTCATCTTTTCTTGATTTTCAGCATGGAGACTACAGAAACAATAAAAATCACCAAAAAGGATATTACATGGCCTGGTCATGGCAGTATTATACCGTTCCGGGCGCCATGGAAGCTTTTGGGCTAGATTGTGTCTTAAGATGGAGCTTATGCTTTTGGGCAAAGTCTCTTATTTCACTTCTATTAATCTAGGAGGAATCCAGAGTGTGAGCCGTTTGCCAAGAATCAGTGATTGTCTTCCAAGCTGGGACAATCTGCAAGTCCCCAGAATTTTGACTAATCACAATTGTGAGAATAGATAACTATTTTTGTTTTTCTTCTCAGAAAAGGATTAATCAAAAAGTTGCTGACCATTTGCAGAGGAGATTTATCTTAAAAGCAAACAGTAATCAGTCCTCTTGCCAGATTAGGTAGGTTATTGAAAACATCAATTGGTATAATTTATTGAACTATTATTTGGATCAGAACCTGTATATGTGCTTGGTGCCCTTTTTTTCATTGGATTTTCATTGGCTCCTGAGACTGGATGAAAATCAAGGGGTGCACATCTGCTGAGTTTAATAGGCTTTGGATCATGATGCAAAAAGCCTCAGAAATAACAGACAGTGAAAGTCCAATCAAATAAAAGAATTCACTTAGCTGGGTGCCCATTTTGCCTGATATATTTATACTGAGCAATTTGACAGCAGTGAAGTGTGTGCAGTTGAGCCGTACACTGTCATTTCTCACCAAGAATTCTCAGGGACTTTGTGAGATTGTGTTAATAAGCACATTTCAGTTTCAAAGGCATCACCTGCATTATTCTTTCGGATTCCAACAGGTACAGCAAATAGACTCTTGTTTGTGATGGAAAGGTCTTGACTCAATAAATTGTTAATGCAAAGGTATCTTATTTGTAGAAGGACCCCTTGTGACTTCTCTTACCAAAGTCCAGTAACCACATTTCAAGAAAGAATACAAAGTTTTGAACTCAGTAGATAGCTTTCAAGGCACACATTTGTAATTTTCACATTCAAGATATTCTTTGTTATTTTTAAAGTATATATTTAAATCTTTTCTGATGTTCTCTTATATTAAATTCCATGTCAGTTAACAAAGGAAATTTGCTCCAAAGCCTTCACTCTGTATTTTATTTTCTAGTAGTATTTAAAGTGCTGGGCATGGAAGAGATTTTTTTCTAGCTGAAAACATCATGGTCAAAAAATCCGACATTTGTGAAAAGTGATCTTCCCACCAGCATAACCCATTAGCTATCACCTGTGACAGCAGGAGCCAAAAATTGTCAAGCCGTCTACCACCAAGAATTGTTTCCAGTGACAAAGAATAACCAGTAACATGTAACTTTCAAGGAACATTGGGTCTTTTGTTTGTTAAACAGTTTGAATTTCAGGAAAATCACATTATCCATTTTAGCAGAGAGTGCAAATGATTATACAAGACACATGAAGCCTCTTGTCTGGAATACTAGTGGTCCACTGCAGTTAGCAGCCTGGCACACCTGGGATACGCCAGTCACTCTCTGCTTAATTTCCATCCTTCTTATGGTGTCAATTTTTATGTCACTTTATTAAAAATGCTTTGTTGTTATAAACTTCTGAGTTAAAAATGCTTCCTGACCTTAGAGCACAGAAGCAGCCACTTTGGCAGTAAGTGGATGTTGAGTTTGGGCTAATTCAACTGTTTCAGTGCCTGTGCTTCAAATCAGCTCTTTGCAATGATCTGATTTAAAAAAAGAAAAACCATGCTTTTATTTTTCTTGAACTCAGACAATGATTTATAACATGTCAAGACAAACAACTGAATCTTCTCTATTGAGATACATTAGAATCATTTTATTAGAGCTTAACCCTGTCAGGAAAAAGAGTGGAGGAAATACCCAGTCTCTGAGACTAGACTTGCAGGCAAAAGGAATCATACTGTAGAAAAAAAAAGCCTGAGAGTTCCCACCTCCCAAACTTTTACATTGTTTCATACCTTTTTGAAATGAGTAGTTGGCTTAATACAACGTTTGCCTTGTCTGAAATTTTTATGCTTCCACAAAACACTTGTCATTCTTCTTTTTACATGGTAATATAGTAATCATTGTTTAAAAACAACTTTAAATGTTGTTAAATAACAAACTAAAATAGATCAGTCCAAACATCACATTTTCTTTTAGTTTTAAATGAGCACCTAATTTTCAAAGTAATTTTTTAACAATTTAGATACCTAAAAAAGAAAAAAAAAAGGACAAACACTCCCTTTCCCCTCAGTCCTGTATGCCTTCCTTTCACTGGTGCTTCTGTGTGGGGCATTGAGGACGCTCAAAGCCACAGCAGGTGTTAAGGGTTGAGGAAGGTGCAGAAGAGTTCTGTTGAAGGTGCTGTTGAAAAACCTTTCCTCTCTCCGCAGCCTGGGTGGAGAGGAAAGGTCTTTTGGAATCCCATGTTAGAGGGGGGGATATGAAGCTTGTGGAAGTACGTCCTGAGCATGTTAGAGAAACAGGGAGACAAAGCAGTGACATGAAAGGGAATGGATTTGTTTCTTAAAAGGAGAGAGATATTCCTCTCTTTATCACTTTTTCTCTCTGTAGAAGAATCCCCAGAATTCCACACTAGATTCAACCAAGTAGTTGCAAGAAACTAAAATGACATTACACGTCTTATTATTTTGGGAGCTGAGCTCAAGATATTTGCTCTCTTAGGCAAGGAATTGCTCACCTTTAATTGCCTCGAGTTGGGTGTCTGAAAACCGGAGCCCTGCAGCTGATTAGTAAATGTAGAAATATTTGGCTCTGCTTCATAAATAAGCTTGCAGGGAGCAAATGTCAGGCAGAGATACTCCACCAAAGAGCACATGTTTTCAGATTTTCACCCAAACAGGGTATCTTTCACCCAATCTGAAAGTGTTTTAATTGCTCTGTCAGTGACTTAGTTGAATACCAGAATGTGTATGGATGGTAACATAAAAGAGAATAAGAATGAGGTAGGGACTTGACATCACATGCCAAGACTGTGTTTCTCATTAATGCTGCCACAGGCAGACTAATTTGTCTTGGTGAAGAAAAGGTGGTGGGTACTAGAGAAAATAATTCTATATTTGGAAACTTCTGGTGAACAGAATGATTGACAATTATAAGAGAAGGAAAAATAAAAAGTCTAGTGTTTCAGACCTTATGCGTGGTTTATATCATTCAGAGTTCAAATAGCTGGCTTTGGAGAATTCTGTGTTTGGTTTTCACCTTGGAAAATGAAGGAGAATATTTCAATGACATACAGTCAAAGTACTCTAATTGTAGGAATCCTGGAATTCATAGGGTAAAGGCCTAAACCTTGGTCTACTTTTATTAATGCTGTGAAAAGCTGATAGCTCAAACACTGAAGATCTTCAACAACTATTTTATTGTTATTCTAACATATTTAGAAAAATACGTTGTTAAAAACCTATAAAAAACATGTCTGTTAAAAAAAAAAATCATCCAATATTATAATCCTAGTCTCCCAGTGTCAGTGTCATGTCATACTAGTTTCTGGTATGAAAATACTGGGGATTTGGTGTACTGAGATATTTTTTCTTGGCAAACAGAAGCAGCTAAACAAAGTTTGACTTTGTTAGCTTCGGCTCCATTAGAAACAGAAACAGGAAAGCCGAACCAAAACATCAAACAAAACAACCCAAATCCAGTGTTCTTCAGGTTGAAATAGAACTGACTAGCAAAATACAATCCATTATCTGGTAGCAACCAAATGTAGTGATCACAGCAGGGGTCCGAAATCTCAAATGAATTCTGAATCTCTATGAGCCAGAGAACAGTAGGAATGGATTGTCCGTCTGGTGAAAAGGCAAGATTTAGCTCAAAAAACTGTCCATGTGGTTTTGCTGTTTGCCTTCACCCTTTATACAGACAGTGGCTGTTTTGTGCTGTGGCATTCGAAACCTTTGCTGATAAAATCCTTGCAAGTCAAGAATTTTTGTACAGAGAGGTATATTAGCTCTGTGCAAAAATTAAAGGAAGGAAATTACCACTAGGTTTCTTAGAATCTAGCATACAAATTCAGGAAAAATATTATCATTGTAAAGTTCCACTTATTAACTACTAGCTCTCTGTCAGCTATGTGTCACTGTAAGTCTTCACTCTGTTTTTCTATTCCTCATCCACACTCCTTCAGTGAACAGATTGAGCTTTTCTGAAAGTTGCAACCAGATCCCAAGACTCACTGAAAATCCCCTTCCTCCACCGTTTTGGAGAATCCAACTTGGTCTCTGTCCCTCCTAAGTTCTATGATTGGCATATTTGGAGGTACATACCTACCTAGTCATGGTGGTGATGAGGCTTTCTGCTTTGGGGTTGTTTAAATTTTCATGGACTGAGACATGATCTGCAAGGACTTGAAAGACCCAATGAGGTCTGAGTGCCCACTGCATTGTCTTGACAAGTGCTGTATGTCTTGTATTTGACATAAACTCCTTTCATGGACATTAAGCAAGGAGAATGAAATCCAGCCTCCTCCGCTGCACTGGAGAAGTTAATTTCATTAATGGAAATGTTGCAGCTATGGATCCGAAGAGAGAACAGCCTTTAAAAAAGAGGAATGCATTCAGAGAGGCCAGAGATTATTTAAGACAAAAGCAGCTGTTTGTCATACAGATGAGCTTTATATTGTTCTAGGTGAATGATATCATAATCTGTTTTGACAAAACAAATGTGCAAACATCTGTGCAAAATGTGAGTGAACCTTTTCCACATGATGAAGCAGTCTAATGTTACCCACATTTTTTAGGGTGAACTTTGTGAACTCTAGCTTAGAAACAAAGTTTTTATTTATCTCCCACAACTATCAATTATTGCAGCCATTACAGTCATAATATTTGTTACCTTCACCATCAGCTTGATGGTAGTTTACACTTGTGTGGTCACAGTTTAGAATCTCAATGATGGACTGATGTGGTCACAGTGGATGATTTTTAGTTCAGAAAGTATAGTTGTGGTCCAAATTATCAGGCAGAAGACATCTTAGTAGTTTAATCAAGGTAGATAGTCACTTCATATTTACTTTTTGTGCGAAAGCTAGGTTTCCTAGTCTCCATGCTCCTCCATTTCCATGTATTGGCGAAAGAAGAACAAACTGAAGAACACTACCACTTGGTGTGTTAGTTAGAGTGATCAAGATCAGAGGAAGTATTCAAAACTCATTCTTTCAAGTACTGCTACTTTGAACAAGATACTATTTTAAAAATTGGTAGGACTTTTGACTAGTATACCAGCAGTCATATAAAAATTTACACCATTTTATGAAAAGGAATTGTAAGATTTACACGATGGAGCTGGACACACTGGGACCCAAATGGATAGTATGATGGAATGGAAACATGACGGTTCTCTTAAGCCACTTCTCATCACAAGATCCTGTGGTTTGGCAAAACTGTGAGATCTCACATCCCATCTAGTCAGTGCTGATGAGTACAGGTAACTTTCTGAGGGCTGGATCCGTCTGGTTAGAGCGGAGTGATGAGACACATAATAAATACTTTTCACAATTGTACCACCGATATCCAGTTCCCATGTTCTGTCATTTCTTAAAATGATTTCTATCCTTCATTGCTTGCAGTGAGAAAAATACGGGTAAAAAGGATTATGTTATATTTTCAGTGAGGGAGAGTGTGCAGTTTAAGCCAATAGATTCAAAAGGCAAGTGTGTTTTACTGATTTTTGAACTCTTATTTCCTATGAATACAATATATGTTGACCATATGTGTTTTAGGTTTTACCTGCATCTCTTCTTATCCATATATCATCAATTTCAACACAGGATATAGCATGACTGGCAAACAATCTGGAATCAATCTGTTTATCTTTAAAATGTTGCTGAAAAGTTTTAGAAGTTGCAAGGTCCTGAACTGGAAAGAAAACCTTGGAAGTAACAACAAAGTATTGGAAAGACAGACAATAACTTTGGAGTCTTCTATCTGGATCCTGTTGTGCAGAAAGCATATATGCCATCTCTCAGAAAACCATTTCAGTGGAATAAAGTCTTCCTCATTTATTAATACAACCAGGCATCAGCCACGTAGTTTTTAATTAGCATTGTAATTTTCAAGAAGTGAAAGATGGTTTCTTTATAGACTTCATATGTAGCTCAGAAGGGGCTCCAAACACAGCTGCATTTGTTTATAATATACTGCTATTTTTTTAAGATGGTGCATCTGAGATACTGTATGTACTTGAAGACCTTGTGCTGCATAGCTAGAAAAATTTTATCAAAAGCCATGAATTCAGTGTATTGCAGTTTTGTTCTCTGATGCTTTTCTAAGCATTAGAAATCACAAGCTGTAGATGGTTTGCAAATAACCACTCTAGGAGAAATCTCCCACATGTATATTAATAAGAATAATATAAATATTCCACAAATAGATGAATGCTCATTGAGGGGCAAATATAGGGCAAATCCTCTGTGTTTTTTTGTTCTGCATTTCAGTCATATCTGACATTCAACTACAATATTTTGCATTCCTTTATCTCTGATACTCAAGGATCACACAAATGCTTTACCAACATCAGTGGACTAAATCTCAAAATATTTCTGAAACTAGGACTCCTATGTGCCTGTCATTTATTATTAGATTTCATAACTTTCTTATATTCATATTATCCTACTGTTTTCTGAATTAAAATATTCTGCATGGAAATATATGTGTTTTTCATCTTTTACATATTTTATTTACACAAAAATCCTGCTATCTTTCATCAGCAAGAGCAAGATTATGGATTAGCACCACCATCAGCATCTTTATCAGCATCATCATCATCATATTCGTAGAGGACATGGAATCATAGAACAGCTCAAGCTGGAAGGGACCCATAATGATCACTGAGTCAATGTCAGATTATATTTACAATACAAAGATAATACTGCTCTGATTTTGGCAGCTGCGGAGTGCTTATTGATTTAGAGGAAAGACGGCATAACTGAGGGCTGAATTAGGTGATAGGCACCCAAATTTATGAAATACTCCTTTCCAGTTCATAGATACTGAATGTTTTAAATGCTGAACACAAAAAAAAAGCAACACAGTTTTTAGTGCCTACTTTGAAGACTTTGCAAATAATATCTCTCGAAATTTTGTTTTCTCGCCTGTTTAGGGACATTTAAAGCTTTCCTACTACAACTTAAAAAGGTTGATAGGCTCAAGCTTATTAAAAAATCCTTTGCCAAAGGGTACAAACAAAGGTGTTGTAAGATGCAGATTGCCCTGGTTTTTTTTCCATTGAGGCATGTTGATAATTTTATTGATGAACAGAATAAGCAAAGGTTAGAGATTTGTCTCATATTCTCTAATTGTCCTTAATTATTCAGAGCATCTTAAAGTACTTGCACAATCTAAATTGGTGGCAACGGAAGGTGGGCTCAGGGAAGCTTTCCAGGATGATTTTCATGACTGCTTTAAGTTCTCCAAGCTCACAATAAGTTTAGCACTCAAGGTCTAATATCCAAGATCTTGCTGTGGCTAACAAGGTGCAGCCAGCATTTCTGTCTAGATCTCCTGGCTGCCTCCTTTGTACTCACTCTAAACATGTGACTCAGTCCTGTGAAGTACTGACTATTTTCCTCTCCCCTAGAAGTCAGAAGGAAATTGTTTAAAGTGCCAAGCAGCTCTGAGTATCAAGCCTACAAAAAATGCTAATTTTTGGAGATTGAATTGTGGTAAGTCCTGCTTTTGTACCATGAGTTCATTACTATATAAATTCACATTTCCCCACAATTCCTGCTGAAACATATTTTGAACAGCAAGCCTCCACATTTTATTTGTTCAGTCTGGTACTAGCTTAGAGATATTTTGTTTTGTTTAGGTTTTGTTCATCACCATGGGGCACGGCCTTACTTTCACTAGATAGGAAAGTAAAGATGCCTCAGGGATGCTATGCATCAAAAATCAATTGAACCAGCTAAGACTGTTTCTAAAGAATCTATCCCTAAACAAGTGGACTGAAACTTAAAAAGATATCCTTTTCTTAGTTTCCACCAAGATTCCCAATCTTTAATTTTCTCCCACTGTTATTAGTATAATGCTTGTAGGTAATTTCCTGTCCACTAACAATAGCAACCACTGCATCTCCTGCTTCAGCAGGGAATCTAAATACGAGCCTTCCTCTGAGAGCAAGGTAATTCCCCTTTTTAAAAGTTGAAATCCCTTCCTGAATGCTGGTCCAAAACCATCTGGACAGTGGGAATATTTTTTTCATTTATTTATCCAGTTTGCCTTGAAGGACAAGGAGGAAAATTTTATCTATTAGGAAAAAAAAGAAATTAATAGCATAAGAAGCCAAAACAATATTTTTTTTCTAAAAGCAAACTTACAGAAACTTCCATGGAAGGGTATAAAACCTACACTGTTTGCCCAAGAGAAATTTCTAATTACTTAGGTAAACATGGAAGGTAGACTGGGTAAATACATATCCAGGTTAGGCTAAATATTGAGGTGTTTTAGAGGAATATTTATTAAGTTAAATATATTTATGCATACACACATATGCATATTGGTAACTGAAGATTATATATTTTGGTATACTACCTCAGAGCCATAGCAGCTCTTATGTGAAAAAGTTGGCAGTTGAGGAATCCAATTTAAAAATCCAATTGAGCAAATTATAAGAACAACAACAAAAAAACTCAAAAAACCCCCAAGACCCCCTCATAAATTTGATGGAATCTCAACATTATCAACTCATTCATTTGGATAATGCCAACTTAGAAATAAATTGGTGTTATTTAAACAGCTGCTCCCTTGGTGATGAGTTTATTATATAAGCATTGCCTTAAAATCCAGAGGACGCATGAATACCTGGCTCGATCATACTTGCCATATACTTTCTTGGATGATAAATTTTAAGAAAAGAAACTTGGAAAAAAAAGAATTGACTGAATTATTTCCATGTAGAAAAAAAAAATAAAGTAGTTTAAAAAAGTGAAATTAATCCTACAGGTGATCTTTAAAATCTTCTTATGGACACTGGAAACCTACTATATGTTATTATTCATCCTGTATAAAATATCTCTCTTGGCAGACAAACATCAGGGAGCTTTGCAGGAAGATATTTTAATTGATGAACTCAAAAACAGAATGATTAAAGAACTCTGAAGAAACATTAAATGTATATTCTGGCAAGTGCCATAGATTGGAAAGCTTCTAAAGGAGTATTAAAAATCAAATTCAAATAAAGATTTAAAAATAAGGTACAAATAGGGCAGAAATATAGATATTAAGCTATCACTGATTACAGACAAAAACATCTTTCAGTTTTGAATTTCCTCAGTGTCTGGTAGGCAGTTCTATTAAATGAAGGTGTTTCTGACAGCAGTTTTTACTTAAAATGAGTAAATTAAAATGTAGAGAAAACGATGTCGTTGCCACTTCAGACAGCTGTGTATATGAGTGCAACTGGAGAGACAAGTGAGAAATCAGATATCACATTTTTGGTGCTTAGAAGCAGAGAGCTGCTAATAGTTTTTAATTATGATTTGTTGTTTCTTTTATCCCAGTAATATTCTTATTTCATGGCTGGGCTCCCTGTTTCCACCTAAGCTTCCTCGGGGAACACGAACTTCTGAGTCCACACCTAGAGACGTAAGTGTGACAATTTAAATAAGATTAAT
>VZTF01005782.1:44140-291895 GCA_013397755.1 Cnemophilus loriae | reverse complement strand
AAAAAAAAAAAAAAAAAAGCATTTTGGTTGGGGCGTGCCACAGCAGATAAAAAGCCACTGTGCAGCTGCCTGGTTGAAAACCCTCTAGCTGAGCACTGATAAAATTTATCACAGGGACACACATGGGAATGAGCAGCTTCGCAAAGCAGCCTGCGGTGAAACGTGCAACAGCTAAATATCTGAAGGAATGATAGAGCTTGACAATGAAATGGTGGCAAAAAGGGCTAAAAACATGTTAGGTAAGGTTTCTCATGGGCCTCTGGTTTATTTTCTGAGATATTGTGTATATAGAGCCAGAGCACAGAGTGGGGTGCCACACACCTGAACCCTCCCAAAGAGCTTGACTTCCCTCTGTTCTTGCAGCACACCTTGAGCTGGAGTGGCAATGGAAGAGCAAGGCTGGTACTGGCACTCGAAACAAACTGATGCTGGGCTTTTGTCACTTAAATTTTCAGCTCATCCTTCCTTCCTGCTGCAATTTATTTTTAAAGTGGTTTTGAAGTTAAAAAAGTGAGAGATTAAAATTTTTAGAGTACATCTGACACCAAAGTCAGAATGTCACCAAAACCCCATATCCTGTAAGGTCATCTGATCCTTCGATGAAATCAGAAAAGCTCTAGAATAAGCAAAATGCAAGGTAGCTTTGTTCATTAAATGAATGAATATGTGTAAGGTTTCTTTTTCTATCTGCGGTCGCTCTTGTGCTGCTTGTGGCTTGAGAGGGTAAACTTGACATGCAGATACCTGGGTCCATGTGGGTATTTTTAGCTCGGTTGTCCAAGGGTCTGGAAGCTGTAAAAAAAAAGAGGAAAAGAAAATTCCCCAAAATCAAAGTGAAATATCCTCTCTCTTAAAGAAAAACCTGGATTAAAGGAGCTGTGAGAACAGTGAAGAGCTGGAGGGTTAAGCAATAGCATAAGTGTTTGTGAGAAATCAGGCATGGAACAGGGGTAATTGGTGACTAACACAGGCTTTGCTCATATGTATCTGACACTCCTGAAAGTCTGCTGATTCACTCTGTGAAGGACAGGTTCTGCTTTCTCCTTTGCTGACATTTACAAGCAGCATAAATGAAAATGGTAGTATTTTACACCTGTGTCACACATGTGTGAACGGCTGCAGGAAGAATACCACAGCTGCAAATCAGGTCCAGAGAGTTTAAATGAGAAGAAGCAGAAGGTTCATGAAAGAGCATAAGCTAAAGCCTGTTGCCTACGTGGACAAAGAAAAAAGAGAAACTAAGAGAGGAAAAGGTCAAAGGAAGTATGAGAGAGAGAGGGAGAGAGAGAGAGAGAGGGAGGGAGGGAGGGAGAAAATGGAACCAGGTTCAGAACAAAGAAAAGGACAGGAAAAAGTAGGGGTTTTTAATGAAACCATCCACAAGCAAAAAGCAGGGACTAGTAGCAAGGGAAAGGGACAAGAACGTGAGAAACAGACAAGAATATTCTCCTTTTCTGATGAGCAAATCCTAAAGCCCACACCAACCCATGCTCTAACAAAGGCTACAAGGGATTTTAAAAAAGAGGAAATAAATTTAAAATACACTTTTCAGATGTATTACTGCAGGGAAGTTGTATAAAGAGATTAGACAAAACGACTCCCAGAGCTAAAATATCACATTGGGACCAAATGTCAGATTTTGCTCCACGATAGTCCTGCATGCACCAAACATATTTTTGAAATCTTTGTCCTTTTCATGCCTTTTCATGATGGTGCAGCCCTCCTTGCATTACATGAGGTATTTGTTTAGCGTCCTCCGAGCTGACAGTGGGGAGCCGGGCTCTGTCCCAAACAATCAGAGAGGCATAAGTGTGGAAGCGCTGATTAACGTTGCGGGACTGGCATGTCATAATTAGCAGTGGGGGGACAGCTGCTTGCATGCCAGTTCTGCATGGCACGCTGTCCTTTCTCTCCAGCGCAGTTTCCATCTCACTTCTAATGTGCAAAAGGAGAGATTATTCACCAGGGTGGTAAGACACATTTCTGTTCTCAAGAACACCATGATATCATTAATCTTCTGTCAAGTTGGCAAGGGCGGGTTATGTGGATGCAACTATTTTGCAAGGCTTTAAATAAAATTTAAAGAGAGAGAGAGATAGAAAGAGAAGATGCTTTCCTGGGGTCTCTGTTGCTACAACACCGACAGTGTTAACACTGCAAAGGTTTACTGGTAAAAATACTTTAAAAATCTCTTTTAAAACGTTTTTTGAAACATCTGTCCAGAAAAGTGGAACATAAAATAGGATCCTTAGGCTGTAACATAAATTTTCTAATCCTGTCTATGAAACACATGGTTGATTAAACGAAGTGCAAAATGTAACTCGTGTCTGTAGTGGTTGTACTGTACCGTACACCTGACTATTCCTACAGGGGTAAATGTCTGAAAGGAAGGGAAAGAAAGTGATAGTGGGTACAATATGAAGGGTTTTCAGAAAGAGTGTTTGATAGCTAGCCTTATTATTTACGAGTAGCAAAGATGTAATTGACTTATGTAGGTTAACCTTAAATATCCATACTATGTATATTTTTTGGGCCTCATATAGTTTATGTCTTTTCTCCTGTCTCAGCTGAGATACCAGGACACAGAAGAAAACAGGAATGCTCATCTCTGACAGAGATTTCTGCCTTGAAAACCAACTTGATGTCTTTGCTGTCTTAAGAAATTCTGATGAAATAGTTAAAACAGAGCTGAAAATATAGTTTTGAGATCTTGTGCCCTGGATCTCTCAAAACATGTAAGTCAAGACTGAATTATATTAATACGCCATTTTTCCCTTCCCCAATCATGTAAAATACCTTTTTTTAGCTATGCAAAGGTAAGTAAGCAAGATTTTAAAATGGGATTATTTCAATATTAATTAATAATTATTGCTTGCTCTGGGGAATTAAAACAGACATTTAAAAAGAGGAAGAAGCTGTTTATGACTTCTTCATATCATCAAAAAAATGCTGTCTGTCTGAAGTTTCTCTGTGATCAGTAGTAGAAATTACTTCAATAAAATTAGGTGGTCAAATCGGCATGATGAACCCAAAAATTATGTGATGAATGTTTCATATGGTTCTGCCACTTATCAGAAAGATCTGCATGTCTTACTCAAAGCATTAATACTGATTTGAGAGTTAGGGCATAGCTGTTGTTTCTTTCATTTGTCCCAATAATAGTCAGTTGCTTTTACACAATCTGCTTTTATTATCACTTTACCCAGACAAGGTAGAATTTTATTCTGCATAGTTTTCAAAGGTCACACAGTGATAGTTGACTTTATTTCAGTGCTAGAGACTTTTATTAAATTAATTAAACAAGGCACTTTTTTTCTACCACATTTTGTCAGGGTCACATTTTTGTCCTACATTGAGTAGGTGCGGAAAAGAAGACAAAGGTTTAAATCATAAGATCACTTTGGCATGCAACCATCAAGGAAATTTTAAATAAAGCACCCTTAAGTGATTGAAGGCAGTACTGTCCTAAGTAGGACTCGGAAAAGAAAAAGAACTTATCATTTCCCTGTTGGTTTTTTGACTCAGTTACAGCTGAATTTAGACTTTAGCTGCAATATCAGGAAGTTCAATACACTTTAGAGAGGGGGAATATGACTGGAAAATGGGAAGCAATTTGCTTGAGGAAGGAAACCAACATGTTGTCTTTACTTCCCTTAGCAGATCTTGTAAGCCTCTTGTAAGTTTCTTGTAAACTTTTTCGAACTTGTATGCTTCCTAGAGGGCAGCTTCAGCCTTGTCTGCCCAGTGAAACATAACTGGATGCAACCTGATTTGTGCCTGTGTACTCCCGGTACATGCCTTTGCAAGGATGTGAACCTCGGGTTTGTGATGGCAGGAGGGCTGAGGCCTCAATCCCCAAATCACTGGGTTACTGGATTTATCACTGGAAAAGCACTTCCTGGACAAATATATATGGTTAGGTCATGCAGCCACCTTAGGAGATGGGTAAAAATGTCAGTCTGGAAAGCAGTTGGGTTTTCAGACTCCTCCACTCCTACTGAAAGGGTTTACAGAATCCCCTAACGGTTGAGAATACTCCTCTGATTACAAGCACACACTTACTCATTGCAGTTTATATACATTTGTTCTTGTGCCAACAATGTCCTTCTCTAGCAGTTGTTCGTTACTACTTATATATTTATAGACTGCAGTCATACCCCTCCTCAAGTTTTGCAAACTAAAAGAAGCCAGACCCTTTTCATTCCCTCTCATGAGCCAGGTTCCTGGTTTCTCTGTCTGCCCTAGCAGGCTGCCTCTGTCCATGTGCCAGCCCTGGTGAACCTTTCACCTGGCTGGTCATAGCTATGCATGTTATTTCAAATGTATTTTCATGGGTGCTTTACGTGTTGGAGAGCCTACTTCTGAATTTTTACTGGAATACCTCACCTAGCAGGTTTGTTTTTTTATTTCAGCAGTATTGCAAACTCATAATCTTACAGTGTATAATTAGTCTAACAAAGTCTTTCTCCTGCTCCTTACTTCCAACTGATGAATTCCAGCTGATAGCAGAAATTCCTGCTATTAGCCTCCAAGTTCATGCTGTTGCACTTTGTACTATTAAATTTCATCACAGTCCTTTATCTTCACTCTTCAAGCTCACCCAGCTTTTTCTCTGAATAATGCATCACAAAAGTGCTGGCATACTGCACTACTTACTGTTAAAACAGGCAGACCCATGTGTTTTTCTCACAACAGGTTACAAGCTGAACCTCATCTGCTCCTCTCATAGCTCTGCAGCCTGGTGAGATTCTGCTTTGGACCATGCTCCATGAGCAGAATACTTCTGGGAACTGTACTACATTGTTTTCTCTGAGGACACCCTTTTCATTTGCAGTTTTTGGTAGTTTGAGAACAAAATATATCAGAGTGAGGGAGTGACTAACAAATGAAGGACAATCATTTTCAGGTGTGAAGCCATCCTGGGGATTTTTTTTTAAAGGCTCCTACTTTCCTACATGGATGTCAGTATCATGAAATACAGATGTTGCTGGCTTCTGTTCAACACAGCCCTTGTCTGAAATGGAAGTCAGGCTGAAAAGAGAGTAGAACAGGACTCTGGCAACCAAAAACAGGATTGGGGATAGTCCAGCGGCAGCACCAAGTTCCCATATTAGCAGGGGTCGTGCTTCTTTCCTCAAAATTAACCCCATTCCACCTTCTTTACACATGTGCAGAGGGGCATGTCCTTGCCTGGATAAAGTCATGGATGCTTTGTTCCTAACGGAGCCGAGGCAGGTTGTTTCACTGCAGGACCTGGGGACCAGGACAATTGTTCTAGCTCCTTCTTCAGGTCCTGGAGTGAATTAAAAAAACACGTGTGAAGACAGGCTGGGTTTTAAGACTCTTCTCGTGGTCTCATTTTGGTGGCAAGTGAAGGTCATTTGACTGACTTGCAACTGTATTTATCAGACTGTATTTATGTTGTACTACTAGGATTTCTTTCTGGAATAACCACAAGACTGAATTTACTGCATCTATTGTTTCTGACTTGTGGATAAATATCACAACAGCTGTCTTCCTTTTGAATCACTGATATATGCTTTATGTTTCAATCCATTTTAATGTTGTTCCTTGGCCTCTCTGACTGAAACACCACATTATGAGTATAGATCTATCGACACAGATTTTTAGCAGAGGGTGTTTGACAAAGAGGAGGGCAGGAACAAATTTCAATAACCTGTTGTTGTGAAAATATATGCTCTAACCTTCCATAAAATGATCTCCCAATGACATTTTTTTGAACCAGAGCTGAATTTGTTCCAAGTCTGTTGCTTCATTATTTGTACATTTGATTTCATATTTTCATGTTATAAACTCAATATTTCTAAATGTTGTGTCATGGAATCCATTTGGAAAATGCTTTGTTTTCCCAGACAGGATTTTGTAGTCTTTAATACTCTCTATCTTACTGTGCTTTCTTCCACTGTAATATTAGTTGCTGTGCAGAAGCTATGCCTTGGATTCTGCAGTAGTTTACCATTAACAGGGTAAAGCATGTGATAAATAAACCTCCAATACGTGCAATAACTAACTTTTAAGACTACCGTTAAATCCTTTTAAAGCAGATTGATTAGGTTTCCATTTTGCACGTTTCTTCAGATTTTGATTTGAACTGAAATGTTTCTTTAGGCTATTCTGCAGCTGTGCTCGCTTTCCTGTACTGATAGTCATTCAAATCCATCTTGTGCTATTGTAACCTGCTGTTAGCCCATTAGTTGCAATCTGTGGGAGGAGAAGAAGACAAATTGTGTCACTATTTCTTATCAAGAGACCACACAGTTTGCTACTTTGACTCTGTGATGGATAGTTATCTTGAGAAGTGACAGGTGTGAGACTGGAAATTTAGAAGGAAACAATGCAGGAGCTCAGTAGCATTTTGTTATTGACACTTGGTAGATAACAACAGAGTGTTAATCAATCTCTTGTGTTGTTTTTAACCCCCTATTCTTTTTGTCTTCAAGATGGAGTTTTTCTCATCAGACTGACAAGGCAGGAAAAAGGTTCAAGTAGATAGCAGACATTTTTCCTTTACAGAGTACTGGACATAAAATGCCAAATTCCATGAAAAATAAATATTTCCTTTGGCAGCTTATTTTTTAACTGTTAGAAAATGGGTCAGGGTTTGGAAAAAGTAGAGTTTAAATATCTGAAATTTAGAGTTTAAATATCTGAAATTATTTGCAGCTAGACATACTTTCTTAGAAAGAGAAACAGTCTTTTTTCAACTTTATAGTCAACAGGCCTTTTTATCATGGTATTTCCACAAATTAACTTGCTGTAGCCCATCTCTTATTATTTTCTCCCTAGATATAAGCTAAAGTGATGAAAAAGAAATTAATACCCTGAAAGTTAAATGATCTCATTTATGGCTGATTGAGCACAATCTCTGCTCAAAGCCACATGGTTTAAGGAAATGCAGATTCAGGACAATTTCTGCTGATATTTCAGACTAGATTTGGTTTCTTTATGGCCTTCAGAAAACTGAATAATAGTACAAAATTCACAGTTTTCAAAAAGGTGATGTTCAATATGTTTGGGGAGCACAGAAAAAATGACAGGAGTTTATGTGTGAGCTGAGGTTCATTTAAATAAGGATATCTGGTAAAAGCTAGAATTTAGTTCAAAGAGACATCAATGAACATGGGAGTCCTGCTATACTAGCATGAAATGAGAGGCTTGGGTTCAAAGAGTTCACAGTTGAAATAACCAAGATGAGAAATGAGAACGATGTTATTGTTATTTACTTAAACGTGTAAAATTATTTATAAACAATGGTGACTATCTTGAGGCCCATAGGGAGTATGAAGGAACTGAAGACCAACCCCTAAGACCATAAGCTCACATCTGATCTACAGGGCGTTGGTAATTAATCTTAGTTTTGGATGTATCTGTTTGATTTATTTCTCTGTCCTGTCCTGTTATCTTGTATAAACCAAGTTTTTTATGCAAATGTTCCTGATGATGGTAAAGGGAAAATTCTAAACCTTTCAGTGGTTCCACAATGAAGGACCAGATTGCTTATACTCTGTGTTTTATTTTGACGGCGTAAAAATTTGATGTATATTTGGTTGGCGAATTAAATAATGTGGTTTTTTGACACAATACAAAGCAGAAAATATGCAGCCATTCATTTCAGTAAGCCTGAGGGTTGAGTGCCCTGCTCACAGATTGTTCTAAAACCTGCAGAAACATCCAGCAAAGCCTGCACACATGGATGCCCCAGCAGCCATCCTGACATGATTTCAGACGCTGTCAAGGAGCTATATGTTAAGTAGGATGTTCTGTGCTGCCCTTCAACTCTTGCACCGTGGCACAACAGGTTGGTGAGTTGGTGTAAAGGCACATTTGTTCCCTAATTCAGGTTTCCAAGGTCTAGCTGGAAGGAACAGGCTCTGAATACATTTTACCCCCATCTGCTTGCTTCTCTTCAAAAATTTACATCTGTTTTGTCACATATCTTCTGCATGGCTATGCTTTGCAAGGCAGAGTTATGATGTACACCATATCAGCTTCTTCTGTCTGACAGACATTCACACAAGCTCCTTTCATCTCCACTGTGGGAAATGTTAGGGATGGCAAGTGATACACCACTACAGTTCTACAATGTCTCTATCAAGTTTCCACATTAGCTTGCTTTCACCACTTTCCCCTTGCCTTCTGAGTTTAAGTAGCTGCCAATGAAATCTCAGAAAGGTCTCATTAGATTTGAAACTCCTGTCAGGCAGAGCTAGAGGAGTATTTATCATGTGATCTTCATTTATGAGATTTGAGAAACTTGTTGCTGTCCATCCAAATCACATTCATGTTTTGTGAAAAGAACAGAAATCAATCAATGACAGCACGATAGGAAATAAAAAATTCTTACGCATGAGCATTAACTAGCAACTCCTCACACAACACTTGCCCTTTCGGAATACCAGCTGACCACTCAGCACAATACGTACCAGCGACATCTGTTCCCATGTCACTACAGCTTTCCCGAGCAGAAAGGTGGTTTGTGTGCTTTATAGCTCCCACATGTCTGACATTGTTATTCCATAACCTTGCGCTCCTGTTCTTGCACCCCATGGCCCTAAATCTTGGCTCTTGAGTGCTTCTCTGCCTTCCACCCCACCTCCATAACAGCTGAAAGGCACAAATGCCCAACAGCAGCTGGGATTTTGAAGAAAAAAACAGCAATAAAATAACATACCTCTAAGATGAAGGAGACACGTAGGTTTCCGAATGCTCAAGTGACAAGTTTTAGTCATCCATGATAGACAGAATTTGATATTTTACAAAGAATTACCTAGAGTCGGTTGAATAGAGGAAGTATGTCAGGAAAATATTTAAGATGCTCCTGTCACTAGGACTGATGATCTAGGTTCCCACCTAGTCTGATTGGAGACTTTTTTGTGAAATACTGTAACGCTGCAGCCTGTCTTCTGGAAGGTATTTAAAAACTACTGAAATCCAGGTTTTTTTCAGATAGAATAGACAAGAAATTACCAGGCTGCAGTACACATGTTAATCATTATATCTGAAATACTTCCAAGTGATACCCAGAAACTGCTTTGGTTTGTCTTTGTGCCACATATTCACAGCCTGTGGCAAAAAAAGAAAGCCTGTGGACTCCAACATTAATATGGCTTCCTCGTGCAAAGAGAATTAAATGCCTAAATATCATTAAAGACCTACACCATCCCACTTTTAATATAGGGATTATTTTATAACATTTCTGCTGGTTACTATTATATAAATGTCTAAGAAAAAGGAGTGTTTGATAGTGTACTCTGTTTGGCACGTATTATGGTGGGCCTTGATTTTGACTGGGTTTTGATGGCTACTGTAATACAAACAAATAATAATAATAGCTTAAGAATATCAAACAGAAAAGGAGAACAGAATGCCTTTTGTGCTTAGAAAAAGATTAGGTCAATTGATCTAGATTTCAGAAAGCAGTAGATGAGAAGACAAGTGTAACTTGTTATTGTTAGAAAGTAGATATCTGTTAGCCTTTGATTTACTTGTAACACTGTTTAGCACACTGTTAAGTACAAAAAGAGTCAGGAGAACATAATATATCAGTGTAGTTGCTAATATTCTTTAGAAGAAGCTAGTAAGGAACAAAAAGAATAGTCATGAAAGAATTTTTATCTAATATAATCTTTTGCTCAGTCTTGAGCAATGTTTTATCTAATAAAATTCTTTTCTCCCTCATTAATCAGAACAGGGTTCAGATGAAATAAAATAATTTGCAGATGAATTGTGAATATGTCCTGTCACGCATGGCCTCCTAACAGCATGTCTTTCTAGCCTGTTGAAATACTTATATCATATGGAGAGACCTGAAAAGTTTGAACATTTTGGTCCACTGCCAAGAAAAACTATTTATCAATGGCACATACTGTGCTGATATATACCACGAGAACAGATTTTTAACTAAGAACGAACATTAGGACAAGACCCTTTCCCTTCCCCTAGTGCATTAAGACAGACTGGAATGCTGTGCTCTCTTCTCCAGAACCTCCATGAAGAAGCCTCAAATCTATGTTAGTAACTCAGTGCTGTTAAACACAGTATCAGGGTGCTTATTAGATTCAAAGTCATTAATCTCACAAGCCTCCCAAGAGGCAGTACCATGCTGTTCTCACATTTATGGGTGGAGAATTAAGGTGCAGGATGTTTATGCGGATGGTGTGTAGGTGGCTGTAGGTGGTAGGATGTCCTGGCATGCCTGGAAGGGCAGGTGTCAAATGATTGGCTGTACTATGTCATATTCTTTCTCCTTAAAATGTAGCCCCATGTATTTAACGAGAAGTACCAGCTTTGCTGCAAGGTTTTGACTGTTGACTCTGAACCAGCCCATAACTGTCTCAGCACCTTCACAGTAGACACGTATTCCTCAGAGTGATTTCTGGACTACTTACTCATCAAATTAGGCATGAGTTTTGAGAATGCACTTTTTCTCCATCGCACCTGTACAGAATAGGGTGTCATGAAAAAGACTTTATTTCCTTTGGCAGTCAAGCTAACACCATCAAAGAAGCTCAGGGAGAGGGAGCTCAAAGATGCCATTAAGAATTTCAGGCAGATCTCGCTTGAGCTGGAGAGGGTTGCTCTCATTTCATGTTGGTATGCTCCAAAGGTCAGTTAGATGAAAAGCTCTGCTCAGCAGCCAATTAATAAATTATTTAATAACAGGGAAAATAAGGGGGAAAAAAAAGAAAGACAATTAAATTTTCAATAAAGAAAAAGCAAGTGACTGCAGTATAGTCTTCAAGTGCCATGCAGGAGGGCTGGGATGATTTACTATGATGGGATTAAATTACAGTTCTCCTACTTTTGGGGAGGTTTAAGTCTTCAACTTTAATATTTCTTCACTGCATTAGCTGCATTTGCATTTATCGTTGACTTGTACAATGGAATTTTCACAGGACTTGACATTTTGAAGTCCTAACTTAACGCTTGGTCCAACTGCCTTTGAAGTCAACAAGAAGATTGCCACTAGGTTCAGTGGGAAGTTGGATCAGACTTTATAATCACTAGAGTCTCATTATAATCTCACAGCTGATAACAACCATTTAGAAGTGTAGTATAAAAACTGTGATAGTGCTGGGATGAGTTCAGTGAGAAGCAGAATCCCTTCACATTTAATGTAAGTTTAACAATTTAAACAGATTTTAGAATTAGGTGCTCTCTTTGCACGGTAGTATCAGATGACTCTTCCCAAAATTTACTGAGAAGAGTCTCTATATTTGCTCTCTGATCTGCCTGAATCCTTTAATGTGCTTTTGTTTCTTTAATTTCAAATCAAAGAATGGCATTTCCCCCTCTCTGTCACCACAGAAAACAATTTTCTGCAAAATGATTGCTTTTCCAGTGCTTTGATGAAATGGCTGCCGCTAGGATTAGGTCTGGAATCATGGCAATTGCGAACGCTATCCCTTTTCCCATTACATTTCACAGTTTGTATGTGATCAGCTACACCGTGTTCTTGCTGTGCAGATGCTCAAATTGCTGTGATGAACAAATTCAGGGCAGATCCTTTCAAAATGAATTGAGGTTTTGCAGTGGTTTTGTGAATGACTATTTATTACGATTATAAACTAGAAGGCGAATGTTCCTGCTGGGACTGAGGGGTCCCCAGGACTCAGGTGAGGTTGGTGTCCTCAGCCCAGGACTCAGGCTGACCTGACAACACAGGTTTAGATTGACCTAAATGGGAGGTATGTTGCTCACATGCAATCACATTCCTTTGTGTCCTTCAAGTAAACTTGAAATATCAGCCCAAAGAGGTCTTAAAGCTGATTAGGGACAAAAGATGAAGGTGCAAGAAAGTGGTCTCAGAGATGTCTAGGTGACTCACAATATTGAGCATTTACCCATTGAACTTGCACACGAGAAAATGTTGCATGCATGAAACCATGTTTTTGCTTCCAAAGAGTATTCTAAAATCCTTAAATACTTCATCCAGAACTGCTGTCTACTCATAACGTGAAAAACTTCCCAAAAAGTCACGGTTCGCTCTTTGAGACAGATCCAAATGAAACTACATTGAATATCAGTGTAGTTCCTTTTCACGGGTGAGGAAAAAGTTTACAATCTTTCTTCCACAAAAGGAGGCTGGCAGAAATATATGTCAGACATTGGGTACCCAGAGAAGACCCACAGGTAACAAGTGTTGTGATGACAAAACACCTTTATTGCCATTATAATTTGCCAGTTCTGTTTCTTTTGCAGTTGTTTGTCTCAGAGCTGCAAGACAAATTTGAAAGGATGGTTTTCACTAATTTTTGGGTGTTCTTTGTAGAAAAGCAGGTGTTCAGGGTACAATCAAAAGCACTGATCTAGGTCCCTCATGATATTGTAATGATCTTTACCTTATTATTTTTTGCTTTTTTTTCCCCTTCTTCTTATTTTTTATTTTTCTGCTGTGCCATATAACAGATCATATCCCATGCTGATGCTAAATACTACCTGCATATGTATGATCTTTGTTACCTGTATTGGTTTCTCTTCCAGACTCAAATATGTAAAGCTTCAGAACCCATACATACTCTAACACAAATCCACATGGATAAAGATAAAATAATCCTCCATATCATGCTACAGCAGTAATCTAATTTAATGAAATCTTGGAGCATAGGCTAAACCAGAGAACCATTTCTGCCTTACTGATGTGGTCTACATGAGGCACAGAGCCTGGGGAGAGAATGATTTCCTTGTAATGCAGAGATCCATCCATTACTCTCTATACTGAACGAATCAATTAACTTGTTTATGACATGCCTTATGTTTGGGGAATTCGAAATTCTGATTCACTTCAAGTCCTTTTAATTATAGTATATTCATTGAAAACAGATGCTTTAATATTCAACCTGAGAGTTTTATAAGCTATGCAAATATTTTATTTGAATATTTTTCTGGTGCTCACAGCCAAAACTAGATAACAAATTTTTCAGAAGGCTATTCTATCTTACAGAAACCTAGGGGAATTAATATTCCCAAAACTTACTTTTTCATTTGCAGATTATACATTGTACTCTACCTTAATTTTTATGCTTTCAGAATTTTCTCTAGTAAGGAAATGAAGTTATAATATCACTCTCTGATGCTTAAAAATACATATATAAATATTTGGTCAATTTGACTAAATGAAGGAGTGTAGTTATTAGACAGTGTTTTATGTTGTGACTCTTTTTGACATTGTACGGCAAGGTTAGCTGCAGAAAGCCTGGAAATTCTACTATAGAGCTCTTCTGCTTTTGTACTGCATTTCGAAGAAGTGAATCCACTGAAATTTTCAAGGAGAAGCCAGTTGAAGGAAACCAGTTAAAGAAACAAAACTGAGCAATGCTGAATTGTAAATATAGGTACACTGCTGGATATAAGAATTTTGAAAATAATTCATCTTTTCTCTATAATATTCCCATAGAGAAACTCTAAAATTTAAACTAAGCACAAAAATATTTATGCCAGACTAATATCAGTTGTCAAGAAAGATTCACTAAGGCATCAGTAGAAGAAAGGTTATTTCTAAACTTGAGCCCCTGAAAAGGAATCTGCCCCCAGCCCACAAAAAACAAACTCTGAAACCCATAGGCATTAGAGACACCAATAGTTATTAACATATCCACTCCTCACCACTGCATTCTCACCCTGCTCTACATCTGCCGTTGCTCCTACCTCCTCGCTAATGTTTCAGAGCTGATGCGTGTTTTCTACCAAAACAGAAAACAAACCTAAAAAAGTCCCTGTCGAAGAAACTTGTTGAGGCAAAAAGGGTCCTGAATGTAGTAATTATGTAACAGGGAAAAAAAATTAAAGGAAGAATGATCATTAATGTTTTCAATTGAGAGAAACAGTAGGATAAAAATATAGTCGAATATAAATTCTTTAATGTGCACATACTAAAAAGCTCAGGGCTCTTTTTTTGGAATGTTTTCCTGAGGTCTGGTTGTGTCTTTCTTATTCTCACGGCCAAGATGTCTTTTTTTAATCCATGCAAAGGTACCTTGGATATAGATCTTCAGCAGCCCTCAGAAGCCCTCATCTTCTTCTTTGCCCCGTATTACTGCCTTCCATTGTTCTTCTTCCTGTCTCAATCAGCCATGCAAGAGCTCTCTCAACACATTTTTCCCGTATCTTGATTTTCAAGGCAGCTGTGAGCTATTCCTTATCCCCACTTCCTGATCACCTTATTATTTTTCTTACCACATAGATGCCTGTGTCCCTCAGATGACAGCTGAAGAGGGGGAATAGTGCTGACCCTTACAGCCATGCTGTTCAACAAAGAACACACAGAGCCCTTTATGACCCCTTCTTCAGTAAGCAATTAACCACCAAAGCCATGGGAAATTTTTCTGATCCATGAACACTACTGAATTCACCAATATTTTCTAGTTATTGGTTCCACAACACTGAATCATATCACAGAACAGAACTGTAGAATCATCAAGGTTGGAAAAGTCCTCCAAGATCGTCAAGTCCAAATTTAACCAAATAGCACCATACCCACTAAATCACATCTCAACAAATCATGTGTACTAACTTTGGAACACTTCCAGGGATGGTGAATCCACCACTGCCATGGGGAGCATGTTCCAATGCTTATCCACTATTTCAGTGTAGAAATTTTTCCTAAGATCCAGCCTGAACATCCCCCGGTGCAACTTTCCTCTTGTCCTGTTGGCAGTTGTCTGGGAGAAGAGGCTGACCCCCACCTGGCCACAATCTCTTTTCAGGTAGTTGTAGAAAGCAAACAGATCTCCCCTTAGCCTTTCTTTCTCCACGCTAAACACTCCCAGCTCCCTCAGTCACTCCTCATCAGACTTGTGCTCCAGACCCTTCCCCAGCTGTATTGCCTTTCTCTGGGCAACTATTCCTCTTTCCACAGAGGCTGAATGCAGAACAGGACTACTTTCTTTTTCTTTATTGTATCTTACATTTCTGGATAAAAATATGCCATAAAAATAATATGTAAGTTGGTGTTTTCTTCATCTCCTGGTCTTTTAAGTAGCACTGATTTCCACTTCTTACTTTCTTGAATAGTACACACACACACACACACACACCCACACACACACACACACACACCCACACACACCCCCCCCCTAACTGGGGTTTGCAAGCTGTACTTCCTCTTCCTGGATATTCTAATTCAGGCATTAACACTTAGGTACATGCTGAAATGCTCTCCTGAATCAGAGCCCGAGTATTTAACAACATGAAGTAAAACTGATGGACATTTTAATGTTTCCTCTTGTATGTGAAGTACTATTTTATCTCCGTATATTAGGAATATATTTTTAGGATCATTTTCAAAAATGCTCTCTTGTTTAAGCCCAAAGCAGAAACACACATTTTGAATCACCCAGTGTGATTTTCATTGGGAGATGCAGGAGTGGACACTAGCTACAACTTTGAAGCAGTTTTGTATGGTTGTGAGTGCTTGATTTGCAAGATAGCACCCACAGCTCATCATGCCATGGCATCAGCAAGGAAGCTGCTGTTTCAGAAGAGCACAGGTGAGGCAACGTTTCAGTAGAGCACAGGTGAGGCGTTGATCCTTCCTCCTGAGCACCTTTTTTTCTTTCTGCTTTATAGAGAAGAATGGCGTTTCTCAGAAGACACTCATCAGAAGGTCATCGAACTCAGAATTTTCCGACAATTTCTCTTATTCTTCATAGCTCTACAGGAATAACCTCACACACTGTTACTGGAAATTGGCCAACAGAGTTCTTTTAAAGTTTGTTTTTATGATCTGGCTAAATTTCTGACCAAAAAAAACCATTAAAAAACAAAAGGGAACCTGCTAAGTCATATGTCAGCTCTTCATGAGTCTACGACAAAATTGTATGCAATAAAAATAGATTGCACCCATTCCTGTTGTTAAGCAGCATGGAAGAAACAACAGCATATACAGTACATTGAAAGGAAAATGGCTTCTCCCACCCATAATAAAAAGTTTGAGTTCAGGGTCACTTCCTAATAGGTGTTATTTCCTCTATTTTAATAAAGGTATTTTAACACCTGTATTCCATGCCAGACAGTATTGTCATTTTTTCCACCGACTGGCTTAATGAAATGCTGGAGCGGGGGGCACGAGCACTCCTCAAACACTGCTGCTTCATGCCAAACACAACTAACCTGCAGAAGGGGGAAGGCAGAGAAAGCAGCAACTGCCTCTAATTACAAACAGACGACTTCCAGTCCAGAGAAGAATGGGGAGGCTTTAAGGATGGAAAAAGGTCAGGAAGCCCATCTAGGTCAGCCAGTCTCTGGCTTTGAATTGGCATTTGTACTACCCGCACCCACCCCCAAAGCCTCACACACAGACTATTTTTGTTCTCCAAATAGTTGCCCAATGTGTGCTGAAAACTATTTATACTCTTTGGGATTGCCTCTGTCCTTAGTGCTTTTCGCTGTACAGACGGGTCATCTTTGCTAAGTTAGAGAGCAAACCTCCTGTGAATGGGGAGCTCTTTCATTCCTTTACAAGTCAGCAAGAGGCTCTGAAAAAAATGAAACTCTCTCTGCAGGAGAATTATATATTTCCATGGATCTTTTTTTTTCTGATTTCTGAAGAATTTTCTTCATCAAATGTCGTTGCACCCTCCTCTCATGGATGAGGAACAAAACAGGAAAGCTGATGTAAAGCAGAGATACTGCACTCCAGTCATCCACTTTCTTGGGCAGATCTGACAAGCTGGAGTGTCCTGGGTTGCATACAACTGATTTCCTCAATGCCAGCCCACTTTGCATCCATACTGGTTTTCACATTGAATCTCGGATCCAGCTGGGCTGGGAGTATGAAGCTGACTAAATGGAGGCATGGATTTGTCCAAAGACAACCAGCAGACCTGTGGCCACATGGAGCAGAGCACAAGCTCATTTTATAAAGCCTTAGTGGTTCTTGCAGCTTCACTCTTTGTTGCTCTAGGAAGATGAAACTGCATAAGTTCCCTGTGATTTGGGGTACGGCAGCAAATGCATCGCACAGGACGATAAATGTATGTGGCCTTTGTGTGTATTCCTAAGCATTTTCTCAGAACTAGAAGGTTATTTTGCTCAGGCAAATTAAAAATCCTCTAGAAGGAAGAGGGAATGCTTGTGGTCTCTATCAGGTATCTTAGCAAACTGCATGGTAAATTAACTTTTTTCTTTGCATATCTCCTGTGTTTGACAACTAGAATTTGAAACTTCACAAAGTTGATATGACTGAAGGCCAGAAGATCAAACAATAATTATCCATAGTGCTGAAAAGGCAGAAAAAAAATGGTCTCTGACCTTTTCAGGCCATGCTGCACAGAAAAATTTGTTAAAATTACTGAAGATCTGAACTCTAATATCCTTCTGTGTAGTTGCAATTTGCATGAACCTTTGTTCTGCATGATGAGGATGGTGGTCAAGAGGAGTCATTAGTGCAACCACGACTTATTAGTCATAGATGACTGAGTTTGTTGCAGGGATTACTGGGAAACACTCCTCAACCTACATCATACCAAGGGTCAGACTGTTTGACCGTAATGGCCTATCCTGGTTTTAAAACCAATTAATCAATGTTCTGACAGCACTTAGGCAATATAGGTAACAGCAGCCAAATTACCAAAAGCTAGCATAACATTTTCAGCAGAACCAGAACTAATTTTATCCCAAAACAGTACACAAATCAAGGACATCTATCTATCTATCTATCTATCTATCTATCTATCTATCTATCTATCTATCTATCTACCTATCAATCAATCTATCAATCTATCAATCTATCAATCTATCAATCATCTATCCATCTACCTATCTAAGATATAAGCAAAACAAAAAGTTTGTAGTTAGTTTCATGCTAAAAATTCTCTCTCCCTTAATGAAAAGCTCTGGAAGGAAGGCAAGAGTATTTTAAGCATCAAAGAGACTAATGAATAGGGATGCCAGCATATTCACTTTTAGATTGTATTGTCAGGAGCTGTTTTCTGGGCTAGGATACTAAACATAGTAGGAACCAGCAAAAAAAAGAACACTGTAAAAATGCAAATCTGTTAAATGTTGAATCTATTAATCCATAGCGCACTTTCTTCTGAATCATACTCACTCAGACATACAGCTCATAAATTATTTATTGGTTATGGTCAAATGATTGTTGGCACCTTCATAATTGTCTTTTGTATGAAAGGTTGCATAGTTTACAGAGATATTTCAATAGTGAACTGAAGATCTATGAATTCCTTTAATATTACAAAGAAGAAATGCCAGTTAATTGTACAGTTACTATATATTTACTCTTGAAAAGTGGCAAAGCTAAAAGGATTACATTCAATTTTAATTTATTTTTAAAAGAGTAGATATTTTGTGCAAAGTCCTAGTAACTTATGTAGGTCCTTTGTCCTGGGCATTCAGGAATAGGAAAAAAAAAAGGAAGAAGCTCGCAAAAATAATTTCTGTAACATTACGGACCTGTTAAAAGTTTTTCAGTGAAAAGGAGGTAGTAAGGTTGTCATGCTCTGTAATATTATAATTATTTCAGCTGGACTCTAAATGTAAAATATTTTCTACAGAAGTACTACAACTGTGTGGTCTTTAACGTGGTCAAGTGGGCCCCTTTTCCTTGGAGTCTGTCCCTGAAGATTGTATAGATTCGGCATAAAGTGCAAACAAGTAACTGCTAATGGGCACCCGACATACGGAGATGGTGGATGCTTCCAAAACTGCTGTTGGGATTTCCTGTCTCATAGACATACCTGAATTGGTCACACTTCTTTGCAACTGCTAATTGTCATTTTAGGTGAGTGTGTGGATATTAAACCAGCTGATACTTTTAAACACTTATTTCCAATTATGAATATGTAAAAAACCATAAAGTTTAGACACTTAATTTCTTGTTTTCATTCGAGTGAATGCTGGAACTTTGATTTAGTCCAACGTGACAAATGTTGAGATCTTTGATGTATATCTTATTCTCTCTTTTATTCTGAAAGGAAGAAAGATTAAAAAAAAACCCCAGAATTTCCTGAAATTTGCTAGCAACATGGAATGAAAGTGATTAATTTCATACTCTAAAAAATAACGATCAGACTAAGAGAGACTCTTTCTCTCATATAGAGACCCCAAAGCGTATAAAGAAATCAGAATTGAAAAGGAGGCAGAAATAACACTTGCTTTCATGGTATGGTAAATGGAAACATAAAGTTAAAATCACCATGCATGGATAAAGAACAGTCAACAGTAAATTTCAGGTACAAGACTTTCATTAAAAATAGTGCTCAAATCCTCCATAAACCTTCACACCACTTCAAGCCAAGGAGGAAGGACAGAACCTGACAGCCACTTGGGGATCCTCTCACCCTGAAACACAGCCTGATTCTGATTTTGGCTAGGTCACAGAATTCGGTGGGAATAAGACCCTAGTTCTGCTGCCTTTTGAAGTAGTACTTCCAGCTGCCAGTGAGCTCTCAAAGAAAATGGCCTTGGAGCCAATATGCAAGCATAAGATATAAGCTAGAACAGAAATCTGAATTAGGTATATGAATTCCTGTATGTAGAGAGGGAATATGCTTTTCCACTTTAGATTTTATGGGGAATTTTCTAACTGCATCAGAGCTGACTCATAACATTATGTGCCACAGTGAGTGAGACACAGTTACCTCTTACAATAAGGCAGCTCACTTGCTGCCAGACTGTAATTTGTTCAGTTAGAAGTCTAAGAGGCAAACTCTTCTTGTAGTTAGATGGTATAGTTTTTTAAAACTTTGTTTAACAAGATTATATAAAATTCTTGGTTCAAGAGCTTGACTTCTCTGAAAAAGTTCAAGATCCATATATATGTAATTTCTTGGAAGCAATTCAAGATACTTTGAAAATACATTTAGTACCAAAATCCATGTGCCATGAGTCCTTTTATGTGTAATAGACTTAATGTATTTTACACCAAATTGTGCAATTAATTTGGACACATTTGCCGGGAAATAAGTTTTTGTATGTATGGGAATGGATTAGGTCATGCAATGAACGTGGCAGTTCAGCCAGACCTTTGTAAATGAATTAGGAAGGTTCCCTCCACTTTTCTTCAGGAGAAAGAAAAGTTGTTTTATGAGTGTGGGTGTTCTAAACAGTTTGGAACGGTGAAACGAGTCCTCAGAGTCTGTGTGAACATTGTGGTGCATCACAGCAACGGATTTGCTGTTGAAAGGGAACTTAATCAAACAGAAGATTTCTTTGCTACAGCTTGCTCTTAATAGCATAATGACTCATGCAACTGGCTTAACCAGTTTTGTAAATCTTCAAGGATGGAATGATTCTGGAACGTTTATGACACGAAATCACAGATTCATAGAATAGGCTGAGTTGGAAGGGATCCTAAAGGATCATTGACTCCAACTCCTGGGCTTGCACAGCACCATCACCAAGAGTCACATGGGAGCATTCTCCAAATTCTGCTTGAACTCTGTCAAGTTTGGGACTGTGACCACTGTGCTTGAGAGCCTGTTCCAGTGCCCAAGTATCTTCTGGATGAAGAACCTTTTTCTAATATCCAGCCTAATCTTCCCCTGACACAGCTTCAGGGCCTTTCCTCAGGTCTTGTCACTGGTCGCCACAGAGAAAAGATCAGTGCCTGCCCCTCCTCTTCCCCTCGCAAGGAAGTTCCAGACTGTGATGACATCTCTCCTCAGTCTCCTTTTCTCCAGGCTGAACAGACCAAGTGACCTCAGCTGCTTCTCGTACGGTTTCCCCTCAAGGCTTTTCACCATCACTGTCCTCCTTTGGACATTGTCTAATAGTTTATTGTCTTTCTTATTTTGCAGTGACCAAAACTGCGCGCAATACTCAAGGTGAGACCACCCCAGCACAGAGCAGTGTTGGAACAATTGTCTTCACATCAATATGTGCTTCTCTTATGTTTGGATAGACCTGTTAACTAAGAGTGTCTAAAAGATCTGAGAAAGATTTTGTCTTCTCTTTTCCCCAACTGAAAATGTCATGAATTGAGTGAATAGAAGCCAAGAGCTCTCCATTCCCGAAAGCTTCTTTCTAAAGGGAATCCCACTGGCATCTGAAAAAAAGGCATCTTGATGAGAATATGGAAAGAGCACATCTGGAAAAATGTTATGGTATCAGCTGAATTCTGCTTAAGAGTTCATTTTCACCAGTGACTGAACAGTATATCCTGATTAGTGGAGCTAAATAAAATGAATCACCTAGGCCAAAGAAAAATAAAATAATTTCCTATTAAAAAAACCCTTATATAATTCAAAATTTCCTTTTATTAGATAACATTGCAGAAAATAAAGCTTCCTAATAAGGAGGAACAATGGGAGATATTAAGTACAATAAAGTAAGTGTGGAGGTTATTTGGATATAGAGAAACCAAGGAAGGAAATGTTACAGCCACCAAATACTCTGTTCTATGGATTGTTTGAGAAAACAATCAGAATGACCACCTGCACCATTTAATTGAAGCCACTGGAATTTTAAAAATTAAAACAGAAAAAATATTATTTTAGAGTTTTCCAGATTTTTTTATTTTGAGGAAAGAGGTGGCTTATCTTCCGGAATGGAATAAAAATTTTCAAAGAATGTGCAAAACTTTAACATGAGAAAAAAAAATCTGTGCCCATAAGTACTTTCAAAACATTTTTCATGTTTGTCCAAATATCTTGGAATGAAACCTAGAAATGTTGCTCAGCTTCATTCTACACTGCTGTGCAAATGTTACCACCCGTTTTCACTTGGCATTTTCCCAACAAAAGACATATACTCCTCTGAACACATTTGACTGAAAATGGAGAGGAAGCTGTAGTTCAAAGCTAATTACATCTTGCTAGATCTTCTTTTCTCAGTTATTCATTTCTGCTAACACATGCTACTGCTTAGCAGTCCTCACTGTTCTCGGCCTTCAGCAGAACCATCCACATCTCTTCCTGCCGTTAGCTCACACCATAAAAATACACACAAGCAGAAAACAGCAGTTAACAACTTTAAGCTTTCTTTACTGCACAAATCAATCAGTAATGGCTGGCATGACTGGCAGCATAAAATATGTTTTTCATTTCAGCCTTTGAAATGAAAACTCTTCTTCAGAAACTTCCAGCTTTAGGGGACTAGATTAGAGAGGCCAAATTGATTAAAGAGTTTGTTAAAGTCTAGTTCGGATGCAATGTGTGCTTCCTCCAGACTGGTCCAGATTGGTTTAGGTGGTTGATCTGGCAGTCAGAATATCATAGCTCTGGAAGAAAACCATGTGTTTGTGGGTGGTTGCATTTTTCTGTTGTAGTTTGAAAGTTGTATTGACTTACATTTCCAGTAAACCACACCAGCTTCTGAGTGTGGAATAATACGGTACCATTACATGTAATTCAGTTACTACCCACATCACAGCCTCTGTGTGGGGGAGGTAGGGAATACTAAGGATAATGTGGCCCAGTTACTAAACAGAGGGGGATCCTGGCAGAGAAGGCAGATTTGCTGAACACCTTCCTTGCATCAGTGTTAATTGACAGGAATAGCCCTCAGGGTTCTCTCACCCCAAAGACCAGGATAAAAGAGTGTTTGAAGGAAATGTTGTTGCTTTAGTCAAGCAGGGTTATGCTTGAGAACATCCACGGAAACGTGGCATCCACAAGTCCATGGGCCCTGATGGGATGCATCCATGAGTTCTGATGGAGCTGATGGGCACCATAGCCAGGCCACTTACGATCTTTGGAAGCTCATGGTGGTCAGGAGAGGTGCCTGAGGACTGGAAGATAACAAATGTTATGCTGGTCCTCAAAAAGGACGAAAAGGAGGGCCCAAGGTACTGCTGGCAGTCAGTCTCTCCTCTGTTCCTGGAGTACTCCATGTAGGAGGCCATCTTTGTCTATATGAATCACAAGAGGTGATCAGGAGCAGTCAGCATGGATTCACTAATGATAAATCATGCTTGACCAACCTGATTGCCTTCTGCAATGAGACAACCCCCTGGATGGATGAGGGGAGAGCAGTGGATATTTTCTGCCCTGACTTTCGTAAGGCTTTCAACACTTTCTCTCAGAACATCCTTACAGGCAAACTCGGGAAGTAGGGACTGGATGAGTGGACAGTGAGGTGAACTGAGCTGAATGGCAGATCCCAGAGGGTTGTGGTGCGTGGTCTAGTTAGAGGCCTGTCATTAATGGTGTCCTCTAGAGTTCAGTACTGGGGCCGCTATTTAACTTATTCGTCAATAACTTCGAGGAAGGGGCAGATGCCTCCTCAAGTTAACTGGTGACACAAAGCTGAGGGGAGTCGCTGACACCCCGGAGAGTTGTGCAGGCCTTTGGAAGGACCTTGATAGGCTGGAGAGATGGGCGGAGAGGAGCGGTCTGAAATTCAACACAGGCGAATGCAGAGTCCTGCACTTGGAGAATAACCCCATGCATCAACACAGGCTGCAGGCTGACCTGCAGGGAAGCAGTAGGACCAGGACCTGGGGAAGCAAGGACCTACGGATCCTGGTGGAAAACAAGCTGTCTGTGAGCCAAGAGTGTGTCCTTGCTGCCACGAAGGCCAAAGGAANAGAACCTCTTTTATGAGGAAAGGCCGAGGTAGGTGGACTAGTTCAGTCTCAAGAAGAAGAAACTGACAGGGGACTCATCAATAGACATTGACATAAGTTTCTGAAGGGAGGATGTCAAGAGGATGGAGCCAGGCTCTGCTAAGTGTTTCCAAACAATGAGACAACAGGCAGAAACTGATGTGCAGGAAGTTTCACCCGAATATGAGGAAGAACTTCTTTACTGTGCAGATAACCACATACTAGAACAGACTGCTCAGAGAGGGTGTCGAGTTGCGGTCAATGGAGATATTCCAGAACCATTTGGACACAATTCTGTGGCATGTGCTCTAAAATGACCCTGCTTGAGCAGGCAGGTTGGACCTGATGAGCATCTACAGTCCCTTCCAACCCGACCCGTTCTGTGATTCTGCGATTCAGTGACTGCGAATTTTCCTTGGTCTGTAACCCCTCCGGCGCTCATCAATGGTTTGGATTCAAGGCACCAGCTGTGTTCAAACTACCCACAACGGAGTGTGCAATACATGTATATGTCAACACATGTGTACGTTTTACCAGTGCACATTTCGTGTGTGCTTTTAGCTTTCTTTGGTGTGCCTGACTGCTGTTTATTGAGTAGGCATCATTATTCTCATGCCAGGTTAATCACTCAATCTGAATACGTGAATGTTTCTGAGTAATCGCTTTTCTTCTTAATTAATTAAGTTGCAGACTCTCAGTTACTGTGCAGCAGATCTCCAAACCCTTCCGTAACACTGCTCTATTTCCATGGCTTTGAGTTGCATATCCATACCACTCTGGATGTAGTGCTTCTGAATCCACAGTATTTTTTCAGTTTTTAGCTTCTCCCCTTGTTTGTAAAACCTAAACACTTATAGAATCACAAGTTAAAGAAATACTCCTTAAACATTAAGTTGTAATACATGTGGGACAAAAATAGCTGATATTTGAATAGTACATCAAAGATGTACACTTATAGGCATATGTTGTTCATCAAATGAGTATTAGATGAAGATAGTAAAATGAGGAAAGCTGACTGTGGAATTAGAAGGCTGTAAATTATTATAAATATACCTACCTGTGTCTTTTTTGTATTTTAATGGGTTTAGGGCCAAGTCCTTGGTTAAGTAAGAGAAGACAATGATGAATTTTAGTAAAGGTGCACTCATCTGCATATCAGACGAATTGCAAGAAAATTGTTTCGTTTTTACAATGATTATTTTCCCATAAATCTCCATTTTCTTCTAATTCCTTTAGTCCACTGAGATACTACTTTAATTATTCTGCCCTTGGCCATTACTGATCCATTAAACAGTGCCTAACCAGCCTTAAAGATGAGGGAAGCTTGTGACTTAAGTAGGATATACTACAGCCTAATTCAAAAGTCAGTGATACTGAAGAGAAAGACTTCAGTTACCTTCAATGAAGATAGAATGGGGCACTTGACAAGAGATAAAAACTGACTTGAAAATCCTCACTGTGATCTTCACACTGTGCTATGCTTTCTAGGCTCTAACTAAGCAATCACATTACAGATTGTAAGATCCCCGTGGAGTCAGGGAACTTTTTGCAGTAGACAGTCCTCAACCTTAACCACCTTCTTTGGGAGGAAAAAGGCGAGAACCTCTGAACCCACCAAGGGCAGATGTGAGCAGCAAAATGGGCTTGGAGAACAAATGCCTTGCAACCAATGCACCTACAACACTCTTTGCCACATTCCTCACTGACTCTGTTCCATAAGGACTAACACTTTTGCAGCAAAATATTTTGAGCCAATGGTTTATCGCACTGAACAATAACCCACCTTTTGACCATGCATGTTTATTCTTGGTGGACCAAATCTGTCTTCCCATCACAGCCTCTTCTGGGTATAGCAAACTGAAAATAGTGCCGTCTAAAATCCTAACGGTCCAGCAGCCTCAGTAGACTTTAATAATAAATAGCTCACAAAATAAATATTTTCCCTTGTTTAGTTACTTGCCACTTTAATTCGAACTCTGACCTTGAATGCAGCTTTCCTGCTCTTCTGGTTTCTTTGCTGATACCTGTGTTTCAGGCAAAATTCCTGAGTATTTGAAACAAGAGAGCTGATTTTTATGTGGTAACTCTAACTTTTGTACGGCTTAGGTATTCAGCTGCTTCTCTGAGTCCCATTAATGGCTTTTGTAGGGTTGATCTGGTAAACGTACTGAGACTGTTGAGTGTTCAAGATGCCTTTATTGTAAATGCATACATGTAACTTTTATTGGTTTAAAGGATTCCTTTACCTTCCTGTGTCCCAAAGGCAGCTGTAATCCCAGCTTCCTCTGCGCTAGATAGAAATGGTATTTTTCACTCAAGAGGAAGAAAAAGAGAGAGAAAGCTGTGAGCAGTGAAAGCTGGGAAATGACAATGTTTCTATTTGCAAGTGGGCATAGCTGAAGCCTTTTAACTGAATTGACCCACAAAAAGAAAAGGATGAAAAGTTACTTTTATTGGAGCTAATAGCTCAGTCCTTCAAAACTCAATGACCAGTACAGTTTATGGAGGCAGATGTGGAGTGTGCATTTGGGTATCTATGTAGGCTCCTGCTGTTCACTTCCCCATCAGCAACTACCCAGTTCCAGCCTGAATCCACTTCTGACTGGAGATGCTCTCATACCCTTTGTAATGTATAGACATACAAAAGCATCACCGAAAGAATAAAAAAAATACCACCAAAAACCACAGCAACATCCCTAAACTTGTGCTTGAATTAATGCCAGTGTAGTCATGGAGACATGGAACACTTTTAAAATTTTCCATCTGAGGATTTACCCGGCAATTCAAGCAAGCTCTGAAGCTGACCTTCATGTTGGCACCCAGTACACCCTGAGCCTGCATCTACCTGCACAACCTGCTAGTGTGGTTAGAAATACAACGTTAAGATATTCCACCTCTTATGACATAGAAACAGAGAAGGAAGAATGAGATCCGTTCCTGAGTGAAGCACTCACGGGTATTTTGCTTCTGGTTTTATTTTCCGAAAATTATAAATCTGGAATCCATTTAGTATGGCATAGAAATCTTTTCAATGACAAGCCCTCTGTTCATGCTTTTGCCATAAACAATTGAAGCTGATAGCTGGAAAATGCTGGTATTCATATTTCTCATCAAAGAGAGTAGAGTTGTGTAAGTGCTGAAAACATAACCTGGATCTCTGATCTTCAAGCTGTCAGCTCCAACTCAAGTAAGAAGTTCCCAGGCCTTATCATTACAGGGAAGAAGACTTCTTGTGTCAAGAAGGTCTCAATCTATGATAGCATATGGCATTTCTTGACTGTGCTGGCTGTCCTCAATCTCATATGTGTAAGAATTAAAGTCCTGTTTGAAGTGACATCCGTCAGAAAGTGTTGGGATGCTAGATCACCTTCAGCAAAGATATTCTCAAACGGTGTTGTAACCAGTTTGGGATGTAATTTTATTAGTAATTCCAATTATGTTGGCATCCACTGTAGGGACACCTAGGGTTTTAGATTATGTTCTGTTTTCAGGATATTAGAAACAGTTAAATAATTCCCTTTTTTTTTTTTTTTTTTTCTTCACAGATTCCATAGTGACAAGCTCTGTGATGATAGAAAAATGGCATTTCTTGGCTCTAAAGATCATGCTGCATTAAAATCAAAATCCTAGGGCTAGAGGTTTGCTTTACTGTAAAAAGCTAATGAGTACATCTGAAATATGGAGGATTTCAAATAACTATTTGGGATTTATGCAGGAATTACTGGCTAGTGTTCTCTTACATATACTACAGTCAAACAAGATAATCATAATAGTCCATTCCTGACTTTAAAATTATAGAACATAAAGATATTGCTGGGCTAGTATCAGGCAGATAGGCAAGTATAAATTCAAAGTACATCTATTAATTCTCATCTTAAGATCCTATTGTTCTGTGGGGTTATAAGTCTCCAGACCCGGTCTTCGTCACCCTGCAACTAGTAACAATCATTTCAAGACATGTAAGGTCAAGAAAGTGGGTCAGCTCCCTTTCACATTTCCTGTAAAATGCACACAGTTACAATAACGTTGAAAATATCTTGTGTCTGTTTTAGTAGATTTAGTAAGCCCCTCAAATGTTCAGATGACGTATTTTAGGCTTCACAGTTCTGAAACTGATATGCTGCTTTTGAACTGTAGCTAAGAGACCTGCAGTTTAATGCTTACTCTGTCCATAATACCTGGATTGGTTTGTTCTAAGCACAGAACTCAGTTCCTAATTTCTTAGACACTTCTGTAGTCAGACATTGAACAGGCTAAGCAGAGTTCCAATAATTTGGAATTTTAATTTTTTTTATTCTAAAATTAACTTATTGCAAGTGAAATGCAACAATATAGATATTTTAGGTTTTGATTAAACTTCATCAAAGGTACCTCCTTCTCCTACAGCTGTTTTAATCACTCAGACCTTATCTATGCAGAGAGAGAGAAATCAAAGCTAGCATTTTCATCACTCTATTGTCTTTTATGAAGATACGTTTTGTTCCCAACAGTTCCATATCACCTTGAAAAGTCAGGAGCATTTGGAGAAGTGATATACTATGCGTGGAAAAAAATACAGAAAAGAACAGTATGGAATAACAGGTAAGACAGTCAGCAGCAAAGATGAATTTCAAGAGCTTGGATTTGGTGTCCAGCTTCAGTCTCATCTTCAGTCATTCACAAAGAATTCAATATCTGAAATGGTTGTAGACTCTGAAAACATTTTGAGATATAATTCATAGCTTAATGATTTCACAAGAAATTGACTGAGGATTTTTTTTCTTGTATTATTACAAGTAGTAGTAGCAGCTTTAATAGTAGTACAATACATCATGTTTTGTATTAAAAATTCTAAAATCATTCTCAGATACCAACTAGAGGGGTTTCAAGCAAACAGTGTAAATGGTTGTAGGTCTCAAAGTTCACTCCTTTGATTTTCTCCCACACATCAGATAATATAAATTGTTAAGTGTACAGAAGGCTGAACCCAAAGTAGCATGGATTCCTAAAAGATATGAACCTTACTGAACCTTTAATGCTCATAGTTTACTTGTGAACTTATGAAATTAAGAAGACAAGTAAATTTGCGTTGCTGTATTTTGACTGATAGCCGGGGTTGGAGAAGGTGAGAACGGCACGAAGTAGGAAGTTATGTATGAGCTCTTATGCTGCTTTTACCTGTAATTTCCTTGAAATATAAAGATAGAGCTAAGGAAGGTATAATTTAAAACCAATGATGGCTTCTTTCACAAGGGAAAAAAAAATTTGTTGCCTTCCTAGATGTGTCAGAACACGATTTTGTGCACTGACAGCAGAAAAAAGAAGGAAAAGCCAAATGGAAGAAAAAATAGAAGTTCAGGAATAAAAACAAATCTCAGAAAAAATGTCTAGAAAAATAATTAATTTGGAACAGACTGAAGGCTGCTCTTACTCATGTTATCTGAGTTAATCTCCCTGCCTTGAGATCTTGAAACATAGTACCAGTTTATTTCTGTCCCAACTTAACCTGAACAAACCCGTGGTCAATAGAAGTCCCAGGATGTCTTGCTGTTCTCTCTGCAGGCCCCAAATTAGCATAATTTCTTCAATCTGAGATTTCACACGGTGATTACTCTTGATAACAAAATGGGTATAATGGATTGACATCCTCATTTTTGCTCTCATATATCTCTCTACTAACCATGATAAACAGCAGGAAGATTTTAAATATTAAGCACTCTTTAGTAACTAGAATATTAAATGATCCTAATCATACTCTTTGCATGTGATTATTTTCCCTAATTCCTCTTTTTTTCCCCCCTAAGTCTACTAATTTCCAGACTTAAAATGATTCTGCGCCAGACCTGAATTATTTACGGTATTTGCTACAGTATTTGTGGGTTTTTCTGCTTTTTTCTTAAAATTTAGTGTTAATGTCATTTTCACGTATAGTTATTTTAAAGATATTATGTTTAAAATGTGTTCTGTCTCTCAGCTACATTTTATTGTTGGTTAGTGGTGGTGCAGCGACTGCCTCAAACATTGAGGTCAACTTCAGATCAACAGAAACAACAGAAACAGTATTAGTTGGCCTCAGACAAACCCTGTGACTTCTCCTCCTAGACAAAGTTCCAGATAAAGCATAAGATGAAAACACGTCTCTCCTCACTTATTCCTTCAGTCGTTTGTCAAGATTGACAAAGATAATGCTAACTCTTCTAGTATTGTGAAGCAACATATTGTTTTAAAATAAAAACATCCCCCTTGCATCAAAATACCTTTATTCTTGTTAGTTATTTTTTTTAAGACATATGGGCTTCCATTGAATCCTTTTGTATACCTTAAACTTTCCATTGCTTTTAGCGGCGTTGCAGATATCATTTTAGTGATAAGGAAAGGTACCTGATTCATTGATGCAGGATTTGTGTTGATGCAGATCTACTCCAGTGTTGCTTGGAGTGCACAGGCAGGTTTTTTGGATACCAGAAATGTTTCAGATCCTCAGTAAGTACTTCCTAGGACTTGACACGGGGAGTTTGTTATGTTTTTGTAAATGCTAAACCAACAAAACAGCCAACCAAACAACCAGTGTGCAAGGACATAAACAGTAAATCTGAATAGCAGATTGCAAGATGGAAAATGCCTGTTTCCCTCTTCGTGGTTAACACTTGCAGCAATCTCGGCTTCATTGCTTCTTGCTGCCTGTATAATGGTGGCCTTTGGGAGAATGGCAATAAACTAAGTCTGTCTCTTCTCTATTTTAATCAGTAATAATTGTGATAATTTCACAAGGAACATGGTACTAGGAGTGTCCAGTAAAGACCAAAATTTCACATGTAAACATTGTGTTTTATTAAAGAATTCACAATACAAGAAATATTTCACAAACACCAACTCTTTCTGCTAATAGTTTAATGCAATAACCTTCACTAACTATCTCTTTAATGTGACAGACAAATGGCAAGTGATTTGATGCATATTTGTAACTCCTCGAAAGACACTGGTTAGTTGAAATCGGCAGGTAAATCTCATGGTGTGGTTTGTCTTCCTTACTGGATGAAGCCCTTTCACAAAAGACCTTGATGCTCAGATTGCACAGTCATATTCACCTAAATTTACACATCTTTTTTTTTCTGAAATAAATATGACTATCATATAGCATACATTCAAAAGAGGAAAAACCTATGTTAAAAGGATAGTTCCTACCATTTACTTGTGCTTGTGTAATGCAAAGTATATTTCTGGATGGGCCCATTCAAAGCCTGTCAAATCACTTGAATTCAGCTAGTTAACTGCAAATTCACTGTTTGGAATATCATTGCTCCCTGTTATCCGCAAGATCAAGATACAGTCATACTCATTTGAATAATTTTTTGGATACCACTTCTACCACAAGAGTGGCGAGTCTACTAAGCTCTGTTTAGAAAATAGAGTAAAATGGTGCTATGAGACAAATACTGTATTTTAACTGAGGACGACGTGATGGTTCCAACCCAATCTGGTAAGAACATGCACTGCTGTTCATTTTACTAGTGCAATTTATGATTCATTCGTAAACACTGAAGTTGCTTATTGCACAGATAACAATAATGTTAGTCTCCTTCATTGCTTTCCAGCTAAATTAAAAATCTGATTTTAAAGTCGCATGCTATTTGATCTATAGTAACTGATTTAGAATAAGGTTTCCATTAAAGAAAAATTTAAACATGATGTTTAGTTCAATGTAGAGTTAAATTATGTTTTTACTGCATTACTATATATGGAAAAAGCATACATTACATCTGGCTATAATTTCTTCCGCCAGTTTTTTCTTCTCCTTGCATTTCCTGTCAGTACTGTGTCTAATATACTAACAAAATAAATAGATACACAGAAGGTTAAATCAGTAGACAAAGGGATTAGGGTGAATCACATTTCGACTTCAGTTTTTTTGGAGGAAAAGAGGATTTCTGCAAATTTAAGATTGGCATTCCCTGCATATATCAAGGACAACAGTCTTTGGAGGATTCTTTTGGGGGAAAGGGTGGTAAATATAATTCTTTGTAACATAAAAAAAAGATTATCTATACAATGCAAGAGATGCAGGAAAAGAAAAATCCCATGACATATCAATCTGCTGGAAAACAAAAACAGAAAAAAAAGGTAAAGAAAAATGACAGAGGAATTTTGCAGGACTTAGAGTATTCCTTAAGATTTTAATGAACTGTTCAGAGTTTTAGAGAACAAGGTGTTGCAGAGATGTAGTCAACTGGGAACAAGACAAGCTGAGGTTACTCTTCACCATGATAAACTAGGAGAGAGAATTGCAGTGGAATCACCCAAAGACAGCTACCTAGTTCTTAAACTGGAAATTATTTTGCATAACTTCTTCTGTTTCAGGCGATCCTTAGAAAATACAAAATACTGATAAAGAGCTATTTTTCATGAAAATGATTTAAATTTTTAAAGCAACAAGAAATATAGTTGAAAATAAAGATCACTTTAGGAGTGATAATAATGAACTCCATTTTATTTCTGTTTTGTTTGTTTGTTCATTTTTCTTTTCTTTTCTTTGGCTTTTAAATTTTGTCTTTAAACCAGATCACAAGCTAGTCTTTGCTAGGAATAAAAGGTGTATCCAAATTCCCCAAAGTAAAATGTTGATTAAATCTTCCTGATGATTAGTGGCTTTGTTGTCCCCCATCATCTGTGCTGTAAATTCACCAAGCCCTAGGGATAGCAAATAATAGGCTTTATTTAGTAACCCATGCAAAACAACAGGATAAAAAGTCAATTAAATCCCTAGTTCCATATTTTGCTTAGACTACTAGAACATATCTGGACTTCCTAACACATGATAAAAAGAATTAGTCTTTCTTGGGTATGCAGGCAAAGAACTAAAAAAGACCCTAGAAATATGTACTGTCACTAAATTCTCACAGGTCAATTGACCACAAACCAACATGAACTAAAATGAAAAACATAGTACAGTTAGTAAAACACATGAAGAAAAATGACACAAATTCTGCGGTATTCTACATTGGATATTCATGAAAACATAGCACTATATTGGGGAAGAGAAGACGCTTCCTTTTTTTATTTTACTTCCTCCTGACATTGAGGTAGAAGGCTAGATGAAAAATAATAGTTTGCTTTTAACAAAAAAAAAATCAACATTTTTCCTTTAAAAGGCCAACGAACTTAGCAGCTCAGCATGTCCTTTGCAAAGCAGAGGAGAAAGTCATCCTGTTGTAGCTGTTTAAACTCAAGGGTCAGATGACTGATAGAGTGCATTGTCTGGAGACTTTCACAGTTCAAGTTAATGCTATCAAACCCTTTAATTACACCAATATACAGCTGATAAGAGGCCCTAATGGCCCTTTCATATCTGTATGGTAACTAGGACGTGCACCATATATGGGTGTAAGATTGATACCTATACTACTTTGTTCTGATAACTTGACTTCCTGTCAAATGATGCATTGCAGAAGTTTCTCCCAGCTTCTCACCTCTTTTCCTTTAGTGTTTCACACCGCTAAGAAAAGTTCCAGATATCTAGTAGTGTCTGTAAGCATGAAAATATAACAAAGATCTACATGGAAGTAAGGGAAAAATGTGGCTTCCTGAAGCGTGATTTTCAGCAACATAGTAATCCTTTATCCTCTGTCAGCATATGCACCGGATTGCCTAGCCTTTGTTTCATTTTTTCCAATTAGTTACTAACTGCAGTACAGAAACTAATATTTCTAATAATTTTATCAGAATCAATTTGGGACTGCAATACTGTAGCATTAACTTTGCTGTTTACTCTGGTCATGCAATTTCTCAGTGAAGGGAATGGTTCTTACCTATACATATACCTCTACCTCTACCTACACATATATCTTTATTTTTGTCAGTTATCTTACTGTTTAGATTCATTTTCCTGTCTTGGGAAAGCAGTGGAAAGAGTAAGTGTTGGACTACAGTATGAACATAAAGTTTACATAAATATCATCTCCTATTTAGCAGTTATGGGATGTACAACTGCTGTGCAGGAGTGCTGCACCCCACTGGGAATATTCAAGTTGGGTTGGAGACAAGTTATATTTTCCACTGGAGCAGGGAGTTTCACTTACAAACAGAGCAAACTGTGGGTTTTGAGAAATGGAGATGCTTCTCTGAATGTCATATATGCCATTTTTGACATGTGTGTGCTTCTGGAAGAGAAGAAAATCCATTCTATAGGAAACAGTAGTGACATTTCCCACTGCACTTCACTCACAAAATCATGATGAACATGGCATGTTCTGCGCTTTCTGACTTCAGTCTATCAAAGCACATTTAGTGTCTGGCTTCAATGAATCTGCTTTTTTTACTTTAATGAGCAATACCAGTACCCTTAAAGTTAAATGTGTGCTGAAGCACTCTTCTGGCTGGGGTCTTTGCATAGCAAAAATGCAGATCTGGCACACTAAGTTGTTGTCATTGTGAGAAATGCAACAATTTAGAGGAAATATCCCTGTAAAGATATGTGAAATGGAAGAGCTCATCTGCTGCTGAACGATTGTAAGGCTTCTCACTGTTTGGGGAAGTAGCATGCAAAGCTACTGGCATGCACATGTAAAGTGAATTATTATTGTATTAAAAACTACTTTCCCCCAAACATTTGTTTCTCATCTGGCATCAAATAGAGTTTAATTGCAAGTTGTTTTATGCCGTTTTCAAAAAGATGCACAGGAGGTTCTTAAACTTCCCGTGTACACACATCTCATTATATCTCAGTAGGGTTCATGTTTGTACCACCTGCTCATGATTGGGAACACTTTCCCTAATGTCACTGCAGCAAATTTTAGCACTGGGGTCCTTCTGAAAACAAAGTTGCAATCTTCATTACAATCTTTTTTTGTAAGCCGTTTCCAGGGGGTTATGTTAAGAGAATAAATATGTGAATTTCAGTATTTCCTTTGATTTAAGAACATACAGACCAACGATTCTGCTATTTTTACATAATGAGAAAGAGCAGTAAAGTTCTCAGGTCAAAATCTGAACTATGGTTGGTTACCAGCTGTTTACAAAACTGAACAGCAGAAGCATAACTCCAGATTATTTATATGGCTAAAATATCAGCTTTCATGTACTGGCTGCCTCCTTCATGAGAATTTTCTAGTGCTGACGGGAGAGGGGTATAGGCTTTGTATTTTTAGGACAGTTTTGGATACTATACATGTTAATATACATGTTAATAATTCCATGTTAATAATAATTAATAATAATAAACATTATGTATGTTTAGCCCATTTACAATGTATTGCAAGGATTACTTGTAGGCCAAAACAGTGAGTTAAATCCCATATCAGGATTTGGGCTCAGATCCAAACTAATATTGCAGTGTAATACCAGGAGAGCTGCACTGCTAGAGATGTGCCTAGGCTAAGGTGTTGAATCGAGATATCACCTGCATGGCTCTGATGGTCAACCAAGGAGCAGATAAGGGCTTCCAAGTCCTTTGTAGGAGGAGAGTGATATGTTTTTCTGGATCTATGGACACTCCAGCATCAGACTGACGCAACGCCTTGAAACATCAATTCTGTTTCATACATATCTGGTAGAAAAAATACAGCATTATAGTGCAGCCAAAGACTATGTTATAATGCACATGCATATGTTGAGGATGAACAGGATAATTTTCTTTTTCCACATTACAGTTTCTCACAATTAGGAGCCTGCCTGGATCTTTACTTCCTTTCCCCTTCTCAAAGCTGGAGGTGTAGCAGCACTATAGACAGGTAAATGCTGAATCCAAACCCTATTTTTGAATGTGTTTACACAGAACATACAGGCTATGCCTACTCTCCAACTGAGTGTGCAGTGCAGAGCCTGAGGAGCTCTGGACCTGTTTCCATTTGTTTTCTCACCCCAGCTAGTTCATCCAGGCCATATCTGTGCTTTACCCTTGCAGCATATAGAGCTGCTGCTACTGCTCTGGCAGTGGCAGAGGTTCGGACTTTGATGAGCATATTCATGTGCAGTTATCCTTTTGACAGGCTGCCCAAATTTTCTTGAGAAAGACAACCACAGCAGATATTTATATCTCAGATATTTGTATCTGGGACAAAGGCTCTTCTCCAGCCCAGATGCTTTCTCCTTGCCAAATCCCAAATGCTTGTTTCCAAAAGAGGTGTCAAAATTTCTCAAACTTTTCAGGAAAGCTCACAAGTATCTTTCATAATGGGAAAAACTAAAAAAAAACAAACTGTAGGAGCTGGGACTGGCTGCCCCAATAGCAAACACATTAGTCACCAGCTCATCCCAAACAGAGTATTCCTCTGTCTCCAAATAAAAAACTTCTACAGAAAATCTTGAAGATTCCTGTGGAAGGCGAATGCAGCCAGTTCATACAGCTTGGAGAAACCAAAACAAAAACCAGGGTAACACCACATGTTATTTATCTTGAAGGAGATGAAATTCTTTGAGTTGCTTTGTAGATACACGAACTATATATATTTTTTTTTAAATAAGAATCATGTTTTTGAGACAGGGTTGCATCCTTGTAGACCACTCCTGCAGCTGTTGCCATCTACTGGGATTTCCATGGCAGTTGTGGATTTGCTTGCACTGAATCACGAGTATTTGCACAGTTTTGATGGGTTTTCAGCATGTTGGAGCCACTTAAAAACAGTTTCCAATCCAGCTTGCTTTATACAGCCACCGACTTCTTCATGAGCTAATTTACAGGCTAGTGTTGTGTCCAGAAAGCACCACAAAAAGCCCTCTAGCAATTTCTTCTGCTGATCTCATATTTTCTGCAACTTTGCTGGATGATCCTATCTTTAACATAAATTGTACAGTCCTGCAAATAGATACTGTATCAAATCATTGCTATTAGAGAAAAAAAAAGTGCCAAGGTTTGCTGCAATTAGTTTATTCTTCTGCGTGTCATATTATCTGTAGCCCTTATTGCTTTCACCAGACTTATCTTCCTGGGCCATGCATTTGTTTTTTTCTCTCCCTCCCATCTACTTGATACGGAAGCTGTTACCCATCACCCTTCCTCAAGTGAGGAGTAAGAGGCTGCTACTCTGTGACCAGCTGGCAGGGATCAGAGGAGAAATGCAGTAGTCCTCCGGGTGGAAGCTATTTGGGTCATCCCACCTCAGAGGTGCTGTTTGAATTAAAGTTCTATATTTGCCGTCGTGTGTAAAAATTCTTGGTGGCATAAGAGAAACATATTGTTAATTAATTGCAGTCTGAAACACATGTCAATCAAATGTGCTTGCGGCTAGTAATCTTCATGCTAATCACTTTCTCAAACAACACCCCGGTCCATCTGAATTATGTCTAAATTAATCTAAGCAAATCTGTACATCTTCTTTTAACATAAAGTAGTAGTAACTCGTGTTCGTTTGTACATAGACAAATAGGCTGTCTTAGACAACTAAAGAAGCATTAGAGATTTTTCTCTAACTAAATAGAAGTTTTCAGTTTTGAAAAATTGTTAATAAGTTTACCACTTTTTTTTTTTTATTTATTTTAAATTTCAGGCATGTTTGTACACGTCTGGAAGATAAAATATACAAAATTAACTTCAAGTGGTCTGATCATTATAGTACTCTTCATCTGGAAAGTGTATTGGAGAGCTTTCAGAACAGTGAAATTTATTGTTCTGTGAGCTCTGACATATTTCAGCATAGAAATACTGGACTTTCAAAAGTGATCATCTGGCTATTAATGATTCAGCCACTACTAACTCTTTGGACTAAAAATGATCTGTAAATGAGCCACCGCCCAAAGTTCTTAGCTAGACTTTATTAATGCCAAAAACACCTATTGCACGCGGGGCTTAGCCCTGAAATAATTGATGACTAAGGCACCAGCTTGTTGATATGCTGAGAAACATCTGTAGTTAAATGACCTGGACATCAGTCCTAACATTAAGTAAATAAATGTAGTACTTCCTGTAGAAAAGTTACAAATTTTTCTGTAGAGGTGATCCATATCCTGTGATCCATCCTTTTAGACCCTACTTTTCAGTGAAATCGTCTCCTATGGAGTAGAGTTTCTACAGTGCTACTGAAAAGTGACCTCTGCATCTATAAAAAGTAAAACTAATCAAATCAGATCTCTTTAAAAATAATGAATACAGGCAAAGAAACACAGCAGTTTGGGCAGGGCCCTCTTTAGCTTTTCAGTTATAAACATGATCAAGACCAGTCAACCTAAGATGTGGTTTCATTCTCCTGGTCTAGACAGGCTTGGGGGTTTACAAATTAGTCTCTGAAGACACCACACTCAGCATTCACCTGAAGTTAAATATTCTTCACTTGAGGATCTAGTTTATCTAAACTAGAAAGACAAATTGTATTTAATTTCAGGATCAATGTGGCAGAAATCCCAGAGCTCTCCACCCATATGGTAGGAGCATATGTGTTCATTGAGCTGCACTCCCTTATTCCAGCTCCACTAGGAAAAAACTCCCTTTTCCCCATTTGCTCTCTCCAGGATTAAGCCAAAGTCTATTAAAGTCTTTAGAAATATTTTCACTGGTTTCAGCAAGCTCTGGATGGTGCCTTCCAGCTTCCAGTAATTTCTGTCATCATTGCTATAATGACCAGCAGTAGCTTGATATTCCTCCAACTGATGCCTTCAGGAGATGGCTATTCCGGCTTGTCCAGACTGCAGAAGTGGATTTCTAGAGCATTTTTCAACTTACAGACCTTATTCCTCATAGTGACAAATACTGCAAGTGGGTTAATTTTTTTGAAAATCCATGTGTAATTTTGTCTTTGCTCCTTTCCTGCATGCACTGTGTGATTCAAACAGGGGAAGGCTCTCTGCTCTTGTAGATGAATGGCATACAATTTCTGGGATGCCAGCAGGTGTGCGTTGTAACACAGCACACTATGCAGCACTGGTACCACAGTTTTGGTCTCCCTCCATGCCTATATGCAGCAGGAGCATTGCTATGGGATGGGTTAGGCCCTGTATAGTAATAGCTCTAAACCCCTTCTCTCCCTTACCCAAATTTGCTAATACTGAGTAAAGATGGCTAAAACACAGGTTTTGTTCATGATGTAGAGGTAAAGTGTTTCTACACCTGGAGGAAAACTTTTCAAGAACACTCGCTCCTGATCTTTTAGACCTAAGTTACAAGTCCAGCATCAAGAGCTTCTGCAAGAACGCAGCAACCTTGGAGGTCTGTGCAGGACTGTGCTTAGTGCAGTCTTCCTTCACCCACACGGAGAAGAATCTTTCAACTGCCTTTTATATCTAGATTATATGTAAATATGTTTTGATAAGTTAGTAGATGGAGCATTTCACTAAGCAATGCACTCAAACTTTATGAATTCTCTTTTTTTTCCTGTTTAAACAGGTGATCCCAGTTAGTCATCCTCTACAGTCTTTTCCAAAGATAGCCCCAATACAAAAGTAAAACAGGAAATTTCATCTTTTTCTATAAATTTAATCCTGTCTTAACAGTGAGTTCTGTAAAAGTTGCCTCTTTCCCTAGAAAAAATGTCCAAATTTTTCAGTTTACCTTTGTAGTGACACCGAGCTATATCAATAACTCGAGTGGCATCTGCATGGCAAGTGATGGCTAGCTATGCAGTTACTAAGGCAGCTCACAAAACCACACTGTAATAAGAGGAAATATCCCTATAGCATTTACAGAAATTTTAGCTATCGAGTGGAAAAAGAATTTCCAGAGGAAAAGGGACAGAATCTGAGAATGTGATTAAAAATATTTTTTTCCATGGTGTGTGTTCTAAAGATGTCATACCTGGGCTTTAGATTTATCTATTTGTCTCTCTCTCTCTGTCTCTCTCTCTCTGTCTCTCTCTCTCTTTTTTTTTTTTAAATAAAAAGCATAATATTTCACATTTGGAATAATTCCTGGGTTTTGGGAACAAATTATTAAAACTGAGCATATGGAGGTCTTAAAGTAGAACCTTATGGGAAGGGGGAGAAAAAACTCAGTTGATCAAGGCTGTTCTGTGGCATCTTAAACTAAAATAAAATATTGCAAAATCCTGATGAAATAAGATTTTTTTTCTGTGTGGCTCTTTTCTATCCTCAGTTTTCAAGTTTATTTCATGAAAAAAGTGAAGATTACATAGGAACTAAATTCTTCCATCTTCAAACAGACATTTTTTATGCTGCTTGCAGCTCTTTCTGTGTTTTTTCTCTATTACTTTAGAATATGGAAGGTTTAGCTTTTTTTTTTTTGTGATATTCAGAGAAGTCTACAATGACAGATATATGTAAATTTATTTTATATATGTTACCTTCCCATAAGACTGAAGATAGGGTGTTGAATTTTAATAGTCAAATAGCTCTCTCTCTGTGTGGACCTTATATCTGCTCATGAGAGGCAACTATTAATTTTAAGTGCTGTGAGCTAGGCCTCGAGTCCAGGTCCTGAAGCTATTTAGGCACACTCAGGTCCCAGAGTGCTTTGGGGATAACTGCACTACAAATGCTTCCTCTAAGCATATGTTCTAGATTTTTTTTCTCTTGCAAGGTATGAATATGCACTGATCAAATTCCATGTGATAGTACTGGTATTACTTAAGCACGGGCAAAAATACGATAGCCTCCGAGGTCTGAATAAACACCCTCCTCTCTCTGAGTTTATTCAGTCTGAGTCTCCTGTATAGATGTTGATTGCTTTTGTTACAGGTTTTTCTACTCCAAGTCAGCATCTTGAAATCAACCATTAAGTTCTTAACACTGTTTTTTCTGCCTGTGCTTTAGTAGGATCATGTATGATTTACTAAGCATGAACAGTGGTTGCAATGAAAAAGGTTTCTTAGGAAAAAGAGGAAAGGCCTTGTAAATGGGCAAAAAGTTAACAAAGTTTGGCCTTTAAAGGCTCATTTTCCCTCCACATGCAAAATCTTAGATGATGCAACGTGTATTACATTTAAACCTTTGAGCACTCCATCAGTGATTCTGATTTATGATGGAAAGCTTTGTCCTGAACTGCTATTATCAGACTACTGTGGCAAAATGCTCCTGTAAGAGACAGAAAAACTTCAGGCTCTGTAATATGTATGACTCCAACTTCCTTGTGAGGGGAAGAGGAGGGGCGGACACTGGTCTCTGCTCTGTGGTTATCAGTGACAGGACCCAAGAGAATGGCCTGAAACTGTCAGGGGAGGTTTAGGTTAGATATTAAAAAAAGGTTTTTCACCCAGAGGGAGCAGACTCCCCAGGGAAGTGCTCACAGTGCCAAGCCTGACAGAGTTCAAGAAGTGTTTGGACACTGTCCTGGGGCACATATTGTGATTCTTGGGCTGTCTGGTGCAGGTCCAGGAGTTGGACTCAATGATCCTTGTGGGTCCTTCCCACTGAGCTTATTCTATGGTTCTGTGATTCATTGGATCTAGAGAAGATTGGATAAACAGAATGCCCAGAAGAAATGTCTAGAAGAGCTCTGTACCCTGTTAGAGAGGGGATAGTCCTGAATTCTTTGTTCACTATGATTTCCGTGTGAAGTCCATCTCCACTTAAGATGAGAGGTAGAGGTGGAGAGGGCCTCCTTCCAACATGCTTTAAATAAGAATTCATTTTATTCTATCTGCAGTTACAGGTGTTCTAGTCATGTATTTCCCACTTCTTTAACAGAAAACGTTAATATAAAAGAAAGAAACTGGCAGATCAGTGTGTCAGTATTTGATTATTCACCTATGCTCATTTAGGTAACTGAGTCAAGTCTTCACAGCATTTTTGAGGGTTTGGTTGTCAGTTACACAACTGTCAGTTTGCCAGCCTCAGTTAAATTTACGTTCTGAATTTGTAATCCTGTGAAAAATCAGATGTGCACATACGTTTGTGTTATAGGGCATAAATGCAATTCCTTCCCCTCCCCAACAGTTCTTTGTGACATCTTTCCAATTTTAATTGATATCACAGAAATCAAAGAAAGACCACAGTGAATCAGCAGTGTTGACAATGTGCCAGGGTGTTTAGAAAATAGGCATAGCTAGGGAAGAAGAACATGTCAAAATACATTTGGAACATATTGGAATATGTTATGAAATAAAATGTGTTTACCTTTCTGAATGACGGTGTTGGGTAGTGCTGGCGACGCTTAGGAGGAGGAGGGGGTGGGTGACAGAGTCCTAGAATGGACCACATTCCTGTTTTTTTATGCAAGATACAAATACTCAGAGAAGCAATATGACACGATATGACAAATCACTTCTCTAATTCATTGGACTTGTCAAACAAATTAACTTCTCTGGTGGTAGCGGTGGTGGGAACATTAGTACGATCAAAATGCTGGTGGCTGCCTAAAGTTCTGCTATCACATAGTTTAACCAGGCTTAGACAAGTTTAGACATCTGAGTGCTAAAAATACCGGAAGATAGTAACATCTGCTATGAAGTAAAACATGTGATGATCTTACCACTGGTAGCAGTGAACTAAGACATTTAGTGTGGTGAGCAAAAACACATCTAAGACACATACTTACACATCTGAACGAGAGGCAAAGGAAGCTCCCCCACTCTTGCACCTTCCTGTCACCCCCCTCAAAGAAACCCAACAAACAAACAAACAAAGGAAAAAAAAATCCTGAAATACTTCCCATAAGAGTGCCATTACAATTTTTTCTCCACTAGTAAGGTGTCACTAAAAGCACCTGAGACATTACAGCAATAAAGGATTTTTCTTGATTTTAGGAATTCTCTTTTGACGTGAACCATTTGTCTTATTTTTCCTCCCACCTACATCAATATTTGATATTTACCATCAGAGAAAGAAGAGAATGAAAAAGTTCATAAAAATCTTTGTGTTTCAGGCTGCCATTAAATAACCATCAATGTCAGCCATTTTATAACCCAGTTAGCCTTTTCCTACACTGAATAAGCGCTAAAAACCTCTGTTAAACTTTGTGATATTTGCTTCAATTTTCCTGCAGCTTCCCTCATTGGCATAATTTGTCTCGACTGAATCTGGTTTTAAGAGCTCTTAACCTTTTAATAAACTTTCGTCTTGTTATTGTCCTATCCCCCTAATTCATCATCTGTCATATTTTGTAATCTGATCCACTATTTGGTGACAGGAGCACACTGGAAAACATACACTAGCTGAAAATAGATATGCTAAGTAAAACCCATTATTTCTGTAAACACTGATACATAACATTACTTCTCTCTCTCTCCGTCACAGCTATATTACACCTATTTCAATTTTTTCCCTTGCTTTACATATATAGATAATGGAAATAATTATATTTTAAAATATTTTGACATTTACACCAGTTTCAGCCATTTTTCACACAATTTACTCCCGCATCTTGATCCATAGATTTCTAATAGGCCATTGTGGGATTTGGCAAGATATACAGATCGGTCGTAAAGGTATGCCCATTTCTGGACTTCAAAAAGGCACAGAGATGCTAAATACTGCTTTATTCCACACCGCTATGACCTCAAAAGTCATACTTGGATGTCACCAGCTTCTCTCATCCCAGCTGAGAACACAGAAGGTGAATCTCATTCCTGCTGTATCGGACATAAAATATACCAACTGTTGTTTTTCTGAGAACAAAAATTGAGCAAACACCTTCTCGCAGACTTAAATACAAATCTCTTTGTGAATAATGAAAGCAAAAGATATTGCTTTGATCTGAGGAACAGACCAAGGCTGGGATGGAAATGTGGCTCTGATACAGGCAATGGAGAAGTAGAGGGGTGAACCTATTTTCAACACTGGAATGGGGAAGTACCACAAAATTTTGTACTGCACTTTCTAGAGTTCCAAGTTTATTTCATTGAATTTAAATTTGGGCACAAGCAAGTAAAATCTAGGACTAAGTGGGGTAATAGTGGAATTATTTGTTCTGGTCTCCACAACAAGTCCTCTCTGCCTCCGACAAACCACTCAGGGTGTTTAAATACTGGAGTACAAATAACCAAAATAAGTAATGGTATAATTATTTTACACAAATTAAAAATGTTGCTTTCTCCCTTAGAGCAACCTGAAAATAGGACGATTCATTGGTTAAATTTTAATGGAACAATCAAAGAGCAGTTAATTCCCCAGCATGGGGTACCCTCGGTGGGCAATTACAGGGTTAGGAATGCTTTGTCTCTGCTTTGACCTGATTGGTGTAAAGTCCCTTGATGGTTTGCAATGTTTGTTAAATTGGCGACAGTCTGTACTTGGATATACCCTATTAGCCAAAAATAATAGACAGTTTGGTTGCCAGTTTTAATGTTCATATGTTGCAATCAGCAGGGTTTTTTTTTTCCTTTTTATATCAGTGTTTCAGAGGTTAATCTCTGTAATCATTATCTTAAACTCACTCTTATTCTTATCAGTTATATTTAGTGGCAGATTGCAAGCTTTACTTATTATCTTGTTAAATCAGTAGGTGAAAGCCTTTCAAGGCATTTCTTTTTAAACATCTTTTATTAATGTTAATATGCCAGATGGGACAAATTAAAATGGTTCTGTTCTTCATGCTGCCACTACCCACAATTTTACCACATCGTTTGCTGTTTAAGGAAGCATATGAAAATGATAGGTACAGAACTTCTATAATAAAAGTTCAGAAAATGATAGTATAACCTCTCTGGAAAAATGTTTTGGGTTTTTTTGAGTTAAATTCATACATAAAAAAATATGTCAATTCTGTGCATGAAGCTGGTTTGATCTTATTATAGCTGAGTTCAAGGCTGTCTTAATCAGAACAATGTGGCAATATACTCATATTTTCTGTACTCATGTTGGGGGTCAAAAGAAAACTTCAATACCTTTATCATCACAATAGCACCTGTTATAGGTGCTATTGCCCTTGTAGTCTCTGCGGCACTATGTGTGGATGCCAGCAGTCCCACAGACCACACAGATGAACCTTCCCATGGCCCCCTGAGTTGGATCCCTAAGAAAGACACACGTAAAACTGCCTTTGGAAGTTACCAGTGCATTATTGTATGTTGCTTACTGGGTAGCCTCCTATAATTTTGTTGATTGGTAAGGCACTCTGGGGACAAAACTCTTTGTTGTGTGGATTTGCTTAGTGCACAACCACTGATGAAAGACAGAACTAATAGCATGTCTACTAACAGCAATGGTTAAACTACAAAATCAAAATCAAAAAATTGATAGGCAGATGTCTCCTTTTTTCAGTCCTGCTGAAGTGTCGTTGTGAGACAAATGGCTCCCTTCTCTGATTTCAGTGAGATCAGACTTTTACAACCAGGGATACTTTGTCCCAACAGCAGAATGGCAGAGTCTGTGTGTTCATGCTTTTCCCTATTATGGTTTGTTGAATTCTTTTTATGATGCAATGTCCAGAAGCCCAGTGGGGCTTCCTTAGTCTGCCTGGAGAGCCCAAGGATTTCTTTACACACTCCAGTGGTAACATCTGCTATTAAACAAGAAAATTTGGCCCAGATATTGTCAAATCTGTATGTTACAGCTGTTTGGGTATTCCTTGTCCGTAGTCAATTCATGATACTTCCTGCACTGGATCAAATTTCACTTGGAGACTGCTAAGTTGAGAAGACAACGTGTTAAATGAATGTAGTCAAAGTCTGGAGAGAAAAGAGCTCTTTCTACGAGAGAAGTGTGGATAGTGTCTAGGGATTAGCCTGTCATCTAATTTTACCATAAATCCACTTCTAATATTAAAACCAACTCAGTTTCTTTATCTCTCAGTACCAGCTAGAAGGATTTTAGTTTTCTCTAGCCACTGCTACTTCAGGCTGCATACTGAATCTGATGTGCATGAAAATCACTTAGAACGAATATAATAGAAAATTAAAGTAGTGCTGAAATATAGCTGTTAGAATTCAAGTAGGCAGTGCTAGGATTTGCCCATTTAAAACGTATCCACACATTATAAATTGCTGTAAACAATTTGTATTTTTGTAACAAAACAGTATTGTTTAACTTATGTTGTGGCAATTTCAAGGCTGTTTTTCCCTGTGGTCCTCTTTGTGAGCAACAGTAGGAAAAAACCCCTCAAAACTGCTATAATTGTTATCACTGGAAACAGATGACGTACGTATAGATGTGTATGCCTATATGATAAATATGTATCATATATATATGTATATGTGTGTGCTTATGTGCATGTGTGCACATGTAGTTATATATATTGTGTCTAGTTATGTGCATCCTCTTCCTTTCGTCTGGTGAGTATTTTGACTAAACATAGGGTGCGAATCAAGGGTTGAAGGAAAGCACAAATATAACAGGATGACTAGAGTTTTAACTAGGAGAGATGGTAATTGTGCAAGGCTCTGTGCAGGGTTAGCATTTGCCACATGCTTCAGGACTGTGAATGGAAGCATGTAAAGCAGACTAGAAGAGCAAAAAGTCTGATCCTAAAAAGGCTTACCAAACTTTCCTAGACTCCATTAGCCACAGGACATTGTGGCCTTTCCTGTCTAGCATATTCTTTTTAATGGAAGAAGGAGTGCAAAAGAGGAAATATCATCCATCTTAGGGATCATTTCAGACTCTGTACCGTTAATGAATAAGTGAACACAGAACCGCTCTGAATGAAATAAAAATTTATTTCTTTAGTATTTCCCCCAAAAAGTTTTCTTCAAAAGGTGTTGTTAATTTTCAGGAAAAGGTTTCTTTCTTAATTTCTTTCTACTTTTCTTCATTCCATATTAATTTGTTTGCCGTAGAAACTGGAGGAGAACTAGTAAAGTATCACAAAATGATTTTTTTTTATGGTGGAGAAACCTACAAAGGTTTAGAAATACAAACAATTATGTGTCAATTTTTGCAAACTCCACCAGATCTGATTCATATCAAAGTATCTATCTGAGGAAATGGAATTTGTAGAACTTGTGAAATTTACTTGCCAGAGCCAGGTAAACAGTTCTAAATTTAACTGTAGTTTGTGTTCTGCTGCAGAAAGCTCTGCACATGTTGCCACAAACTTCAAAAAATAAGACAAAATGTAAAACGTTTATTATGCTGCTGATTGTTATCATGAATATGTCATACATGGACACTTAACTAGCATAATTTAACTTTCCTGTTTCATCATTAGAGACCCCAAAATGATCTTGAAATGTAAGCTATCACTTTGTTTCTGCACATTATATTATCTAGATTATATATGAAATATGAAAACATTTCAGACAGAGCACAGATCACTACTACTGGTACCGGAGTGTTTGTATATTATTTATATATTACACCTGACACTGAAAATAGACATGGATGAATAGAAATTTCAGTCAGAGAAGACTACAATGACCATCTAATCTGCCTAGAGGTGATGGTGTTTTACCACATAATCCATTCCCAAAACATACAAGAGAGATGGCGAATATCTTTCAAAATATATTTTGACTCAGTAACATTATATGACAGTGAGCATTTCATTCGTCGTACCTATGATTAAATAACTGGAAAAGAAAATACATCTTCTGCTCAGAACAGATTTTGGTGACAGGCGTCTTGTCATGTTTTTGCTGGATAGAAAAGCCCTTCCTGACATTTTTTTATATGGACTTTGCTCCTTAACCTTTTGTTTGTTGAGATGGGTAGACGGAGCTCCTTCAGCCTTTCTTCATGAGGCACGTTTACGTATGTTCATTTCTAAATGACAGCAGCGCAGAAATGAATGTTTCTTCTAGGAATCCTCCCACTGAGGCAGACACATCTCAAAATTCAGCGCCTTGGCGGCTTGACTGCTATGACAGTACAGATGACTTAGTTTTTTGCTGGCTGGGAAGATCTATCTTAATTAAGATAAAAATAGTAAATTGCCTAAATATTGAGCACATGTAGAAGAATATATAAGTCAATGACTAATACATGCTTTTGAAAGCCTGGATTAATGTTTAAAATGTTTCTTCAATTAAAATCAACACAAAATCTTGAACTTATAAATAACATGATTAGGATGGGCCTTTGTTTTATTTTCTTTCCCCTCACTGCTTTATTTTTTTTTTCCTTTTTTTGCCTTTTTCTTTTTTTTTTTCTTTTTTTCCTGTTATGGTTGTTTTTTTATCGTGGGTATGCTTTGTTTGGCAAGTTTTCTGACAAATACAATTATATGATGCCCAGCACAGGGCTGGAGAAGACAGCGTTTGAGAGGGCAGGGAGAGGTGCTGTACAGGGCTGACTTGAAGACATCTCTGCAAAGGCTTGGGGAGGGAGATTCCCTCTGGGAAGTGTCACTCACATAGGTTTGTATATAACTTCAGGTCATAATGTCAGGAACTCTGTTGTCTTCTGGCTTTGACAGCCTTAGGCTGTGCCTTTCTCTCTCTTCAGCCCACCCCTCCTCACCTTGCGCTTCACCAATACTAAAGGCAGAGAGGTTTTCAAGTGGTGTATGATTCAAACAAACTCAAACCCTTGAGTCTGGGCATTGTAGTGCTGTCATAATATGAATGTTATAATACGAATATGAATATCCATTAAACAGGAAATCAGTGGGAGGATTAAGAATAGCTAATGCCTTAACCAGTGAGAGAAACTTGGGAGGTGGATGGAGGTGGATGGAGTGGTGAGAGGACTTATTATAACAAGCATTCAGCCTTTCTCATCATTTTCACATGTCCACTAAAAATATATCAAACAAATGGCTTCTAACTGTACTTGGAAGTGTATGCGAGGGACAGGCTTGCACTTTTGTGGAGTACATCACTTCCAAGATTGCGAAACTGTTAGCTTCTCAGCAAGTTGTTTGCCTTATGTATAAATCCCACAGATGCAGTTATGAGGTGCCCAAAGCTTACACTTAGGAGGTGAATAGAATCCTACCTAATTTTTTTGCACAGGAACTCACCAAAAACATATGGGGAATCAGAATACTCTTTCTTCTTCTTTCCTATAATCATGGAAGGTAAACCAAAGCATTTCCCTTAACGTTTGTGATGACACAGTCGTTCTGCAAGCAACAGGCTGTCTAAAACTGGGTGCATTTTTTTCCAGTTTCAGTTCACACAATTGTGAGTTTCATTTTGAGTTTCATATGAACTAAGAAACTCAAAGCAAAACTCAGCTGGTACATTTTTTTCTCGGTTTATGCTGGAAGGTATGCAAAACCAGAGACAGACATAATTTTCACTCAAAATTGACTTGTTCCAGGTTTGAAATAAATTTAGCTTAGGTTTAGCACTCAGGTTCAGTAGAGCTTTTCAGTGAACCTAATTTGTCTTTTTTTTTTTAAACTTAGGACACTCAATTGATGACCTGTTAATATCCATATAAGACTAAAATTCACTCATATAGAGTTTTTCTAAAATGGCTGCTAAGCATAACAATACATATACGAGAAAATTTTCTTGTATATGGAGAAAAAATACATCTGTTCTAAATGTGTTTGCACTAGCTTGTTTTGTTCACTTTGAGGAATTGGGAGTTTTCTATTGTTTGGAATTCTACTCCACAATGCACATCCTTAATCCATATGCAAAAAATCCAGAAGGAACCCCTAAGATCAGTGTTTTATTTTGCATAAACGAGTTTTAAGACATGATTGTGGCATGAATCACTGTTGGGCTGCCAGCTTTCAAAATCTACTGAACAGAAATCAAACAAAGTTTTTCTGTGCTACTGCTCCTTTGGTAAATTTGAAAGGATGCTGAAACTGATATTCAGGCTCTTGGTTAGGAAGCAATTTTCCTCAGAACTTTTTTTTTATCTTTTTACCTTTACCATTACTTTATACAAAAAAAGCGCCTTTTAATATGTGGATTTTCTACTTTGATCTGAAACTTGGTCTTGGTGGAATTTATCTCATTTTATACCAATACAAATTTCAGTGAGAATCAAATTCCAAGCCATTACGCATAGAAATGAAACAGAAAATTAATCAGAGAATAAAACAAGCACATAATATACATAGTATACCTTTAATTGTGACATAACACTGGAAAAAAAGGTTTAAATACAGAGACTGATTCATTTATGACTTCCTGGATACCTTTTTCTATCTTTTCTTATGCCTCAATTTAGTAAGATTCTCATTTACAAAAGATCTTTAAGAAACACTTTTTATACCTGTATCTCAGCTTGCTCTGTGGTGCAAAAATAAATAAAATTCATAAAATTACCAGTTTCTAAAAAATTAGATTCGAAGAAAAATATAATGAAACATTTTCTTCCTTGACTATATTCTTCGGAAAAAAATCAAAGTTGACATATTTCTATGAGCATTTCAGGGTTTTAATGAGTTTAGTAACTCTGAAACACCTGAGCAATATTAGGCACAGATGGCAACCCATGGAGCAACACTAGATTTCTAGAGGAAAATGGAATTTCATCAGGGTCTGATGAAGGATCACATATTAAAGACTCGTTCTGAGTCCCATAATACCTTGCAATGAAAGTGTAAAGCTCAGGTGGTAACATCCAGATGTGTTTGAGTGTGCTAGCAGCCTGAAGTACTCTGAGAGTGGTCTACTGCCCAGTGTGTTCTCCAACATTCACACCCCCAGCAGCATCTGGTATCTCAGAGATCCCTTTCAGAATGGCAAAAATGTTTGGCTTGTACAATGTCGATAAGGAGAAAAGACAAGACAAAGGCCAAAAAATCAATGCCTCCCCCCAGAATAAACCAACAAAAAAAACCCCGCAGACAGACAATACAAACAACCCTCAAAGCCCCAAACAAACAATCCAAACAACCCAAGCCAAAATAAAAGAAAAAAAATTAGAGTATACCAACACCAGTGAAGGTGTTGTGACAGTGCTGCTAGTGAAGAGAGCTGATTTCAGGGCCCCACAATCCATGCTGGCAAAGACTTGAAGCCTGTGGAAGCAGCGCATTGAATAACTGACAGAAAGTGCACTCTCCTAGCACTATTTCGCCAATAATTGGAGCAGATTGGCAGAACGAGCTGAGCAAAATCAGGCAGATCCTCTGGGTGCACAAGCATATGTGTATCAGAATGACAGGCTCCAATAAACCTTAAATAATCAATATCCACTAATTCTTAATTATCTCGTTCTGCTGATGTAGTATGAGAGATATATCAAGAAACTGCCTTCCACATGCGTTCATTAGGAATTCAGATTTAGTAGCTGGTGGTGATGTTAGGATAATTAGCAGCAAAAAAAAAATGGAAGAAATGTTGGTTGCTATAGCAACCTGTTCATCATGATCTACAGCATAAACACCCAGATTAATTTACAAGATGCCAGGTAGATATATGCTTGGCTGACTGGGGTACACACAGACACCACCTTATTTGCTTTTATTAAGGCTTAATCATCAACATTAGAGCTTTCAAAGTATGTGTGCTATCACTGTCAATCACAGACGAGCTAGATGCTTTTAGGGCCAAATCCACCAGCACAGTCTCTTTGCACCTCAATCTCCTCTGCAGGGAAGGAGGACGAAGAATAATTTTCCTCCAGACACACTACGAAGCCACCGCAGTGGCCCTGGAGCTGAGATCACTCCTGTGAGCTGTCTGTGTGGTAAAAGTTATATTCTCCCTCTGTAGAAAGCCAGACCCATTTCCTTGAATCTTAATTGTAATTTTCCCTAGCAAACTCTTGGTAAAACAACCCTCTCCATGAAGCAGCCTTTGGTGCTGTACAGTGGTACATGACGTACAAGTCAGGATGCCTGTCTTGATGGGATTATACACTTTGTGTAATCCAAGGCTCCATAAAGCTGCCACCCTTTTGGAGAAGTGCATCGATTTTGGTAAAACTGTAAAATAGGTATTTGAGGCATTGGAGGTGGGGGCACAAGGAGCTAACATCAAGCCGTGATGAAGTGTGGAAAAAACCCAAAGGAAACGTGAAGGAAGGAGAATCAGTGCACACTGGATAATTAAAGCAGAGCTGTCCCTCCAAAGTAGTAGTTTAATAACGATTTATAATAAATAATGAAAAAGTTTATAGACATACCGTGAATAACACAAACGAAAATGAACTGCTGGAGTCTCTCTGTCAATACTTTTCTCCTGCTAATGAGGAAAACCTTCACATCCTAACCTCTTGTTACCGCTTTACAGAAAAATCCTTTGGCTTTCATGCTGCAAAGTTTTGTGTACATTTCCCCAGAACTGGCATCTTTCAGCTGCTTTGGATACTAGCTGCATCAATAACCTTGCCTCCCAAATACACATATGTGTTTCTGCTGCTGGTCCAGACCACCATCCCATGCCACTGCCTCCCCTGGGGCCCTGCAGCTGTTTGTGCAGCTGTGTGGAGAGATATTGTGCAAGTGGTTCAGCTGCAAAACTGTGAGGCTGCTCAGGGCTGGGGGCTGCAGGATCACACATGGAGCCTCGGAGGCTTTGGGTAGGATAACTTAATGGAGCTGAGCAGCACTGCTAAAAGATGTGTTGGAGTCAAAATTCTTCTTCTTGACCCTTTAGTCCTCACTTCCACTTGCCCATCCACAGGAGTTATGTACAGTCCTTCCTTTCAGGGTTTGTTTTCTGACACACTCCCACAAAGTACCAAACTCCAGTCAACTAAGGGCATCAGAGAATATTTTCAACCAGCCAGGAAAGATATAGTAAATATAAAAGAAAGGACCCCCAAGTACAAATAAAGAATAAAATAAGTGGGTAGTAGAATAGATTGGTAAATTTAATCTAACTGTAAAAAGACAAAAAAAAGAAAAAAAAGAGGAGAATTTATGTTACTGGGTCGTCTTTGTCTTACAAAGCACGTGGCTCACTCTGCACTGGCCCCACAGCTGCTGACCCCTACACTGCAAGTTGACCATGTTGAAATGCAGAAAATTTTTGCCTTGTGCTTTTCCGACAGCCTTATGATTTAAAGAGAAAAGGCACCATGGGACAAGAAAAACCAACCAACCAAAAGCCAGCAAGCAACAACTACACAAAGCAGATCTGATTTGCTGTGACCATCTTTCCTTTCTGGGAGCCATCATAGCAACGCAGGACCTCCAAGCAACATCTTGCGTATTCCCACCTCAGCTGCTGAAAAAAATGCCATATAAAGAAAAGCCACCTTTGTAGAAAAATGCCTATCTGTCCAACATAAGCAGTTTGATGTATTATACTGGCCACAGTTTACGTTATCTGTCCATATATTGTGTAATATTGACTGGGTGTATTTTTTTCTGGCTATTCTGAAGTAAATAAATTAAGGTTCAACATATGTCTTAAAACTGCTATGGTTTATTTATAAGGAGAAAGGCCATCAAACTATCCACAGGAATTAAAAAAATTCGTCAGAGAGTCAAAGTCTTTACTTTCTTTCCATTCATATAATTTTGGTTTTGGCATAACACTTAACACAATAATCAGTTCAAAAGAATATGCTTTGAATTTAAAGTAAACAATGGCTGTTATACAAAGACTTTTAATTTTTCTTTTCCTGACATTTGCAATTTTATTTCCTTATACCAAAACTCTGCTCATGACACTATGCCCACTCCAGAAACAGAATCTGCTTTTCTAATTCAGCTTTTTTGAAAAACAGCCAGTTCCAGTCATTCCATTTCGAGTCTTTGCCTCTAAAGTTTTCCAAACATTTTACTATTTTAAATGGATTTTTAAATTAGATTTTAAAAATGGGGAATTATTTAACAAATATAATTAAAAAGTTATGTGTTCTGGTTTGGAAAATTAAAATAAAATGGATGCAGCTCACAGAAAGCCAAGGAATGCTTCTCAAACCTTGGTTCTAAACTGAGTCAGGTTCATATTACAAAAGTGGTTTTGATACTTTCTGTTTAATTAATAGTAGAACCTAGTCCACAAGTCACACTCACCCTCTTAGCTGGGAAACATGTTACTTAGTTCTTTATTTAGCATTTCATAAACATTGGGCCAATTTCATCTTTGGGGTAGCTTTATTGAAACCAATGAATAAAGCCAAATATCTAATTAACTGTAAAACTTTGGCAAGTATACAAGTATTTGGCAAGAAAATATATATTCATCAAACAGTGCTGTGCATATAATGAATTACAGAATTATGTGATAAACTTCCTTTATTGTGCCAATAAAACTTTTAAAAATAATTTAGCTCTAAAAAAAGTTTCGTTTTTTGGTGAAGAGATGACACAGACATTGGGTAAAAAGATATTTGTGACATCTGGTCAAAGGGACCTGCCTCATTATGGCTTTGACATCTGTATGAAAGAAACAATTACTAAGTCCTCTGGTAGAACATTTCTGTGCAATGGGATTGATTTAGCTGTTAGTATACCACCAATTTGAATCCAACCCCTATACAAGTCAGTAAAAGGGGTTATGATTTCTTTCCTCATGGCATAGACAACTACAAACAGAACAAACCTCTACCACAACAATTTTTAGAAATACTGCTACACATAATTGAAGAGTGGTAATAGAATGTCTGTGCATACTTAATGACTGAAAGGACGTAACTTAGAAGTAATGTATATAATGAAGATGGTTCGGCTAGACTATGTTATATCACTGTGTGGCAAACTACTGTCTTTCCTGAAAGAAAATTCTTTCTTCAGTATGTCCACCACTACCCTTCAAGACCAACATTTTGAAGCAGGCTTCACAGGCACACCAAAAAAGCTGCTCTGAACTATGAGACTGTGCATGAGAAACAGCAAACTGAGCCATGGGGAAATTCTTGCAAAGTTTCTATTCCCCCACCATACAAAAACTGCAATTGCTATCAAAAACAGATAAACTGTGGGTAAGAATATTTGCCTTTCCTGAGATCTGAGCTGCTGAACAGCTGACTTCCTTAAGAAACTAAATGCAATAGTAAATACATGAATAGAAACCCCTTCACATTTACATGTACTAATAAATCTTCTGAATTCAGACAAACTACACATTCTGTGGTTACTTGTTTTAAAGGACTAGTGAAAAGAAAACGTACACATTAAAAAATATTAGAAGAGGTTTTCCTCCTTTAAACATTTGGCATAAATATTTGACAATATTTATTCCCCATCTTACTCTATTAAATAATGTTCTTTTGGTGATTGTGTAGGAACACGTTCATAGCATATTGCCTTAGATTAATTTTATATCATATTGTGAGCTATATTCAATTATTTAAAAATATTTTTCCTGTGCTTGACTATAATCTCATACTGCTCAAAAGACTAACTCACATACAGATGAGACTGTAGAATCCATGTACTGGAAATAAATTAGGCTCCAAAGGGTCTTTCACTGGACTCCTCAGGTCTATCAAAGAAAACCTTCTTGTACAACTATTTTGTGGCAGATATTTGATTTCCAGTCACCACAAAGGAAATATTGTAGGATATAGAAAATCTCTATTGCTGATAGATATGTGAGATTTGCATCTGTTCTGCCATAATGTAAGGAGTCATTCCAAGGGATTGCTATTGACAAACACCTGCTGTTATTTCCATGGGTTTTTGCAGCTCTTCAGTAGGGAAGAAACTGAAAATGTCTGCTTGTATTTGCCTGTAGTACATGTGCAGAAGATGTGCTAATAGCAATATTTTTGCAGTAGTAACTTTCTTAGCATATAGATTCCAATATTGAGTGTACATGTTGCAGCTATGCTATCTTTAAAATACATTGCACAAAAATAACTGATAATGATTTAAACATCACAGACTACGTTGATGATGCACAGAAAACAAAACCAAAGTAGAAAAAAAGCCCCAAACCTCTAACAGAGGAAAAAAAAAAAAAAATAGACATGATAGGTTAGATCCTATAGATCCTAAAAAATAAGTCCTTGTGTCAAGTCTGCTGAGGAGCCGTGCACCCTGTGTTTCAGTATTTTCTCACATAGTTAAAAATAATTTGGTGAGTTGAGTTTCTCCCTGCCCCTCGGGCTGAACTGTGTCTGTGCTGTGAGTTTCAGGCGACAGTTTCTACCTGGTCCTGCCACTGAAAAACACAGTAGTAGCTAGTTTGCTGTTAGCAAGGTGGAATTTGAATGGCAAGTGCTGTTTGGGATGGACGAGAACAGAATTTGCAGCAGTCTACAAATCATGTACCATTTTGAGACATACCATGCTTCTTAGTGTTGCTTAGGGCAGTAGAGTCAACTGCTCATTGTTTCTTCACCTTCCTTTGTTGATTTGGTTTCTTTGTTGTTAGGACCAGCACCAGTAGCCAAATTTGCTTTTTATTCAGTTGAATTGGGCAAGAATCCACCTCACAATTAAACATTTTTAAAAATTCAGTTTAAATAATGCCTTTTGTGTATGACAAGTGATTAAACATTAGAGTCTAGTTCTGAGTTCTTTGTTCTTTCATCTAAATTCTAATAATTAAGGTGCTTGCAAAGACACAGTTTCTTACTCAACCATACCTCAATTTTTCTTTTTCCTGGCTGATATCTTAATTCCATCTTTACAATATTTGAAGTTTTAGCTAATGGCATACAGTACTTAGAGACTGTGTCTCATGGAGCAATTCGGAAAATAATAAGAGAGAGGAAAAATAGAATGTAATCTAGGGCAGATAATATGCATTTCATCCACATGGAATGTACCTAGCAAGTTGCAGGTCTGTACAAATAAGTAAATGATAATAGTAAGGCTGATAATAACAATATCAATAATGAGATCGAGTTTAAGCACAAATATCTATATTTTGAATTGATAGAGAGAGCAAGAAACATTCTTCCACGGTTTGTAATTGTGATATTTCGTACACACAGTCCCTCTTTTCAACAATCCTGGACTTTGAGTGTAGTGGTTCTGTAGCCCTCTCTCAGCAGTGACTTGTAGTGTTACATTTTTTAATGGAAGACAAATACAAATTTTCTAACACTAGAAATCATTTTTCAAAATGATACACGAGAGGCATACACAAATCTTATTCACAAACAGGAATTTATACAGTACCACTCATGCACCACTTTGAAATGAAGCTAAGCACCTTGCTTTTCCTTCTTTATTTTCTTTGACATTTTCCTGTTGCTTACTTTAATGTATGAAAAATGAAGTAGCAAAAGGTTTTCTTTTGCATGATAGTCATCTGTGTCAGATCAGCTACAACTGAGCATTCATGTCCCAAGCTGATTTTGTCCTTGATGAATCCACGTTAAAGTCTTGTAGGCAAACTTAGAGGCAACAGAGAATTTAACAAATTCCTTCGCCCATACCACTATCAGCTATTACAATGCCGTGGGCTAGGCCAGACCACTGAGCAATTTGAACTTCGACAAGAACGCAGACATAATATCTAGTGTACTCTTAGCTGCAATCTCAAAGTTATTTGAGTACTAGGAAAGTTGTGTGGCTGGCTGTAAGGATGACAACTTGTATTTCTTTGACTTGCATGCTGTTACTCTGGTAATAATATTATTTTTTTCAATCATTCATAGTTTCTATGTCTTTTACAGTGTGTACTTTGTACAAAAAGTACAGTGATACTTTCTAAGATTTTCCTTCTGGTATGGACTATAAATTAACTTAAAGTTATCTTTCCTGGATGTTGGACCTGTTGTTAGTAGCTGTGACCCTTGCACAAAATTCTAGATAGACGAATCTTAGTCATCAAAGCCTTTCAAACAGAAACTTTTCATATCTGTGAACTTGCAAGAGTGAAAAGCTTTAACATTCGCTGATGTAACTAAGCATAGTCAAGTACTCTCATGCTTGCACTTGGCACTGGCATAAAGTGAAAAATAAAACAAATCACACCACAAATACTCAAAATCTGCATATTAGAGGCCCAAGGAAATGGGGAGATCAAAGGACCTTTTTTTGCCTTATTGGGCCAGAAGAGTATTTTGGTGAAAACACTTCAAGTACCTGTAGGAATGCATTTTATATTTGGCGGTGGCCAGCAGTACTTCTGATGTCACATTTTATTTGTTGCAGCCAATGGGCTGAAATGAAACATAATCTTTCTCTCTACATTTTGTCTATCAGAAAACCCAGAAAGGTAAAGGATCCAAATGTCTTGAGCAGATCTCTGCCAGTCTACATTAAAAAATAATTCATCTGTTGTCTGCTAAAAACTACCTGTAGGAAGCTATAGTCTTGTCAAGACCTAGAGAGGGACCTTCTTACTGCTGTCACTTGGAAAAAAAAGAAACAAGGGGAGGAAAAAAGAAATAAGGAAGGAAAAGGGCTTACACCTGGATTTAGCATATCCAAAGTTAGATTCCTATATTTTCTTGTGGAGTGACTGGGAACAGTAGTAGATAGGTATAATAAAGCGCTTAATCCATCATTTCTCATGAGCAATAAATGCATAAAATAGACAGAAAGAAAGAAAAGAACACTAAACCCACAAAAACCAACCAAATCAGAAAAGTCAGCACAAATGAAGAGAAGCCATTAGAGAGCCAACGCCTAGTTAAAATTTTTATCTGAGCCTTACAGTGTTTTTCCCTCTAATGTCTGCAAAAAACAGGAATAAATGGTTCGTACCAGCCTGTGAAGTATAATTCTTATTAACATATAATTTTTATTAGCATACCACATGATGAACGTCGAATTGGACCAATAAGCAATAAAGTGTATGTCTGACACCACTGGCAAACTGAACTAATAATTTTTGCTATTACATATTTTTTTGAAAAGTAGATAAGTATCATATCAAAACATGAAGAAAAGAGTACGAAGAAAGAGAAGGAGGGAAAAAAAGGGAAGCTACTTTTGAAGCCTGTGAAAGCAAACTGAACAAAATAACTGAAAGCCCTCTTGACATGCATAGAAGCAGCATTTCTTAACAGGAAAAAGTGTAAAATTCAGTGAGTCAGAAACTTTGTCATGGGATTTAGGTTTTGCATATATCTCATTATTTTGTATGTAAAACAGTCCTGTAAAACACCATGAAATACCCACAATTTCACCTAACATGCCTATTCAAATCTTGAATTATCATGCTGGCCATCTTTCAGTACCTTAAGTCTCACTCAGTGTCACTAGACTGAGTACTGACAGGAGGTCCAAAGGCAAATGGTTTTCCTCTTCTGTACTTTTTCCAGGCTGGACTTTCATTACGCCTTCACTCAACACTTGTCCCCTAAACACCAGTAGCCTTTGAAAGAATGTAAGTATTAAAAATGGGAAAACTGAGTCGCTCACAAATTCTTTTTGTTTCTTTTCTTTTTAAAGAACACTAAAGATAAATTTCTGGCAAAAAATAAAATCCTTGCTGACCTTAGTGTAAGCTTTACTTCGACACAGGGCGGGGGGCTTATTAACTGGGATGGAAAATATCTTGTAATTGCTTCACTTTCCGTCTGATATTGTCACCCTTACCGGTTGCACATTACAGAAAAATTAGAACTGCCCTAAGGATCATAGCCTAAGAAGACGAAATCATACATTGCCTCTTCTACAACTCTCAGTAAATTCAGGAAAATTTCCAGTGAATATTTCTGAGGTCATAATCATCCTGCATAGCATCCAGACACCAGTTTAAGCAAAGACAAATATGGAAAAAAAACCCCAAAAAAACTACTGTGCCAGAAATCTCACAAAAATCCACTTTCCACCAAAATAACAATATGTAAAAAATTGAAATGGAATAAAGATGAAAATTAGAGGAAATAGTGTTTTTCTGTAATGTTTCCCCATTAGCTTTCGAAGATCCTACAGTGGCTGCAGATAGCAAACTGGAGTGGAGGAGAGGCACAGTTGTGCCAAATCTGAAACACGTTTTGAGCGGAATAGAAATTGAGGAAATAAGGGTCCTGATGAAGCTGGCAGATGCACAAAATTTCATAATCTCAGGCATAATTAGAGGTTTTGCCTCAGTCAGAAATGCTGGATGTAGAAATAGACAGGATTTTGCTAGGAAAAGAGATTCTGGATCTTTCATATTTCTTTTTTTTTTTTTTTCCTAATTTTTTTTGTACTTCTAGGTATTCTCAGCATACAGTGAGGAAGCTGGGAGAACTACTGTGAGAAACTTGATAGGATTTACTGTATGGCAAAAAAAAAAAAAAAGCCATGGAGGAGAGTCTTACCTTTCAGAAGCTTAGAGGTAGGCTATAAATGCAAATCCCGATGAATGCTGGTCTGTAACAGGGATCCATCCACATAGCAATCATCCATAAAAAGCAGTATGACAGGAAGGAAAATTCTCTGCCTGGAAATGCATTTCAGATTCTAAAATCGTGTCAGCCAGGGTAAGAGTCTAAAGTTAAGGTAATGACTGGATCAACAATTACAATGTTAAATGTTTTTTTTAATGAGCCTATACATCCGTTACTCCAGCTATAGGTCCAGTTAATATTTGTTCAACAAATGATTGATTTTAGGAAATGCTCAGGTGCAGAGGTAGAAATGTGATCTAAAGCCATGCAGACAGGGACAGAGAAAAAGCTGTGATGTGCTTGATGCTGGTACGGTATCTTGGTTACAGATGCATAAGCTTATCTATTTAAAAGAATCAGGTGGATAAATTATGTTGAATCTCTTCTCCACTTATTCCTTACAAATCATCTGATTTCCCTTTAAAAGCTAATTATCCTTTTTAATTACTTTGGAATCCATAGATTGTGTCAAAGTCATTGAACTTATTACTTTTTAATTTGTTCACGTGGGTATTGTCGCTTAGGTCTGAAGCGGCAGGAGCAGACCCTGTGCTCCCCAGGAAGCTCTGCTTGGCTGGTTTCCAGCCTTGCAGTTGCCAGAATTGGGGGACAAGTGAGAAGCACTCCTTCTCTTTGCAAACCCCACGTAAAGGTGTGCCTACAGCGGAAGACCCCGGCCTTCATGGGTGTTGCAAAGACTCCTGATATGCTCCTGCAGCAAGGGCTGCTCCCAGCTGGTGCAACTCATCCCGTTGTAACCTGATTGTGCAGAAAAGCAACAGGAGAAATCCATGTTTTGTGAAAATCACTGTGTACAAGGATAAGGCAAGCTTTGGAAGGTGGACACAGTGCTCCCAAAGGCAGCAGAGTTGTCATTTGCTCACAAAGGCTGTCTGGATTTTCTCTTTGTAGCTGGTACTCTAAGTCATGCTTTTCTGTACTCTCAATCAAAATTTACTAAATTTTATTAAATATATGTTCTAAAGTTGGGGTTTTTTACTATGTATTTATACTATTATTTCTTTTTACGAAATATTGCCATACTAGAAAAAAGACCCCCTACTATAACAGATTTATGCTTAATTCCCTGAGAATATTGCATAGCACAGAGCTGGAAAACTGACAGAGTATTGAAGCTGGTGATTAGCCAAAAAGCAAACCTGTTCTGAGGTTCAGGGCCTCAGAGTCTAGCAGGTGAGGAAAAGGAGGATGACTGTGGTCTGATGAAGCAGGCACACCTTCCTTCGTCTTGCCCAGAGGCAGGTAGCATGTTGGGGAGTGAAGGGTTGGCTTCCCTGTCTCTTGGCTCCTGCCTGACCATCCCAATTATTCAGGAGCATGATACCCGGAGTAAGGAAGTAAGAGCACTGAGAATGACTTTTTTTCCCCACTCTTGAATGTGTCTTAGGACCACATGGATATTTCCTAGCTGAAAGAGGCTTTACTTGGTAGGCAGAAAGGACACCTGACTATACATTGTACTCTTCTTTCTGTTTTGTTCCCCTCTGAAGTGTTGTGACCATACTTTGCTTGGAACTATGCCAATAAGATCCTAAATCATCCCTTACCCTCCTTTCCCATCAGACACGTGGACATTTTTAAACAGCCGAGGTGAAGCACACCAGTCAATATGTGGGGAAAGAGCCTAATTTTTCATTTGAGATAAGGACCCGACCAAAAAAAAATATGCAAATGAGCTAATTCTCATTTGATTTCAACAGGATTTAGTGTAAAAGTGGAGTTAGATTCCTCAGTATCTGTTTCTAGGTCTAAGCGATTTCAGAGATACCCACCAGGATAACAAAAAACCCCCAAAAACTCAGCAAAGTGTTTGCAAAAATTGTTAGCCTTTAAAAGAAGAATGAGGAATGATAATGATGCTGTGATACACACAGACAGGCCAAGCTGAACGGATAGGAACCTCAGAGGGTTTCAATAAAAGAGAAATTCATAAGGACATAAAGAGGAGCATAAGAGCAGATATACAGAAAAGAGGACTTGCCTTCTCCCACTTTCCAGAATATGATTTCGTGCCACCAAATCCTCCAGGAAAGGAAAAAAAAATATTAAAACTAGGAGGTTGATTTGAAACTAATTCTGCTACTCTCAAAAACAAGATATTTTCCTCTGTAAGTGCCTGCCTTAAGAAGAGTTACTAATGAGTGCAGATAATATTGTATAGAAGAGGAAGAGGATCTGAATTGTGTGTCAGAGACAGAGGAATTGCCATATTGATCCCACTCCCATTAAAGCCAGTAAGAATTTTACCATTGATTTCAGTGAGAGCAAGGTCTTCAACTGCAGAAAGAGGAATCCCTTGAAAGCAGAGAAGAAAGGCACAAAAGTTTTTGAATGCCAAGGCCAAAAGTTAAGCTGGGAGATCTTTCTAGCCAAGGGCTCTAAGAGTTTTTATTTGATGCCACTTTTGAACTGCAGGCAGCAGTTCTGGTCAGCTGGGGCCAACATGCTAGCCATCCTTGGGTTCATTCAGATGTTGCCCCAAGGCACATATTTCTTGCATGAGACTCTTCAGTTGTAGAAATTCATCCCAGAGGAGAGCCACTGGAATGTGTCAGTCATTGCCCTCAGTGCCTGCTGCTAGCCTCATTTATTTGGGCTGGCCTATTTTATTCCTTTCTTACTATTTTCTGTAAAACATTCTGCCTGGTCCATTTTTGTTACAACTTGGTGGTAAGGCAATCAGGGTAGCAGTTACTTATTTTTCCCTATATTCACTGCAGTTTGCTTAGGTTTTTTTGTAAGCTGGGTTGGGGCAGGTCTATTCTATACTTCTGATTCAACAGAATACAGACATCCTGCAGTAAACTGCTTATGATAACTTCAGTGCACGGATATTAATGTCAATAGCATGGATCACCAAAAGGCAAATTAAGAGCTGATGTAAACTTTTGCATAGTCAGTTTTGTCTTTCAGGTTCAAAATGGTTTTTTTCACCTTTTTTCCCCACTTGCTTTCAGTTTTGTGTCTCAGAATGACTCCAAATCGCCATCAGAAAGGCAGAGAATGATCTCACAAAATAGATCATACTGAAAAAAAAAAAAAAAATCATGTGAAGTTTTCAGCTCATGTTTAGAAAAGCAACCAACTGAGATTGCACAGGGAAGATACCTTTCTTGGATTTGAATAGAATATATCAATATGGTTCGTACTCCAGAATTTGCACTCCAAAATTAAGAAATGGAAAATTTAAGTCAAACAACATACACACATTTCGAGCACTCTTTCTTTATTTATACTGATAAGTTAACAAAGCGAAAATGGACAGGGAGACTTATTTACCATGCTGGTGTTTTAGATTACTGTGCAATGTTTTTACTGATATCTGTTTACCATTTCTAGGATAAAATGATAGCCATGCCATGATGTGATGGGACAAATATGGCAGCTATTTTCCAGCCAAGTTTGACAGTCACAAGTGTCTCTATAAATCCCCCACAACATACATTTTTTAATGAATTGAACTAACGTAATATAATTTTGGATAATAATTTGATTTAAGAAGAACTTACAAAGTAATTTCATCTTTTAAGGAGGTGCATTATGTATAGGTCAACAGAAAACTGCTGTCAAACTTTGTGAAGCCTTGTCTGTTAGACTCCATTCATCCTCAGACTAGAACACTAATCATTTCTGCCTGCAGAGACTCTTGAGGATTTGGTCCTTAAAGAAAATGAACAAGAGAAAGGAAAAATAGCTGTTATTTTCTCATACTGAGTTCAGTCAGGACTGGTTTTCCATGTTTATTTCTAGATTTAGCTTTCAATGAAGTCAGAGATTTCTCAAGAGCCACCAAATTAAGTGTTAGTATTACTATGATTGGTAACACAGTCACTTCAGGAGTTGTAGGAAAAAACATGAGCATCCTTCTTAGAGGAGGCTCTGCCTTTTCACGACTGGCTGGGGTGCACCAGGCCCAGCATTGCCAGCCAAGCGAGGGAGGGGATTGTCCTTCCCTGCCCTGCACTGGGACGGCCTCACCTCGACTGCTTGGGGCAGTTTTGGCCACCACAGTATAAAAAAAGACATTCAGCTATCAGGGAGTGTCCAAAGCAGGGGCCAAGAGGATGGTGAAGGGTCTGGAGGGGAAGCCGTATGAGGAGTGGCTAAGGTCACTTGGTCTGTCCAGCCTGGAGAAGACGAGACTGAGGGGAGACCTCACTGCAGTTACAACTTCCTTGTGAGGGGAAGAGGAGGGGCAGACACTGATCTCTTTACTCTCATGACCAATTACAAGACTTGAGGAAGTGGTCTGAAGCTTAGCTGGGGGAGGTTTAGGTCGGACTTCAGAAAAAGGTTTCTCACCCAGAGGGTGGTCGGGCACTGGAATAGACTCCCCAGGGCAGTGGTCACAGCACCAAGCCTGTTAGAATTCAAGAAGCATTTGGACAATATTCTTGGGCATGTATTGTGATTCCTGGGGTGTTCCACTCAGTGCCAGAACTTCGATGATCTTTGTGAGTCACTTTCAACTCAGCATATTCTATGACAGCTCTATGAGTCTAAGAAAACTTCTTTCATCTTTTGCGGGCAGAGACCGCATTTATAAGGACTCTTAATATATCAAACCAACAGTTCTTTCCCTCCTTCCCAGCACTCAGCATCTTCTGTCATGAATGAGTATGAAACGCAACCCGAATTCGTGGAGAAGAATTCTCGAAGCAGACCTGAGCCGGGTCATGTGCCAAAAAGACTTGAAAAACGTGGAATCAATGCCTTACTGTTCTACTGCTGCCTATTCCAAGCCATTTCATCCCTCTGTGCTTCATTTACCTACTGAGAAATATAGAGAATGTTTCTCCTTCCTTTCTCCTTTTTGACCCACTGTCACTTGTCTCTCCAAACTCTTAAGACCTTTCAGTAACAAGGGATTTGCCCTGTTTCCCAGTTCCAAAGATTGTACTTATTATAATGCTATTGATGCTGTTCATTTCACTTCAGGTTTTATTTATTTATAGATAATTACGCTATTTTTTGAGTAAATACTGCTATTTATGGATACTAAAAGTTAGGCTGACTTTTGAGGATCCAGTTCTCTAGTCTTCTTCTGTTCTCCTAATCTAAAATTTAGAGAAAACAGAGAACATAATACCTTTGTGGCTTTAGCCTATGAATGAGCCTATCAAACCTTTTGAAATAATAATAACAAGTACTGCTAATAAGCCTGAACATATAAAATGCTTTCCCACTGTGACATGGTGTGCTACTGTACAATAAAAACATGATATTAAAAAAAACCTCAACAAAAATATTTTTAATAGAAACAACCTCCTTAAAATAAAAATAATAAAAAAACCCCCAAATCCATATGTCAGCCACACTGAAGCCCTAAACCCACTGAAAACATAAATGTCCAGAAGCTTGGAGTCAAGGACTGAACCACAGTCTCCTTGAAATATTTCTCCTTGGAAATATTTTCACAGAGCAAGACACTGGCTGGTACCCTCCTGGGTGATGGCTCTGCCTCTGTTCTAGAGTTCCTATCGGGTTTACCGTATTCAACTCTCACCAGACTTCGGGGCTATGAGTCTCACAGCAGCTATAGGCTCTCATAGTCACTGATGGAAGGCTCTGAGCATCCCCATTGGGCATAGAAATCTTGGTTTTCCAGACTTTTAATGAGTGAGCTGTCTCTGCTGCAAAATCAGACTGGGATCATAATGAGAGGGAACTTTGCTAGATGTCAGAGAAGAGTCATGAGACATCTGTGCGGCCAAATAATATGATGAGGGAGCAGTAAGATAACTCACTCATTGTGCCTAGAGACAGGAAAAGCAAAAAGGGAATTAAATGCAGTAGGGAACAAAAGAGAAGTTCAGTCAGCCTTACGCTTGGAGGGTAAAAGTTCGTTAAATTGTTTAACATCTTCAGTTTGAAGGACTTGACAAAATTACTGCGCTGCTGTCATGGCCACTGCCACAAACCAGTGCGTCCTTTACATGGCAGGTTTCAGTACTGCTTTTTGCACTGAGAGCCATGAGCTGAATTTACTGAAGCACAGCTTATGCTTCAGAGGAAAACAGCTGGTTTTGTTAGGAAAACAGACTAATATTTACACAAAGCTCCTAAGGTTGGGAGGTTGTTTGGTACGTGGATTTTAGTGATGGGATAGCATGCAAAGAAAAGCCATTCTTAAAATTATACATGCAGTGAGGAGGTATGGCTTGAAAGTGATTAGCTGGTAGAAGATTAATCACAACCATTATAAGGAGGTTTAATAATTTATGCTGGAGCTTAAATGTAATATTTGCGCAAAGGAAGGCACTGAAGCTATAGCGTGATTAACTTTCTTGATATGTTTCGAAAGGTTTTTGAAGAGTTGAGTTGTTTCTGCTAGGTCCGTAAGTCTTTGGAAATCTCCCAGAAACAGGAATGACTTCGTAGTTTGAAGCTTATATTTTCACTAAATAATCACCTCATAAACCTTACAAAAACTCAGCAAATATGATTTTGTTTCAGGACACCTGGATGATTAGGCAGTGTTTGGTTTGGTAGGTTTTTTTTTTATATTATTATTACTATTGGCCTGTTACATAAGCAGAAAATTGTGCTATCAGGTATTGATTTAAGTTGTTACCAAAATTTCAGTAAAATAAAAAAACTCCTAGACACCAACGTAGCATTAAGAAGCAGGCATTCTTTTTTCAGCCAGATGCACGGGGGCATAGCACCTCCCAAAGCTGTGCGTGCTGAGTACAGGGAAGTTTCATATACTGTATTTTACATACATATCCGTTGATTGTCCCAGACTAAAGATACATACGGTAATCATTTCCCTGAAATAATGAAATTTTTCCGTCCTCTTTATGCATGGGTTCTTCTGTCCTGGGGGTCTCTCTGGTGGTCCCTAATGGTCACAGACCCCAATGTTACAGCTGACATACCTGAGCTGGCGGGGCCCTGGGGTTTGTGAACCTCCAGTTTTCCATCTTCCACAATGAGTATTGTGCAATTCCACCTGTGGTTTTGGAGAGCAAGTGTTGTGTTAGCTCACTGGGTGTAGGCAATTTATCATCTGGTAACATTCCCCGCTTTGAGGCTTGCGAGGCTTGTCTTCTTTGCAAACCTTCATGAGCATCCCTTTGTTTTTTTTTTTTTTTTTTTGACTAACATCATATAAGTTCTTAAGGCAAGTATCATAATTACAATTATTACTACGATCATAAGTATACTTTGCAAAAGTGAGGTCAACCAACCAGCTAGAGAAAATCCAAATTCTTTAAATATTTTATTTAACTATTTACTTTCCAATCCTGTCCTTAATTCTCTGCTAGATGCAGCAACAGATTTTTATCCTATCTGACCATCCAATTTAGTGGTCACATTTGGAATGTGCATATAACTAGTATTGTTTAAATTGAAGTAATCACATACTCCATGTTCATGTAATGGTAATAGGTCGAACGCTAATCTGTTTTGTAAGGTTGTGTGTGTTCCCAAATTTTTGTCAAATTGTTAACTGTAGTTCCCGATGGAATTGGATTTTCTGCAAAGGCTGGTGTTGTCAAACAATCTGTTATAGAAATGACATTCTGTGATCTGCCAAAATCTTGCACTAACTTTAAGACTACATTTGCCTTCTCAGAAATTAAGAATATTGTTTCTATTATTATGATAAATATCTAGTTAAGTATCATTTTCATCTAGATCTAAGAAATAATAACCCCCCCAGAAATTATATCCTATACCTAAACCAATAGCATTTATTTATATACTTAAAAACTCCATGGTGTTAGTCTTGTTTTGGCTGTGTTTAATGTGTTGTTGGTTTTACCGTATGTGATGAACTCAGGGTTCAATTCCTTCCACTTAGAGTGCAGTGTAGGTTACCAGGGAGACTTGATGTGGTCTCTTTCAGTTCTCCTGGATAGGTCCAAAACTCCAGGTTCTGATTCACACGTGTCTTCTCGTTGGAAAGGATGTACATGCGAGTGCAGCCTCAAAGATTTGTTAATAACAATGTACCTCTAAAAACTTAAAAGAGTTAATTTTAGTACTATTATATTAATTTCAGCAAAATTTTAAGGCTTCCCTTGCCTTGTTGGTGTGACATGGGAAAGTTTCTGGCCGTCTAGAAAAAGTACCAAAATATCAAAATGTGCCAGTCCCCATTCTGCCTGGGCAGTTCTGAAAAGTCAGTTTGCCAGTAATCACCTGGCGAATTCCTCTGTTTTCCTAGCCCTGGAGACAGACTTCTTCTTTCCTTGAGATTATTTTGCAAAACAAATTACTTATTTTCCAATAAGTAAAATAATAAATTTTTCAACTGATCTGTGAATTTCTGTCATCTTCATGCTTATATTCCTTTGTAAACTAGTTAGTGTATTCTCTGCTTCTTAATGTGTTTCCTGATATTTTAGTTCTACTATCTTATACATTACTTTGGAGGTATGATTACTTGCCCACACCAGTTTACCAGTCACCTGCTGGGATTTTCTGTCATTTTTAATGGTGGGGCTAACTGCCTGTCCTGATTTCGTTTCTGTTCCAGGACATTCAACTCTTGGTTAGCTATTAGTACAAGGATACATTTTTCAGAAACCTCTTTAGCTGTTTGGTCAGCTAAATGATTCCCTATGTTAACTGGAGAGTCCCCAAACTGATGGGCTTTGCAAGGGCATCACAGCCACTTCTTTCAGTTTTTTCACACTCTGTAGTAGTTGACCAATTTCTTCTTTGTGCTTAATGGGAGACCTCTGCGCTGAAAAAAATTGCCTTTTGTTTCACGTGGCTCCATGGGCAGGTATTATTCCAAAAACATATTTTAAATCAGTTCATATGTTTACCTTTTTTCCTTCAGTGATTTCTAGGTAAGGTCATTAATTATGCTTTTGGTGCTGATGTGTTAAAAGGTAAAGCCTGGGTTTCTACTACCTGGTTTGAGGTTCACACTGCAGACCAACCCAGTTCTGAGTCCTGGATGGGTTTGCTCTTGAGGTCCGGTCTGCCAGAACTTGTTCTATGTTTACCAGGCAGTCATGGCACAAAGGTCTCTGGGCTTATTCTGAAGCCTGGAAAGAACATGGCTGGGATTTAAAGTAGTGGTTACTTTAAGCTCAACATTGTCCTGCTCCAACTGAGCAACCTGGTATTTCAGCATCCTGCCAGCAATAGCCAATATCCTTCTTTTTGTTCCAAACCACCTCTTACAATGTGGGGTACATATCAGTTTTTGCGTTTCTCTGCAGCTACAACTTCCCTCAGGTATCCAGCTAATCCTTCACTTGCATTGTCTAGTTGTTTTCTTCCACGACCCCAGATTCTGGCCAGTACTCCTAGTGCCAGGTAAATCCTTTCATTCACAAATAACTCAGATGGTTTGGTTTAAGTGTGAGAGTCCCAGTGCAGGGGTTGTCATTAAGTTTATTTCTTGACTTTTTGGGCCCTTTGACTCTTAGGAGAACACACCAACTATTTTCGGTGGAGAACCATACAAGGGTTTTTCCAGTACCCCATAATTGTTGCCGTATGAGATGTTGATTTAAGTGTCTTCTTCCTCCTTTCTGTTTTTCCTCATTAAGAGGTTTTCTAAGAGCCAACAGAAACGGCGAGCAGTGGCCTGGGCATGACTAAACCCCTTTGGTGAGTACCATCCTGAGCTGATTTTAAATAACAGTGTGCCTTGCACAGCCCTGTACACCTCAAAAAGGTTTCAGGAGCCAGTTTTGGAGCACAGCATCCTGCAAACCTAAACATATATGTACATAAAAGAGAGATGAGTGACTGTGATGACTGTCCAGGCTTTTGTGCACTTCCTACTGGATTTTCTGTAAGCAAGAAATTAGTTTATGTTCTGCTGAAAAGAATAACATTCCTACCCACAAGTAGATGGTTTCTAACCCTTGAGTAAGCATACAGCAGATCTTGTTGGAGGGGTTGTTTGCTTGTTATGATAAATGGAAGCTGAAGTAATGTTGAGCAACCGGTGCTGGGCTCTTTGGAGCTGATGTTATAAACGTAAGTATTACCGTGTGCAGTTTACTGGAAAAACATAGAAAGGAATCTTACAAGTCTTAAAAACCAAAGTTCTAATTAAAATGTGCCTAAAATATTCAGCACAAAAGATGTGGAAGGTGTTATTTCCTAACACCTTTTTTTGTTAAGCCCAGATAAAGGTACAGCAGTTTCTACACTAAGTTAATTCGGGATGCTGGTTAGCATCTGTAATAACCTGCAAGGAAGATAGCATTGTTATTTCTGCTATGGTTTTGAAATATAAAACAAAAGGTGCCATTTAAAGGGTAGGTACTTTAACATATGTACACCTTTTTGTCCAAAAGGCACCAGTAAGATTTTTCAATGTGTGCATCACTTTTCAACAGCTGTTCTCAGGAGGACATGGAGGGCGCAATTCTGAAAACTGTGGAGCCTTCCTGTATACGTCGGCTGTCTCCAGGATGACCCTAAATGTCTCCCATACCTGATCCAGTTAACACCACCTGAAATCCCTTGGGGGACCCCACGTGGCAGCCATCCGTTGTACGCAGGGAATGGAGCTGGTGGCAGACAAAGCGCACCATTGCGGAGAGGCAGGATGAAGAGGAGAAGAAGGGTGTTTTCAGGACCCAGTTCCCCCATGGCTTGGAGCAGATTTCTTTTGTTTATCTTTCCATGCCGTGGGAGAAGACATAGCGTCTTGGAAATTTTTTTTCTTTTTCTTTTCCAATGTTCCTACCTATAGATCTGTACATGCTCTGGGATGCCTTATTCTGCTTTTGACAATGACAGTGCATATTTCTAAGTTAAAGCAAATTGTTTACTAAGAGAAAGAGGTCAAAGCTATTATTACAGTAAGGTTTCTCCCCAGAGAGGCCTCTTACCTAAAAGAATAGGCTGACAAACTCTAGGTTCATTTACATTTAGTTTCCAGTTTTGCTTTTTCTTTGTCTTCACTCAGACTATTTAGCTACTTTATTTTGTTCCCTTTTTCAATCCCACAAACTTATCTCATGCTTTCCTATTGCAAAAATTTAAAAAAAAAATATTTCCATACTGAGCATGGGATGCAACAGTTCTGAGTTAAGGTTTTATACTAAAAAACAAAAAAAAAGAAGAGACTATAACTGGGGGGGGGGGGGAAAAAAGAAAAAAAGAAGTGAAGCATGTCCTGAGCTGGCTGAGCTTCTGGGAAACAAAGAAAGAAAACTGCCAGGATTTCTAGTGCTTCAGAGAGGAGCTCGAATGGCTGCATCCTGAGTTTTCTCCTGAGGCTGGAATTATTCTTGTAAGCAGAAGGGCTGTGATCTTGAAAAACCTGATCCGAAATGGAGGAGAGAAGAGCAGCTTGAGATAGGAGAGAGGAAGATCTCAGGACAGGCTTTTTTTTCTGTTGTGCCCCAAACCTGTCTCAAACTACCTGTTTTATTTTAATTGTGATAATTATTTTGCATATTTCTAAAACCTCACAGGCTTGGTTGTTTTTAAAGAGTGATGCTAAGAGAGGGATTGTGGCTTCAGGCGAGCAGAAAAAAGCAGCAGCAGGTGCCTTGTAGCTAGTTTTTCTTTTTCTCAGGAAAGGTTGGGCTACATGTGCTCAGCTTCTGTTTCAAACCTGACAGAAGGAAATCAAAAGATTTTTTCATCTTGTTAAAATGCAGTCAGCCAATGGTTTCCCTCTCCAAAATATTACTAGATATTATTACTGAATGTTCAGACTTTACATTCCTGACAAACAGGAAATATATGCCACACTAATAGGATGTCAATCAGAAAGATAGCATCAATTTCGTGGTTTCTAAATCATCCCCACCACCTGCTGAGCCTTTGATCATCCCAAACAATTAATTTAAGAGATACATGATTAAGAAATAAATACTTCCCAGTGAACCTGCAAGCTACAGTACATATTAGCAAGCTCTGATCTTGCTCTCAGTGAAAACAAATCGCTTGTATACAAAGAGGAATAGAAGAAAGGTGCAAATGGAGCCTGCTGATCAACAGATGCATCCAAATAACTGTGCATTAAAATATATCACTGCATTTAAACTGCTGTGGTAGGTCAGTATGCTTTAGGGACATCTATTTGTTTTTTCAGAAACTGGTAGTGGAATGGAATTTTGCAGCTATATTAATTAAAGTGGGTCTCTGCTGTGTGGAACATTTTGGAAATGCTGACTTTAAAATTCTGAATTGAAATGAAATTCTAGAGTTTGTCATTTCCATAGGAAATCACTACTCTAGTCTCAGAAGACTGAAAATGTTATTTCAGCATTGTCCAAACTCCTTGTTGTTGTCCCTTTACATCTGTGTAAACGTGTTTTATATAATATCAAGTGAAACTTTCCTTCTAACTGGTTGGACTGGATTCATTCCTGTGTCTGAAGACTATTCCTCAATAGCAATGAGGGGAAGAGACATAGTTTTGACCAAGGCTGAAAAAAACAAACAAAAAATAAAAAGAAGGAAGCCCCCCCTCCTCCACACATTAAAAAAACTCAAACCATGAGACAAACCTCAAAGCATTTATAAATGTTCGTGTAATAATTCTTAAAACTAGCATTCAAATGGAGACTCTGTTCTCCAGGGCAGGAAGGTAGCAAGGTCCCCAGTGGAGACCCTGGACTCAGAGGGCAATCAAGCCTCTGTTGCAGCAGTGGATGAAGGAAGAGGGCTGCTGAAAGCTTGCAGGAGGAAAGTTGTCGTGTACTCATCAGGGCTGCTGGCACCGAGGGCACACTGGGCAGCATCAGCTGCCACCAGCACCCGGGCAGGGCACAGGCTGCACTCACACTGCCTCCCCCCACTCCCCTGCAAGCTGCAACACTTGGTCAGAACCTCATGCCACTTTCAGACATTTTCCAATTAGAGGCTGCAAAAGCAGAGCTGAACTTTCCCTGAAATGAATCCATAAAGCAGCAGGAAGAAGCTCTGACTATTGCTTTGGGTAACTACTGAAAAGCTTCACTGCTTGCCGAAGCCCATCCAGACCTCTGGAGTGTGAGTGAATAGAGACTTTCAGCCCTTTAGAAAGGTGTCTGTTATTTTCCTTTTTTTCTGTCTGATTTGAAAACACTGTAAGTGAGGAATGTACTAGGCAGTTCTGAAAGCCTTAATCTGCACCAGCCCACACTGCAAGGGCACAGAGAAGAGGTGCAACCAGTGTTTCGAGACAAAAGAGGTCTGAACAGTTCTTGTTTTATGAGTCTTCATCTTAAAAGAGCAGCTCTCAAAGCATCCTACTCCACAATATAGTTAAGGTTGCAGCACTGATACCCAGACTCTATCTCTTATTCAAATCAATTAAACAGGAGATGCCTACTCAAGTGTACTTGAAGATCTGAAACTTTCTTATCTTTGCACAGCATCTTAGCAGGGATTCTGTATCAGCACTGAACTCAGTCCTTAAGCCTAATGCTGGGAGGTAATGAGGCGACTTTCAGATATTATTTAAATGAATGGGTGTTTTAATGTTCAGCAGTTTGCAGAATTGGGTTCTGAAAAGGAAGGAACATATAGCTCACCGGATGGCTGTTTCTGTAATGCCAGATCACAGGAAATATTTCATGCAGGCTCTTTACAATTCATACTTAATCATAATAGCAACCTTCTTCCTGGTTTTTATACACTCTGGACCAGTCTGCTTGTTAAAATATATGTAAGCTTTGCAGAGGATCAGAAGTTGTTGGTGTGAGGCCATTTACAACACGTGTTAGAAGACAGCAGACTGGGGCTATAAACACAGTATTTCACACGCTGCTCCTGCAGTACCCGCTCACAAATGAATATTATCATGCAGCTGGGATGCTGTAAATATAGAAAGACAAAAGAAGAGTTTGGTGTGATTTATACCTCCAAGCAGATTCGCTGATGGATTTGGGGTCATTACGAACCAACTCTCTAGAAGCAGCATGATTTCCTTTTCCTTCCCATGTGCTGTATGCTTTGTCCTTCCTCACATTGTTGGGTATTAAAAGTGCATTAACACTTTTTTCTAAAAAAATATGAGGAAAATTTTCCTGCTTTTGAACAACACCTGCAGCTTTTTTTCCCCTGCATCTCTTTCAAAGAGTTTTAAAACTGTTTCAATAAGGATTTAAGCAATACACATCCAGGTTCCTAAAGACAGTTGGAGAAATTCGGGTTTAAAAGCAAAGAAAATTATTTTTTTCTCTGTATCTACAGAATATTTACAATCTTTTCAGATCTCATTTCTTTTGGGAGTCTTTTTTTTTTCCCCAACTCTGATGTCCATTTCACTCACTATCTAAAGAAAAAATTATCTCGTGTCTAAACATCCATATGTAAACTTTTCCGTTTGCTGCTTGCATAGACACAGTATTCCATTTAGTGGAAGAGCTACACATATTTAGAGAGATCAAAATCTGTTGTCACAGAAGTTTGTGAAAACTGTTGAAAGACTCAAAAATTCTCTTAGTTTGGTCTGTTGTCAGGAAAGGTACATTCTTGTGCATAACGCAAAAGACTTGGTAAATAAAATTTACTGCCATACATCTAATGCTGCAGTATGCTTTTGTCAAGGCTTACGCTTTCTGCTAAAAGACTTTTAACATAAATTATAAGTGATTAATCAAGTACATGGCAAATAAAATACTGCTGAAAATGTAAAGGTGGCTTTTAGATAACACTCTTTTTCCTCGTTGTAAACTTTAGCTAGACAGTTTCAACCACCATTTATTTTTCATGCTTTTATTTGATAACTAGAACCCAGCAGAGCAGCATATGGGCATTCAGGAACTGAAATAGTTTGTCTTCAATATCTGGTAGACCTATGCAAGCCTGAAGCCCTCAAGAAAAGCCACAAGACTGTACAAACTGGCAACTGTGGCTTTGTCTGTTCTTTATTGATTCTATTTCTGGAAAAGAAAAAAGAACCAATATGTGAATCATGTGTCTACCGAACTGAGCAAGTACCCACCAGCCAATAAAGCTGCTGCTCTGAGACCTTTTGTAGCCTAGGTTTGGTTACTACCTCAAAACCTTTTTTCTATTTGCTTCTGAACCATTTGCTTTAATTTTTTTTTTGCTTTGAGGCTAGAGAATGAAAACCAGACACTAAGATTCCTAAAAATATTTTGGAAATTGTAAATACATTCTCTAGAATTGCTAACAAAATTTGCCGTTCTGTAATTTTATTTAAATCTAAAGAGAATTTTTTGTCTCTGGATGGCACAGAGTGTTCACATTCTCTAAGCAGAGTTGTGATGAACAAAAGACAATGGAGAGTGCTGTGCAGTTGCAGACACACTAACAAAGTGGCAGAATTGTGAGACTGATTTTCACAGGACCTTTGATTAATTTTAAGGTAATTTATGCACAATTTATTCCAATTACAGGTTTTAAATTCCGCAGTGCTGCACTCAGATTTGAAAATGTTTATTAGCAAGTGGTTATTTTCACTCAAAAATGAAATTGTATGCATGTTGTCTGCACTGTTGATACACCACAGTGGATTCAGAATCACAGAACCATAGAATGTTTGGTGTTGGAAGGGAACTCTGGAGACTGTGCAATCCAACCCCCGTGCTCAAGCAGGTTCACCCAGAGCAGGTTGCACAGGATCTGTCCAAAAGGGTTTTGAATATCTCCAGAAAAGAAGACTCCACAACCTCTCTGGTAGCCTGTTCCAGTCCTCACTTGCACTCAAAGTGAAGTTTTTCATCATATTCAGATGGAATGCCAATTTTCAGTTAAACAAAGTTCTTCCAATAAAAAAAAAAATCAAAGAATTATTTCCAGCAAGAGTTTCATAACAATGCATCTCTTACTCCAACATTTCCAGCTTTGGCTGAAGACTTTTTTGTATGTGCCACAACTCCCTTCCTGCTTATTCAAAAACCTTTCTTAAATCCATTGTCTTCCACCTCCTGCCTTCATTTTTCTTAGTTCATCTTTCTTACCCATTTGGAAATCTCCAGTTTGGTCTTTTGGCACATGAGTCTTCAGCATTCCTTTTTCTTATTTCTTCCCTTTCTGTAGTTTTAACCTGAGCTATGTTCTTTCCAATGAAAATGGTTTTGCTCTGATTTTCTTCAGAAACTTGAACCACTAGTTCCATGCTTGATGTCCCTTTCCTCCTTTCATCTACTTGTACCAAGTAACTTCCTGCCAGGATTCCTACAAGATCTAGCATTTAGCCTCTGCAAGGCCTCTCACGAAGTTTTCTGACAATTCCACCAGGTTAAGCTCTGCTCTCCTTCAAACCACCAGCAGCTTTCAGCATCGTCTGATACGCTTTAGGTTTCGTGGCTGCTTCTTCTCACTGAGTCAAAAAACACCATCGGTAGAGCTTTTTCTCCATCTCACTCCCTGTTGGTATCACTGTTGTGCCAGCACTCCCCTCCTTCCACGATGTCGTCACTCAGTGAAATCTGCGCTACAAGAGGAAATCAGCTCCACCGTGTCCACTGGATTCTCCTAATAAGCCTCATTCTTCTTTTCCATTCAAACCACATTCAAGCAAATTGCTGTATATTTCAATCTTATTCAGTGGAGTCATGAACCACTTTGAAAAATGCATCACTGTGATGAAAACCCAGATCAGCATGCATGCAATTCTTATTTATGCAAAGCTGATAGTGGAAGTGATAGATGCTTTATCTAAAATAGATTTAAAATAGCCTTATAAATCTACAAGATCTGTTTTTTCATAACAGTTCCTCAAAATCCTATATCTTATGCCTCTAATTTTGCTCTGAGGGTGGTTCTAAGCAGATAATAGATCAAAGGGCAAAACCCACCCCTGCACGAGCATAAAGAGAGGAAAAATAATATAAAAAAGACGAAGACTGTACTGCCAATTTACATACGCTTCAAACACCCCTGATTCTCTGCTACTCAGTTAAAAGAAAAAATATTTTTACCTCTAAAACGTCTCTCTCACATGTACTGTCCTTAAGGCTGTCACTCAGCAGAAGGAAACACATATGTCTCAAGAGTACTTTTGTGCTTTTCACAATTTTATCAAGGGAAAATATGTTGCACGTTCTCCCGAATTTCCCAGATTTTCAAATGCAGTTTATTCTAGTTTCTTACAAACTTTCAAAGTTCCATGTTTTTCCAGCTACGATATAATCACTTTCATAAATGAAGGGGCAGAGGGAAGAAAAAAAAAGGAGAAATTGTTGATTGATAGAATAACAGGATTAAAGATGGATGGAAGAAATGTGTGATTTGTGAGGGTATATATTGGTGTGTGTTTCTGTACTCTAGAAATGTATAAAGATAGCAGAGACACCTACAATTCCCCTGCTTTGCAATTTCTTTAGCAATGACAAAAGGAGAAGAGCATTTCTGCACATTTAAATAAATTCTTATGTTCTTCTAGCTAGCTGATCATGTCTATTATCAGTGAAGCTAGAATGAGTTCAAAATCAAATGAAAAAGCTGACAATCTTTATTCTGCTACTCAGATCATCTCCAAAAATGGACGTTTTTGAAAAAATACACATTCTACCACAAAACCTATGTTTGCACATGCAAATATGCTGTCGAATATTTAACTGCCAAAGAACCCACTTGATGCTTCTCTAACTCTACTTAACATCACAGTTGCTGCTGGGAAGTCATGTATTTAAAGTTTATCTCAAACAAATATTATTATTTTGCTAGTTTTTCCAGAAGAAACTAATGAGAACTGCTGAGAGAAACAGCCATATTACATGCAGCTGCCAAGCAGTGCAGTCCAAGGTAGCATAGCGGAAACGAATGCTGAAACTGTAAGCAAAAAAATGCTTATGATAGACTCAGAGTGTTAACACTGATAAGACAGGGAATGTGGGAAGAGCTGGGTCTCAGTCAAGGCAGGCATGTGCTCTCTGGAAAGAAGAAAACCAAGATATTGCTTCCACAAAGGAGGGTGCCAAGAGGTCTCTTCCTTTCTTTCCTGCAGAAAACTAGATAATTCTGATTATCATTTAGGCTTGTCAGGAAATGAGTTGGAGGATGTTTGCTGGTCTTTCCTCTCTTCTCCATAATAAGAGTCATTGTGGAGTAAGAATAAACTCTGCATTTTGCAGAGTGATGGTGATTAGAACAATGTAACTCTGCAGCTCATAACTTCAAAACACTTTAAATGAATTTCTAAATATGAAATGAATATGTGAAAATGGAAAAAGAAAGAAAAAGAGGCCAAATGCCTGTATTTCTAGTAGATGAACAGAATTAAGAAAAAGATTTATTTCTGTGACTAATATATAAATAAGCAAATAGGAGGTGAGTTTAAAAAAAATATCTGGGATATGCTATCTGAAATCCAGCCTTGTCTTCAAAGGGTATTTTATACATACAGCGTACTGCACAACACGTTTACCTTGAAGATACTGAGTCCAGTTTAACCATCTTTGATTTCATTTTTCACAGGACTTGCAGAAGCCAGTTCAATCCTGTGAGCAGAACGCAATCATCTGATCTGTGTAATTGCCAGAACTGTGCATGTGAATGAGTCATCCACATGTACATTTTCAGTGGGACTGAAGTTCAACAACCTTAACTTTTATACATCACGATGATGCAGAAAGATGTCAGTATATTTGCAAATCCATTAGATCCTATTTGGCTGTACTTTTTAGATCTCAGGAATTTGGCTAGGAAGTTATGCTAGTCGGGGAAGAATCACATCACCTATTCATGCTAGCCAAGGAGCTGATCCAAGTGCTTCCCTTGTAAACTGGTTATGTCTGTCATATAAATCGGGGTGAGAGCCCAGCATCCCAGCATGGCACATTGGGAAGTCATTGCTTAGACTATAATCGCATTTTAGGATGAAGACAAAAGCTTAAAACAATATAGAGATGGAAGCTGTTTTCCATCTGTTTTAGAAAAAAAAAGGAATCTGGATCCCACTTTGGCTCCTGTGCTACCACAGAGCTATGTAGCAAGCCTCAGGCTTCTCTCCTGCTTCAGCTATTTGGCTGATGTGATTTGTAAACTTAGCCATAATCAGTAAGATGATGACTGCTGAGTCTTATTTTAGATGGACAGTTTTCATGTTTAACATGTTTTTAAATGAAAACAATTTTTAATCTGTCCTTTAAAAATAGTACTGCAGAGTATTGGCACCTGTTGTGTATAATGAGAATATATTTGTCAAGCATGCAAACTAACAAATGCTTTCAAATGTTTGAATGTCCACAGATGACTACAAAAAATCCTAGACCTTTGCAGTTATGTATTAGAGAATTTGATGGCAGTGGGTTTGCATCACCATGTTGTAATGGGGTTAAATAATTTCCAACAGTAAAATACTGTCAGATTTCCAGCAGTACAATATCTTATCAAAGCTCTTCAAGAGGAAAGAAAGTAGGTTATTTCAGGGCATCAAAAGAGGATTTGAACTGCATCGAAACCTTGAATTGCTTCACTGCCCTATCTAAGAGCCTGGAATAACCTGGTGCTGAACTTTGGGCTGTGGCCACCACTCTGTAAAGCATTAAAAAGCTTAGATCATTTTAATACTGGTATCTAAGAGCCTGATCACCATAATGCTGCATCAAAGTAGTTGGATTACCTCAGCACAGTATCAAAGAGCTTATCAAAAGCTTGGGCTTGAGCACGCCAGCCGCATAACAGCTGCTGTATTTTAAACAATCTCTGACTACAAGTTCATTTCCAGCTTTTCTTTCCCTCAATATTTGCAGGAATTTTGTTGTGATGTACAAAAAAAAATCCCGAATCCATAACAAGGTGGATATGACACCAATACCATGCTCTAGCAGTCACAGAAAAAAATGCTTTTCAGATGTGACACATTTCAAAAAGTATAAAGTTAGGATAAGAAATGGAAAGACTATGTGGTCCTCTTTTTATTCTCCTTCACTCCCCCACCTCCACATCTCTGCCTTTCTATTGCCAGACTTTTATGTCTGCAAAGACTCAAAATAACAGGAACGAGAGAGGACAGTTGAAATATTTATGTCAGAGATGTAATATTTGGAGGAATTCAGTGCCTAATAAGTGCACCATGTTTTTGGTGAGCTTGTAAAGGTTGACAAATAACAAGGGCGGTAGAACAACAGGGGTAGTCTGTTAGCAAAGCCCAGACATGAGGATATTCAACCAGCAGCAGAGAGGGAAAACAACAGCTGGCATAAGCTATCATGCTAAGTCTTGATCTTTGCCAGAGACAGGTGGTCAAAGCAACTCCACACCCTTCTCTCCATACGATGTTTTGGAGCTGGACATACAAGTATCTGGGCCTGGAATGCAGCTTTAATACATAGTTTTGCAGATCTTTCCATCTTATTTTTGGAAATGTCAATTCCCACGCTGCTGGAGCCTCTCTGGCTTGCAGTGAGATGCTAAGATGTTAGGGATGGGATGCTCTCCACCTCCTGTGGCAGGGTGTCTTCTAGCAGCTGGCCAAAGAGCAATGTGGATATCTTGCAGTCTGCTCACTTTATCAGCCTCAAAGGAGTGCAGAGACTGCAGCTGCTGCCAGAGGGTAGAGAGCATAGGATTGTGTTGGGAGACAAATGCGGTCTGGGTGGATAGGGTGAGGGGGAGCCTTAGGATTCCTCCCCTTTACAACTCTATTTGTGTCTGCCACTGTCCAGCCTTCCTGTGGGTCACATTGACCTTCCCCAGTTAGTATGCACACACGTCTGTGTATGTCATAAGAAAAACCACCATCCTCATCTGACAAGTCGTGTGAGGCACACATCCAGCCTCTGCTTACCAGCTCTGCGTACATGGGCTTTGCACTTCCACTCTGTTTCCGTCAGGTTTTAAAGCTGAAATACCCACATTGGACAGAAGCACTGGGGCAATGGCAGAAACGCAGGCTTGTATTTTCAATAACTCAGCGCCAAAAGCCACTATAAACGCATGAGTCAAAGGCATGGGGATTCACTTTCCCAGTGAACAGGGATCAACTCTTCTCCAAAGGCCATAAAAATACAGGCTCTTCTGGACATGCTGCCCAGAACTGGTTCTGTGCAGGCGTGCATGGTGTATCACTTAACAGGACTCCCTGCCATTAACAAATGAGGAACAACACATTTTGGAAACTACAATTGTGGTTATTGGGCAACATTTTCTAGCCCATAGCTCAAAACTCGACATTTACCGACTTTAGTAAGGTTGTATAACCCACCAAACGAGAAAAAAACCCCTACTGTAGAACTGTGTGCGGTGCTTCATACATGAGCAGCAAATGGCAGCCTGGTGCCTAAAGGATTTTATCAGACTGTTTTCCATCTTAATGCAGAGCAAAATGCTGGGGTGAAAATCCTGGCTGTGCTGCAGTGAGTAGACATGTTAATACTTGCAGCAGTGGGACTAGGCTTTGTTCAAAAATTGTTTAATAAAGGTCAGTGAAAGAGGATATGAGCACAGAAAATATTAGAGTTGAAGAGTCAGAAAAATAGTCTTCTTTCTCCGCTTGGCTTTGGTAGATTTGTCTTCCCTGATGTTTGACAAAGAAATAAGCATAATAATGTAAGAAAATAATATGTATGTATAATAACCTGTAAAGTTTAATTCATATGTTTTAAGAGTCAGGTTTTGGATAAAAGCCTCAGCTGCTTTAGCACAGATCTAGTAAACAGGAATTTGTTCTTTTCTCAATGCTTCCAACCAAATAAAGTTTGTGCTGGAATGTATATCTACTTATGGTTGTGCTAAAGCATTTAATTTTTTAAGATGAAAATCTGGTGCTTGAACAGATTGGGCTAATACTTGTCTAAGTAGTCAGAGATACATAGATGGATAGATTATATAGAGAATTATTTTTAGACAGACACAGAAACTGTTTTAGAGAGGTCAGGAGCTCATTACTGGCTTTCCATTTTCATAGATGAAGAAAGAGGCACAACAGTTGCATGTAGTTAAGATGAACAGTAAAATCACAAATATAATTTAGGTATGCTAAATAATAGTGTCTAGATCACTTGCCAGACCACATAAAATATTACCAGAAATAGCCACTATTTTTATGTGTTGCTGTAATGATGGATTATCAATCCATTACACTTTATTTTATTGTAAAAAAATATTAGAATGACCATCTAAAAATCAGATTCTGGTGTCAGAAACACAGCATCTCTTCAGGCCTTATGGAATTGACATTTAAAAAGTCTAACAATCAGTTTTGGTACTTTGGTGAAAGGACCTCCTTTGGTGAAAGGACCTCCTCCATGCCTCACAGTGAAGGTATCTGTGCAGGTGAGCCCATGAAGATAAATATGATTACTCTTGGTCGGCACAAATATCAGAGTCAGGTTCTTGGAGGAAGAGATTACTTGGTAGCTGAGTTGCCTATGGAGGACATCTAATTGACTACTTGCTTGAGATAGCTGGACTCCACCCAGCTCCTCCTGAAGACATACAGCTGGGTTAGTGTTGGGTTCTGGAAGAGGTGGTTGGTCACACTAGTGACTGAACTTCCATAGCAATCTGGATCCTGTGTAGAAGTGTGTGTAACTCTTTCTGTAGACATACCAACTGCCAAGTAATGTGCACATCAGCAAGTGATATTTTTTTCCTGAGATTTCCAAATGACCATCCTTGGTCAACCATATTTGGAAGGCAAGAATCTTCAAACATGGAAAATAAAACTCAAGATGAGTCAAAACTGTGTACTGTTTAGACAAAACCAAATCTTACTAAATTTGTGACACAATTATCACCTCATTACTACTAGTTTTGTAAAGTTAAATATGTGTGTGGGGAAAAGAAAGGTAGTAGCTAACAGTATCTACAGATTAGGTAGTATCTAAATATTTTGTGTCAATTCCTATGGACATATTAAATGCTCATAGTATACAATGCAATGTATTCATTCAGCTCCAGTTGTGAGTTGTCACAAGGAAAGTGGGGAAAATGATTCTCCGCTCTCTCCTCTTCCACCTCTCTCAAAGAGCCACCATCTCATCTCCACTGAAACCAAAACGTCTTCTGCTCCCACGGAATTTGGTGCTTTTGCTCGTTGCAGCAGAGAAAATACTTAGCAAAAAATAAGCCAAGACTTTCAAACTGATTGTACTTTAACACAGACCTCAAAATATAAAATTTTAATTTATGGTTAATTTCACGTAGCATTTTCCAATACAATGACACTATTCCAAGAGCCACAACTGGCTTCAATCTATTGGGAACGTCCACAGGAAACATCTGCAAAGATTAATTCTCAAGACAGTTGGAGCCTACTGGAGATAAAGCACTTGTTTCATATTGTTTCTGGTTAAGGACAGAGATGATAGCTTTCCCTCACTGCTGGCAACGACTGGAATGAGGACTGCAACAAAGAGATTTTAGCCAGGGACGTGGTTTAGTTTGCTAACTTTTTTAGGGCCTGTTGAGACAGATGTAATACAGGAGTGGTGGGGCAAGAGTTCTTCAGTAGACAGTCTTGCTCTGTTCAGTCTCCTGGAATATATATAAAAAAGACAAAGATGGACCCATTTCTCTTGTTTCAGCTTTAATAGCCTTTTCTTGCTTTAGGTTGAATTCTGTTTTCTTGTAAAATGGGAAAATCTGAAGTGATTGCACCAAAGCAAAATAAAGAACAGACATGGAAAATGCAGGTGGCTTTAGAAGCAGGCCCAGTCTTTTAAAAGGAACCAAGGTAATAAAGAGTAGTTTAAGCAATTAAAACTGTAAACTAGCAATCACTGCTCCTGACCACTTCACAAAGAAGTAAACTAAATATTTCACAATGTTTTACACAACGGAGGTGTTAAATATAGCTTTCAGAGGAAGATTTTTTAAAATCCTTTCAAAATGCTTACAAAGCCAATGCTTCTAAAACTTTCCCCTTCACCTTGCCCTAAAGCTTTTGGTGTATTCTACTTTCAGATGCGGTGTTGCTCTTCCGTCTACTGCAGCAGCCAGTCTGGGAGTGTTACCTCACAACTACAGGATGACCAAGTTGACTTCTAGGTCTTTGAGTCACTATTTATGCTACAGTAATGTTTGGAAAACCTTTGCCATCCAAATAAAGAAGTGAATGTTCTCCAAAGTAATTCATTTTTTAAAATGGATACCAGGATCACAGATACTGATCACATATTATCAGCTGGTCTGGCAAAGAAGTATCACCTGATTCACTTGTGAGAGGTGTCCTTGTTTGGATTTAGGGACCAAGTAGGTGGAAGGCCTTAAAGCCAGAGCTTTACAGACGAAATGTGAAACTGGAAAAGCCTGTTCAAGTAACAGGTAGAAAGCCAAATGTCACCAAGATTACCGTGTTGCTTAAAATGAGTTAGCAGTTCATGCTTTGCACCAAGGACTCTGTCTAAATGCATTATTTAGCCACCTATGTACGGAAAGCAGTTCAGATAAAATTAATCCTTACTGTGTTCTTCTGCTACTGAACAGTAGCAGTGTTTGGGAGGTACCATTTTGAAGGCTCCACGGCAGAACAGCAGTTTTATCTGCAGCTTTCGGTGCTGTACAAAGAAGTTCAAGAAAACAGTGTCTCCAGGGCCTCCCTCAAAAGACAGAAAAGCACTAGATTACTTTAGCAATTGAAAATATTATTTGTTGAAAAAACATAAGAGAACTAAGGATGGTTACCATGTTTGATATCCTCCTACTTTTTCTAATAGAACCCTAATGCATAAATGATCTTTATAAACAGGGGACTTTAGTGCAACACTTCCATAATTCATGACTTTAAAAGGAAAAGGAAGTAATTTTTCAAGACTATGAAAAACATATACCATAGCATTTATACAGCAGTAGAAGATCTTTAGATATAAGAGGGAAGGGGAGGCAGGATTAGCCAACAATAATATTTTGATTAATGAAACAGTAACTGGGAAAATGAATTTTCTTCCCCTCCCACTCTCCATATTGAGTTTACAGTCTATGTCATTTTTCCACGCATTTACTTTCTTCCTAATACAGTTGTTACCTGACTCACTTTAGAAATGAGTTGGTGAAGGGCTGAAAATCTTGAGACACTGAAATATCTCACATCCAATCTTTTAAATTTTAATTAAATGTTATTTTTATATGTAACATATATTTAATTCTAATTTAATGAATACTTTTTAAAAAATGCATAGAACTTTCTGTATAGGGTTGTACATTCAAGAATTAAAGCTAGACTACACTGGGCGTATCACTTGATTTTTTTAATATTCCTTCTTCCTGACTATTAGCAGATGCATCTGTGTATAAATAACTCTTTCTTCTCCCAGTTGGTTTTCTAGAGGAGCTCACAATGCCCCACAGATTGCTATTCCTACAACTTGATCAATCCTGCTTTAGGAGACAAAGCTTAGTGAATAAACAAAACCCAAGGAATATTACTAGGGTGCACCTTTTACACTTATTTACCTGGGTAAAATGATGGCAAAGTGAAACAAAAATTCTACAGAATGAGAATAGTCATACTTTGAACTTAATGTCTATGACTCTGAATAAAATTTTTTGATGTGAAATGCATTGTAGAAACATATTCTTAGCAATCCAGTATTAAAATAGTTGTGATATTATAATTTTATATATCTAATCTCCTACTCACACATTGTTTAACAATACCTGTACAATACCTAGATTTCTGTTAATACTTTGCCTGCCGGTGTATGTGCACTAAAGTCCTTGAACTTAAACTAATGAAAAAGGTAAAGTATAGGATCTAAATAATTTATAATAAATATCACACCTTTTCCAATGATGCTACTTTTAGTTGCATTTCTTGCAGTTAGGTGAGGAACAACTTTTGGATAGACTCCTGTAGAGGCCTACTGTAACAACCTGCATCCTCCCTAAAACCTCAGCCTCTGTAGGCATAAGAAAACAAGTTTGGGCAGAATATGATGGCTATTAACCCACAGAAACTGGATGTCTTGAAAGCCACTCACCACCCTTCGGGCAGACACGCAAGGGGAACAAAACACCCGTCAGAAAAGTCATGCAAATGATCCCAGAACAGGACAAGACTGGCATGTGATCTGGGAGAGAAACCTCAGTCGCCCTGCTGAGTGATCCTGACCCTTTTTGGTGTTTCTCCCTGGCCCACTGAGTCACCTCTCAACGGCCAGAGAAATTGCTCCAGCACCGCATCAGGAGCACATTGTTCCCTCCTACCACAAATTTACTATAATTTGACAGTTTGGCAACCCTCACGAGAGATATGGGTTGGAAACCTCAGAGGCCAAGAAATTAATTGAATCTAGGTCTCCCGTATGTTGAGTGAGGGCTCGAATCACAGAGCTATTTTGTAGTGGAGAACCTGCCACCTCCTCTGTTATTTGTATTTCTCAAGCAGTTAGCCATTCTTCCTTTGTGGTTTTTTGCTTGTTTTTAGTTGTTGCTGTTTTGGGGTTTTTTTATTTGTTTGTTTGTTGTTTTTTTGTGGGTTTTTTTGTTTGTTTGTTTTTGTTTGTTTTTTTAAGAAAAGACATCATTATATCTCTTCTGGAAAAGTTCTTGGGCGGTAACAAAAGGAACAATTAACAGTTACCTCTGATAAAGGCTCCTAAGTCCCAAGATAGAATGCTTTGAGGTACCCCTCTGTTCTTTCCCTTCTTGCCTACTCTCAGTCTCTCCTCTCACTTTTTAGCCTTTTCTACCCATCTGGTGTACCAAACAAGGAGCTACTACCTTGCTCAGACAGGAGGATTCTGGTGCAGGTGCTTAAGAATTAGACAGACGACAAACCAAAGTGGTTGTTTATCTCTGCAGGGTATACAGTTTCATTAGATGGTGGTTTTGATTCCCTAGAAGCACTGGGGGGACAAAGCATGTTTGCTCATCCTATACCGTACACACACAACTGGGCTTGCGGTGAATGGGCTGCTCCATGCCAGATTTGAAGAAACCCTGGGAACAGGTATGTCACAAAAGCATCTGAATTATTATGCTGCTTCAGCTAGAGGTGACAGATTCTTTCTTGGGGCAGCTAAGGATGAGCCAAATATTCATGTATAGATAGGAACGCTGTTGGCTGTGAGGGTCTTAGTCTCTTCCCTTGCCAAAAGATTTTTGGGTTTTCTGTTTAAATGATATCTCTGTATTTGAAAAGTGACACTGGGTGTTTTGTAGAAAGTTTGGTTCTCTAACATCTTGTTTACTGCAAAACTTCACAATATTCTACCTGAAAGCAAAATAGAAACCATTGTCATCTGCTTGCTTTGCTTTCAAGCATGTAAATTTTCGGGTTAAATTCTGAGCCACATCTTCTGAACAAAACCAAATGAACTCTTAAGCAAGTTCTATCTGTTTTCTTTTGACATTGATAGCTGAGCTGAGAGTGCCTGAAAAATTTCAAACTATGCGACATGGGTAAATTCAAGAGGTTATGCTTGTCTAGACTGTTTATAAATAAACACAGCTAAAAAAGTATTGCAATTTCTTAATATTTTTAGTGGTTTTAATTATTATTCCCTTCACTGAAGAACATTTAAATATTTTTTAATTTCTTAGTTTATTATGGATTTGAAACGAAGATTTTATTTTCCAGGTTGTAGCGCTGGGAAAATTTTCATGGCTGACCTAGAAAAAAAGAGTTGCATTTGTAATGAAGGTAACCATACACTTGAACCAAAAATGTCCAAGCACTTTTTTCTGAATATGTGGTATTACATGTGTATTATAGGTTTCTAAATGAAAGCTTAAGGCACTTACAAACTGAGGATGATCAATCGGACACTTAGCCAAATTTGAGAAAGATCTATCAGACTCTAAGTCTTAAGTCTGCTTTTCTGTCTAAATGCAGTCTTAATGGAATTAATACATTTCAAGAAAATCTTCCAAATTATCTGAATCTGAACAAGATTTTTTAGTACGTATTTTGAAGAGAGACAATGATTTAACTCGTATTTTTATTACTAATGTCTTTGGGGCAGCTATGTTCGTCCTCCATGTAGGGCCCAACATCCCTTTCTCCCACAAGGACCGTAATTATTTCAAGAAAATTCATTTAGAAAATCTTGAATAAACCTGAATAAAATTTTGAGGCCAGCCTGGTCTTAGGAAAAAAACATTACACTGGCAACTGCTAGGCCTGAATTCTGCTCCCAGTCTTTCTACAAATCTGCTGGGCTGCTTGGACAAGTTATCTATCACTTTCTTTGCTTACCCTTTGGAAGGTTTTTTGCTTTTCAGTGTTAATCCAGGCATTCCAGAATATTTTACATTCTATGAGTCCTTAAAAAATGATTTTACTTTTTACCTGACCTGCCGTATGCTGCTTTAATACAATTAATATTAATAACTATTGATCATGGTTAATTAGGCTTTTGAACAATAGCATATTTTCAATAAATCTGCTAACTGGAATTTACACATTTTCAGATCCTTATATGCTTGGGAACAGGACAGACAGATTTTTCCAGTCTTAACAGTATTTTGTGTGAAAAGATGTCCATGTGTCTCAGTTTAGAGACAAAATTTAGGAGAAAATGCTTTGGAATGAGTGTTTCCTCTAAAGAGCAAAGAGCTTCAGAAATCCTTTTTCTGCCAATGAGAAAAATTAATACCAGGGAGTGAAAGTGAAAAAAACTCCTGTTTATTGACAAACAAAGTGCCCACACTTCACAGGAAAAAAATGAATAAATGCCAGATATTGAAGTTTCAGAACCATACCCTCACCAAATGCCAGGGAGCGAAATAAACGGGCTGGCCTTGCGGCAAAGGAGGGACAAAATGGCAGCTTCCTTTTGCCTCAGGGAAGGGGATAAGAAAGTTCACGCAGCAGCTCAGGCAGAACAGGTGGGAACCTGTTGGACTTCTGGTGCTGGTCTCCTCCTCACAGCAGTAGAAGCGGATGGATTTTTGTGTCCTTTCCCTTGATGGTCCAGCTTTTCCCGAGGTCTCAGGCTGGCCACAGTGGCTTCTGGGGCTCCTGCAGGTCTCAGCAATTGTCTGACCGAATTGTCGGACCAAAACCAAGTTGGACAGTTCAAGGTAAAAAAACCAAAAGGTGCCGAAAGACTGCTGCTGCAGCGTCTCCAGGCCAGGGAAAGGGTAAAAAAAAGAAAGTTCTTGCTTAAGCTGACAAAAACCCAAGCTAGCTAAGCAACAAAGCAACACTCAGCACGCTCCAGAGTGAGGCTTTGAGCAAAGCCCAAGCAGGAGCGTCCAAGGCTCCCGCCACTCCCCGCGACCCACCTTAAAGTCACAGCAATGACTTCTGGGCATTGAAGGAGACGATTAGGGAATAGAGTATCGTCATAAATTCACCCCAAGATACCATGTTTGAAAATCCGGCATTGAGAGCTCATCTCATCTTCCTAAATATGTTATGTGTTTATAGCCGATGGGGTTTTGGTGCATTATAAGATCTTGGTCATTAATCTGAATATGTCACATATCTCTGAAGATTTGTGGGAGTTGAGAGTCACAGTTATGTCCAGTATTTCTATTTTTTGACTGTTCTTTGCAAATAAATCTTGAATCAAGACTGAAAGATAAAAATAACCAGGCGACTAATATTCTAAGTACTTTTGCATCTTCATGTTTTATCTGAAAGATATACTGACATCAAAAAGTTGTAAGGAGTAGATGTCTAACTTTCAGAACCCTTTACTGAATTAGAGGTAAGAAATGTTTGACTCACTGTGAAATATGATTTATAAATTGGGTAATATTTCTTTCATGAATAACAATTACTAAAAGCTTTGAAGATGGACTTATTCAAGGGAGAATTTATAACATGACAAACCAGAATGAAGCACCAGATGAATGTTGAAAACATGAGATACAGCAGAACTGTAAAACACAAGATTTTCATAAATATGAAGAGACCTCTTTTGCAATAAAAGGTTATTTTTCTTGTCCACCAGATAAACTAAAAGCACTTCAGAGTATTTTCCTGGATGAATTATTTCTTTTTTTTTGTTCGTCTTCAATCTAGGAAATGTTATCACAGCATCTGTGGATAAACAACAGGTCAGTATACCAGATACCTTTGTAAGAATAAATATGGTAGTATCTTGAAATCAGTAATCCTAGCCTTAAGTATACTCAAAAATGTTCAACAGAGACAGGAAAATGGCACTTTGAATATTTTGCTATTGACGGAATAGATTTCACACTTCTATCTATACTTCTTGAATATGGAGGCATGAACACAAAATGTTTTCCCCTTGGTGGTTTGAAGGTTTCACTCTACAGCAAGATAAATGCTGAAACAGACAGCTCGCAAATAAGGAAGGAAAAGGAAGGAAGTTTGAGTCTAACCACTATAAAATTCTAGCGTTACAACAATTGACTATTGTGATATGATTTCATGCTAATTATGATGAAAATAATTAAAGAAGCTTAAAGTCTTCACTAAAATTTTCTCAAGTTACAGCCAGAACCAGTTTTTGGATGGCCACTATATTTTGTAATGAACTTAGGCTGTGTGATACAGATTTAAAAAATGTTGAGTACAACATTTGACTGTTTTTCTTCACACAGCCGACACGGTTTCTCCATGAAGTACATGGAACTAAGCTGGAACACTTTGCTTCAGCAACAGGTGCACACTGTACCCAATCTTGATACAGTTCTGCTCCTATCTTTTTGAAAATTACCAGTAGTCCACAGGGAGACAGAGCAAAAAAATCTTGTTTTCTTGTCATCCTGTCCCCCTGTTTTCTCCTTGCCTCAACAATTTATTGTAGATTTTGTTATGCTACTAAATATGACTTCAATGCAATTTTAAGGTGAGCTCTTTACAGTTCCAAAGCTTAGCATAGGAATGGGAGATTAAACTCTCAGCAGCTTTCTGCATTGCCGTTTACACAAGATAAATGTAAAATGATGTGATCCAATAACAAGTGAAGAACTGATCCCAGAGGCTGGAGTACAGTCATGGCTTTCTTTCCATAATCTGCTCAAGAAACCTTTAAAAACTTTGGCAGCAATGATTTACAGGAATAGCTGGTGCTTCCAGAAATGAAAGAATTCCTAATAAATCTGTGGACATTGCATTTACCATAACAACGGAAGGTTTCCTCACAAACATGTTAGAGACCAACAGATTACGATTTTTATTGAACGTATGTAAACCCACTGGTGGAACAGGATCATCAGACAATAAGAGAACACTCCGAAACATAACCTTTGAAAAGCCATTGAAGGGATATTTTTGTTTCAGGGACACTGTTCTTCCACTTTCCAAACATAATTTTGATAAAGGATTCAAGGAGTGCAAAAATGTCATCTCTAATGACATGGCCATATGTTTGCTACCTTTCAAAACTAACAGTACCTGAAGAGAATCCTAATTTCCTCCTAGCTCTGCTTTGCTTTCCTGATTGTAACAAAAACATACAATTCAAATGGGAAGGTGGTTTTGGGTTTTTTCCATTGCTAATTTACCATTTTTATAATCTTTTTGTGGATTAACACTTAGTCTAGCATGCAAAAGTATCTTTTCACAGGATGTAATCTGCTTAAACACTAAATAGTTTTGGCCTATGTCAAGGGTTGAAAAGATAGTGCAGCCTTCCTCAGGCTCTCACATCTGGCTTGTGCTCATGGAAAAAAAAATATACCAGAAGAAAAACAATCCCAAAAGACTGGCTGCCTTATTTTATTACTAAATATTGTACGCATAGAAGCCAACTCATCTGAGAACTTTACAAATATGTAAGACTACCTTTGAGAGCTACGTATTTAAGAAATTTTTGCCAAGAATTAAAATACGAATTTTGAACTAACTACTTCAAATGCCACTTCATCCTATAAATCATGATTATATTCTGATTCTAGGCAGTAATGGATAAATTCTCATGATGCAGCTGTATTCAACTTAATTCGGAGATAAACCAAGTGAGCATCTGACCTTATGTTTCTGGCACAGGTATGCCATCACCTACATTATAAAAGTATTCATTGTTACTGAAAGCCTTCACTGGAGTATCAGCAGCTTAATTAGTAGAGTTTCAGGCCTGGTATGGACAACTTTGCCTTCTTCACTAACTTCTTGCAGCAGAGGAAAGCATGCTAACCCTGGTGCTGCCCATCTGTAAGACATAGCAGGAGAAATGCCAGTTCCTTCAGCTTGGGCAGATCCATCTCAGAGCTCCCCACAGTCCCCTTGACTTTGCACCTCTCTTGTGCGGAGTTACACAAGGGCACCAGGATGGACCTGCAGTCCTGTGTCCGCCCCCAAACAGCCACACTGAAAATGTCCTTCAGTAACCAAATGATACAACAGCAATGAATACACACTTATTACTGCAATCCTCCAGTGGTGCTACAGAGTCAGCTGGAGACCACAAAGTGTAAAGCCCTGTTTAAATGACAAATAGCAGACATAAAATTTAGGCTCCTCTAGCTGCCTGTGGTTCTTGTTCTAGCTGCTGAATAAATGGCTCTATCTTCAAAAGATCTGGTTGACCTGCTGATTTGAAGACACTTCCCAGCAGCAGTTAACAGTGGACCCCCAGAGAAGATCAAAGATGGTTCCTGTCTGCATGCGAAAAGGCCTTTTGAGGAGGCAGAAACATAAGCAACTCTCCTGGGAAAGCACAACTTGAAACCGTCCAGGCTGCCCATCTCCGGCAGCAAATGATTAGGACCTGATCCACCATCCTTCAAACCCCAGAGAGAGCAATTCCAGAGAATGCTGCCTTGGCCCCGTGGTATCATTGCATTCAAAGTTTTGCTTAAAACAAGCAGCAGAACTCATTTGTCTTCCAACCCTATTAATTTAATAGGCTCTCTTCAACAGAGCTATCAGATGACTTCATTTTTTAAATTTTATTTTCCATAAGTGCTGCAAATTCCAGGTCTTCTCCAACACATCCCTATTCCCCTATCGTTTGTAGATCCAACCCCCTCTCCGAACTTTTATCTTGGGAAAACTTCATGGCTCTAGCAGATATGAATACAGGGTTTCAGTAGCATTAATGTGACTAGAGGCTTCTTTAAAAAAATTTTTTTAACCTATAAGCAATTTTCCCTAGTGTGCATCAATATAACTCTCCTTTAATGGGATGAATCTTCAGTTAGTTATGCTAATTCAGAGTAGAGTACAGGAGGAACAGGAATTAAATGTCTTTTCTTTATCGAAAATTTTTCCTAAATACATTGCGTTAAATTTTGCGCTTTTAACAACTAGCTGAAAAATACAGAAAATAACCTCAAAATAGTAGGAAATTTAAAAAAATCTAACAACTTTTGCTGAAAAGTAACCCACATCAAAAAAAAAGACTGTTTTGCCTCTGCATTAGTCAGACATCATAGACAATGAGAAGAAAGTCTGTGATATCAACATGAGTTTTCCATTTATCTGAAAAAAAAAAACCAAAATCCAAACCCTAAATGCCTGTGTGTGCATATGAAAATCTTTTATCTTTTTGTGGCAATTTCCTCTGTCCACTTCATGGTATCTTTGAATTCTGGAATGAATTCCCAATAAAAACATTTAAATTTATGTAGATTCTAAACCAAATGTTTGCCGTGACTGGCTTTGGGACAGTGCCCCAGCAAACCTCATGTCTGAATATTTGGTGAAACTGACCTCTGAACAAATATTTTGCAGCCTACCTCCAGGCCAAGGGTGTCAAAGCATAAATAAGCATCAATGCATACACTATGACCACTACCCACTTCTAAAGTTGTCATCAAACCACTGACCTGTTTTAATTTCAAGTGCTGTATTTATTTTTATTTCATGGTATTTTTATTTATGGAATGCTATAAATATCCTAGCTCTGAAATTAATTAAAAAAATAAATTTCTCAAGGAATGATTTTTTTCCGCAAAGTTTCTGAATTATTTCTTACAGATATAAGGGTACCTATAGCATCTGCTCGACTTTAGACCTAAAGTGGGCCATGAATTAAAGCGCGGTCTTATGAATGTGCATGCAGTTCAGGAGGTCACTAATGAACTGCTGTAATTGCCTCCTCTGATCATGGCAGTGTTGGACCAATGCTGACAGGAAAATTGTGAAAGAGGGACAGTGTCACTTCTTGTAAGGCCTAGGGACACTACACCTTTCCGAATATCCAGCTGTTTCAGTCTAGTACTAAGAGACTTCCTCCAGTAAAAGACTGAGGTCAGACTGTGAAAAGAAAGTTGAAGTGGGTTTAGAGGTTTATTCCCATCCTCTTGCTGTAGCTGTCCTTTCTAAACACTGGAAAGATTTTTTGGCAGCACCTGTTTCTGGACCCCAAACCTGCTTGGAACATGGGCCCATTTCTCACAAACTGTAGATCTTTTTGTCCAGTGTGGTGGATAGAAGATTATGATCCGCCTATACAGAGTGGAAATTTAAGCAGGCAGAAAATCACAGAATACTCGGAGTTGGAAAGGACTCACAAGGACCATTGAGTCCAACTCTTAAGTGAATATCCTAAATAGGGATCAAACCAGCATCCCTGGTATTACTAGCAACATGGTCTAACTAACTAAGCTAGTATCATGCTCAAACGATAAACATATTGAAAACAGAGGGGAAACAAAGAAAACTGTCTGGCCACTAGGTTTCTTTTCCAGATTTCTTGTTTCCTGTGTAGTCTCATCATAAAGTCATAGAATTGCTGAATCAGAATCATAGAACGGCTTGTGTTGGAAGGGATCTAAAAGATCATCTAGTCTCAACCCCCATATCACGGACAGGGATGCCACCCACTAGATAAGGTTGCTGAGAGTCCCAGATTTTAACTGGTTTCCACAGGATTTATTTTTAGTTATTATGCATCCTGAACCATGAGAACAGTGCTTGTGGGTCACAATCTGACTGGATTAGTGATTTCTTTTGGCACTTTGGCTACAAAAGTAGAGGGAAGAAACACATTTGTATGCTTCCTGTTCTTGAGGTATATCACCTCCAGCAATAAAGGCCTTAAAATGTAAAAAAAAAATGTTAACAACACTAGCTGAAAAATATGAAAGCAGGACCCTTGACCCATTGAAACCATTTGGTATTTTAGCCTCACAAGAGAGTAGTAGAGAAATGAAAATATATAGATGAATACGGTAAAAGTTTAAGAATCATGGGCCAAGTAATGACCTGAGATCTAATGGAAAGTATTAGGCAACATTTCTTATGTGAGCCACTACGAGCTCCTGTAAGAATCGGTTTAACCTACCACATTTGTTCTCTTTTCTTAGGAAGGCTTCAGCTGACAATTTGCCCTGAGAGTCAGGATGCTTGAGCTCTGTTGGGCCAACAATGAAATTAATTCTATAGCTGAGGGTACTCCACTGAAAATTCCTCTCCTTGCTCCTACCAAATAGGTAACAGTCACTAAACATCCCTTAACAAAAGCACTACTGGGTAGAGAGAATTTTTGGAAGGGCAGCCAAAATCTCAAGTCATCTAGTGGATAGACAATTGAGTGGAGTACCTCCCAGTGTTCCTCTTAAGAAATTTTGCTGGTAGTTTCTCAGTATTGCCATCAATCTCATTTTTATATGTGCACCCTTTTAGGTGCTATATTTCCATCTTTCTCCCTCCGCAGAAGCAAATAAGCAAACAAACTTCCTGAGTGTTGCATTTCAGCTTGTCACTATTTCCTAAGGAAAGTCAGGAAGCAAGGAGGTGAGGAGCAGGTCAGAGGTGTTTTCCTGGGGAGTGTTCATGGAGTAAGTGAAAGCTGGCAACGCCTACACCTATTGGGAAGTCTGCATGTTTTTGGGCTTGGGTTGCTACAGCTTGGGCAGCCAAAATTCAGCCTGCCTGGTGTGAAGTTACCTTCAACAGCATGGTTTAAGTTTTTAAAAATATATTTAATTCAATTTCCTTGACAGTCTCACGATGTACAGACAATCCAGATACCTAAAAATACTGAAACTTGGACAAACTCCAGTAGTGTGATGGACAATGAAGCTGATAATTGCAGAGACATTTTGTCTAATCTTTCATCTCAGACATGAATGAAGTTGCTTAAAGAACTTATTCTTTAGCTTAATTTATATTTCTGTTAGTCAAACTTTGTGTGAGAGACCCACAACCCTTTGAATATTAGGTAAAATCTTGTTCCTTTACTGCAATAGAGAAACAAGAGGGATGCCGGGAAACTGTTTAGGAGATGTTATTTCTGCAGATTGCTTTCTTATAATGATTGTTATGGGATTGTTCAACTTATAACCTTTTCCTCATCACCCAGGCTTTAATGATTACAGCTTTTGTTAAAATGCTGAGACTATGGCACAATATGTGAAGAGATAAGAACTCCAAAATAGTTTTTAGAAGTCTCAGTCTTCTATAATAGGAATAAAAGCATAAAATTTATTGAAATTTGGGATGGATTATATTTATTTATTTGCAAGTGAGGCATCCATTTGGGAACTCTCTCTTCAAACTCTTGTATGTTTAGCTCATCAGAGCTGCCTGCATTAGGAGGAATAATGATGGGCAAATATATGTTCCAAATGAAAAACAATATGGCATAAACAAGCCCAGTATCGTTGAACGGTTAGGCTGTGGGTCGTTGTGCAGTGTAGTTGCTGAAGAAACGCTGGAAATAGCATGTAATCTGAGGCAGGATCATCTTTTCAGAGATCATGGAGTACTGGGATCCTTCACTCTACATATTGCACCATGGTACCAAAACATGTCACTGTTTAACATATTTCTTTTCATGGGATTACGAGAAGGAGGAATCTCCTCCTTTTATGGATCAGAGAATTATTTAGGTTAGAAAAGACCTCTGTGATCATTGAGTCCAACCTTTGACTGACCATCACTTTGTCAATCAGAACACGGCACAGAGTGACACGAGCAGTCTTTTATTGAACATCTGCAGGGATGGTGATTCAACCACCTTCCTGGGCAGACCATTGCAGCGCTTAACAACCCTTTCAGTGAAGAAATTCTTCCTGATGTCCAACCTGAACGTCCTCTGGCACAGCTTGAGGCTGTGTCCTCTCATCCTGTCTCCGGTTGCCTAGGAGAAGAGCCCAATCCCACCTGGCTACAGCCTCCTCTCAGATAGTTGTAGAAAGTGATAAGATCTCCACTCAGCCTCCTTTTCTCCAGGCTAAATACACCTAGCTCCCTCAGCTGCTCCTCATATGGCTTTTCCTCTACACTCTTCATCAGCTTTGTTGCCTTTTTCTGGAAAGGCTCCAGCATTATAATGTCATTCTTGAAGTGAGAGGCCCAGAACTGGACATGGTGCAGGCTCACCAATGCTGAATACAGAATGTATATAAATAAATACAAATATTAATATAAATAATATAGATGTATACACAGTATAGTACGGATGGCAGTATATAATGAGGGTTTATAGGCCAAATTCAGTAAAAAATCTATTCTGATACTACCTAAATTTGGAATTTTAATACCTAAACAATTTAAGTGGTTTCCTTTTGTTTGTAACTCAGTCTTTAACTGCCGGGAAGAACTGTTTTTCTGAAAAGCTGCACTTCAAAGTTTCAACCCTTTGCTCCAAGTACTCAAACTTGTGTCCTTTCATTATTAGAGTCTTCATGATGGAGCACCTAAATCAACATCCTTACATTGATTACATTATTTCAAACGTACAATAAACTGTAGATTATCTCACAGAATACACTGAGTTGGAAGGAACCCACAAGGAACATCAAGTCCAGCTCCTGGCCCTGCGCAGGATACCCAAGAATTCCGGCACGGGCCTGACATCGCTGTGCATGTGCTTCTTGAACTCTTTCAGGCTTGGTGCTGTGACCACTTCCCTGAGGAGCCTGTTCCAGTGCCCAGCAATCCAGTGGTCAAAAACTTTTGCCTGAATCCAATCTAAACCTCCCCTGACTCAATTTCATGCCATTTACTTGAGTCCTGTCACTGGGCACCACGAAGAAGAGATCAGGGTCTGCCACTCCTCTTCCTTCAAGGGGAGGTTGAAACTGTGATGAGGTCTCCTCTCAGTCTCTTCCAGGCTGAACAGACCAAGTGACCTCAGCTGTTCCTCATATGGCTTCCCCTCCAGGACCTTCATCATCCTTGTGGACACTCTCTAATAGCTTAATGTCTTTTTTATACTGTGGTGCCCAAAACTGCCCCCAGCACTCGAGGTGAGGCCACCCCAGAGCAGAGCAGAGCGGGACAATCCCCTCCCTTGCCTGGCTGGCAGTGATGAACCCCAGGACATGGTTGGTCCTCCTGGCTGCCAGGGCACTGCTGACTCATAGTCAACTTTCTGTCAACCAAGTTCCCCAGGTCCCTTTCCATAGCATTGCTCTTCAGCATCTCATTCCCCTCTCTGTTGATCCATACATCCAAGATTGCACTGTCCCTGGTGTAGAACCTGGCATTTTCAGGTTCATTGTTGAACATCATATGGTTGGTGGTTGTCCAGTCCTCTGAACTGTCAATATTTTGTGTGACAAATTTAATCACAGACTGTGATCAAATGTCTTAGAAACCGTGCAGAAGCTTTCTCCAATTAAGTGGAAGCAAGAATGCCCCTTGCCAAGGCAGTTTCATTCATTCACCTAAACAATCAGAATAATTTTATTATGGCAAACAAATCCTAGTTCTGCATACTTGCAGTCTACTTAGACTTGTTAACTTGTGACTTTCTGTCAGCATACACTGCACAAGTGCAGGATATAGCATTATAAAATATAACGTGATGATGATGTGTTCTACCAAGAAAGATTTAAATCTCTAATTTTGGATGAGCTACTACGTGTTTCTGAGACTAATATTAACAATAATGATAAAGCCATTAGAAATGAAATGATCTAACTAAACTTATTGATTGTTCTAGATAATTAAACAATGCTGCCTAAATCTTTGTGCACTCTAATAAATATAAATATTTCTTTAGAATTATTATGTGAAATACTCTAATTAGTGAGACAATTAGAATTCGGGTCAAGTTGAACTCATTACTGTCATATGATGTTATGTAGTGACACTTTGGTGTTAGGCAGAACGGCCTAGAAATTTGGGGTTGCAACTTGCAAAAAAAGCTATTTCTTTTTGAAATATTGTTTGTTATAAATCACACTAAAACAATTTTTATTAATTTGAGCAGTGAAACAAAGTGACTGAAATAAAACAGTTTCCCTGCTGCTGCTCAGTGTCAATTATCTTATGTTTCACTAGCGCTAAAAGTGGACAGTCATCTCACCGGGTCTGGGGCTACGAGACTGTTCAAGAGGACCAGGGATAAGCTGTCAGAGACTGAAATGGTTCATGCCCTAAACATTGTTATGGAGGAGTTTTGCCCATTATAGCAAAAACTGTATAAAGAAGCTACACCCACAGAAGTCCATCCCTCCTTGAAGATGCCCAGTTGGAACTTTGGACTGTGAGTTAAGCCGCCTGGATAAGATAAGGGGGANCACGTGGGAGGCAGCTGAGGGGGTGTCATAATCCATCAAAAACCCTCTAAGTGCTCCCCAGACTCATTCCTGAAGCCTTGCACCACAGCACTGAATGTCACACAAAGCGATGCAACAGACCAAGAGTCTGCTGCAAGACACTGTGTCAAACTGCACCCCCCACGCCAGCTGGAGGTACCTGGGCATTCCCACCTGGCCTGAGCAGATATTAATCCATTCGATTCTATGTGTTTCGAGGGACCCTCATCACCAAGAAGACCGCCTGGAGAGGAGCATCAGGAAGACAGTGAGATCCATGGAGTGGTGATACTTTCTTTATTTTCTCTCTCTGTCACTCTCTTTCTGTCCCCCCACCTCTTTTCTTTCTCTTTCTTCTCTCTCTCTCTTTGTCTCTCTCTCTTTCACATTTACTGTTAAATAAAACCCATACTATTGACATTGGCATATGGCCTCATCTGCACCTTAATTCTGGCAGAGACATTTCTAATAATTTCAGAAATCAGACAGTAACACAAGCCAATGATCAAATTTTTTGAGATTTATCTGTGGTGGCTTTCTGAGAACACAGAATTCTTGTATTAGGAAAAGGCACCAAACATATCTCAGGATTGAAAACACATAAAGCTGCTGATGAGAGAGTAATTTTTCAAGTATATGAGCAACAGTTTAATGAAAATGCTAAATGGGTTAAAGTAAAGTTTACCTCAATGTTTTTAGTAACGTAGCATAGCATTTACCAGTAAAATGTGGCTTTATCAGAAAATAGCTAACTCTGTTAATCCTCCTTTGTAAATGGAGGCTGCATGATGACTTCATAAGGTCAAAAAAATATACGATTTAGGACCAAGAATGGAATGATGATTCTTTTCTAATCATCCTGAAATGCAGAGGTTCCTCTTTAATCTGCACCATCAGGCATCTGAAGACAGTCGAAAAGTTGGGCTGAAAGTGATTGTCTGCAAATTCTTCCAGTTCTTGTATCAGTTTCTGTATACATAGAAGCAGACATTGCCAGGTGTGTTCTTTTCTTCAGGTAAGCCATGACCTTCAACTCCTCCGTGGTAAAGGTTGTGGGAAATATTTTCCTTTTCACAAGCTCTAAGATCTACCAATAAACTTCTAGTTTTGTTTATTTCTGAAGAGCTTTTTCCCTGAATGTGATACTGACCACAAAATGCGATCAACTAAGTAACTCTTTTATTACTATTTATAACTTGTTTTTGCCTATTTAATTTAATTACCTATCTATTCCTCTGATATAGGAAAAGAGAAAATAAAATAAGCTAAAATCCCGACTCAACGCTTAAAATCTAATCTCTCTAAATTTTCATTCCAAATGAGCAAATTTTCATTCTGATTTATTCAAACAAAGATTCACAACACCCAGGGTATCTAAACAAAACAAATCAAAAAACAACCAAACAAACAAAACCCAAAATGCTCTAATGCTATGAGAGTGAGGAAAATAAAATCAACAAGGTGTTAAATACACGTGGCCGGAACTGATGTAATTTGAAAAGGGGAAGCCATGCCAGTCAACCTTCCTCTTCTCATGTCTGCCAATGACAAGGAGAGCTTTCCAAGGGAGGAATCTCCCTCTCAGTTTTGAGGATCACTTACTTCAGTGTTTTTCCCTCCTAAATGGTGCTTGGCACTACTGGAGGACAGATGTAATTTTGTTTTCTTCAGGGCTCGGAAGCTAGAATCTCCCCTCTTTTCCTCATAACTCTATTTGCAAGCCGAGTAATGGCGTGACTAAACTGAACAATTTACAAAAAAGTATGCAAATATGGCATTTCAGGTGCTTTCAGAGTGTGCGTTATTTTATTCTGGCCAAGATCCCTCACTGAATTGCTGAGCATAATAAACTGCTTTTTAAAGAAGATTTTCAGCTAAATAACACAGAGTGAGATGAAGCTTATGAAAGCCTTTGGAAGAGGATTAGAATGACATGAAAAAGTTTGAGGCAGATCAGTACTGACATTTTCTAGACAGCACTTGTATAATGAAGCAGTCTTGGAACACGTACAACTCAATAAGCATTTCTAATCAATAAGTAAAATAAATACAGGGATTAGAAATATATATTGCAGTAGTGAATGTCCTAAATTCTACATACCTTTGACATTATATCTTCATTTTAAGTGTAACTCAGTATATTTAGAGCAATGAGCAGGATGAAAACTTTTTATAGTTACACATTGCACAGTGGGTTTCTTCTAAATTTGCTGCTATTTTTCTGACATTTATTACATTTTATGTTTTACATATTCTGCCTATATATGGACAAGAGCATTAAACTGCTCCCTTTAGTATTTTGCCAGGTACTCAGATGCCATCAAATTTAAGCAAAGAAGTTCATACTAGAAAAAAGTCCAGCAGAAGAAGGTTTTAGTTTTCTCAAACCAAAGACCACTCAGTCTTTTCCTACACAACTCTCAAAAGTGTGAAAGTCTTTCAAGTATTGTAGATATGATGACTATGAGAGCTTCACTGGTTGAGCACAGCTCCCTGAAGGCTCTCTTAAAAGCTTCTTATGAACCTGTATTGCACTACAAAAGTGTAATATCCAAGGACTTAGGATGGAAGAGGCAGGAGTTACCAGGGAAAAAGGAAAAGGAAAAGAAAAATTTTTGAAAGTGAAGTTTAGATTGGAAGGTTTATGATGCTTCAGGGGTCCTCAATTTCATTCTTACACCGAGAGAAAATTAAGAAAAAGCTAATGATTACAACAAAATGAATGTGACTCCAAGACTGCACCAGTAAAAAGCAAATGATAAAAAGGAAGAATTTTCTAATGTTTAGTCTCTGTCACAGACAAAGAATTACACTGAAATGCCCAGCCAAGATCAGAACACAGGTGGAGTTAAGAAACCAAGGATTGCTGTTTCTATCTGCATTGTACTGAGATGTTCTCAGACGTATGAAAACATCTCTCACCACTGAGCAGAGTCCCAAAGAGCATATACAGTTTTATACAGTCATTTCCTCATCTGGAATGATTTTCTGATTTCATTACTCAAGAAAGATTAAAATACTTCCCTTTTTTTTCTGTCTATTCAATGAATATTCATCACGGGAAATTATTTATTTATAAATTTATTCAGAAATCACAGACTTAATGGCCTATCTGTTTTAGGGCTGTTCTAATGAACCTGAGATTCTTTAGAAATCACCCTAGGCCAGATGCTAAAGGGTGAGTTAAATAAGATTACAGAGTATGAGCACCCATCCTAAGTGTCTTGCACTGTCCATCTTTCGTAGTTGTGGCCATTGTTACACTATGCAGAATTGCTTAAAAGACTGTAACAAAAATGTACGCATATGAAAAAAACCCCAACCATTATTCTTAAGCACATTGTGTCACACACAGGAGAATGGGTTGAAGTTCGCGTAACAACCTGCTTTTTGGAAATTCTTAGCTCTGCCTTACCAAGCTTTATGCACAGCTCCGGACAAGTTTTAATGCTGTGTTTTTACATATATTGCTACACAAACATAAGCGCGTGTAAGTCTGCTCGCTGAAGCAGTGTGCAGCAGCATCAGAAGTCTTGTGGTTCATATAAGTATGGACAGAGATTATCACTGTGAAAAGATCAGAGGTAGTTTGATGCTCAGCTGAGGAATCAGCTCACATGTGATGCATAGTGGTTAGGTGACCCAGTTCGTACAGCTGTTGAGCTGCTTCTCATTGACTGATGTACCTCCTGAGAAATAATTTGGAAATATTTTAGAGTGTTTGTATAGTGTTTCTGGAAGTGTATTTCCTAATGTCTCTCTGTAAAATTAATGCACTTGCCTGAGAGTACAGCTTTATAGTCCTTAAGTTACAAAAAAAAAAAGCATGAGTAATAAATGCCAAAACTATTTGCAAGTGGCCTAAATCAGCGTTTCTTTGCAAATACTGGTGGTACTTCAAACTCCTTTGTTTCCTAGTAAGCTGCAGGAACAGACAGTTAAAGACAGATCCTCTTCAAGAAACCCATTATGGACATGGCAGCTTTCCACAAGGGTTGACTGTACACAAACTGCATGGTAACCTATTTGTGTATTCCATAAATTGCTTTGTTACTGGTGCCCACTCTTTACTGTACAAGAAATAGTCATGGTCTGTGTTTTAAGTACTCCCAAACCTGAAATGACATGGTTTAAGGTGGTGAATTTACTATTTAATGTCCTTAAAAGCCATCTTAAAACTAGCCAGCTTTACTGAAGCATTTCAATTACCACTGCTTACCACAATTTGTAGTAATTATAGTTTGTTTGTTTAATGAGATGATCCTTAATTGCAGACACCACTGAAAGAACAATCCAGCAAAAAATACAGTTTCTGCAATCATTCTTTGTAAGCTAGAGGAAGGAAAGTGGTGGGGAGGAAATTGCTTTAGGTAACTTATTCTGGAGCATTTTCAGAACAGCTGACATAAAGGAGGCCTGATCTTCTGTCTTCCTAGTATAAACCAGTAGTAACCCCAGCATCAATGGTTACACAGACATAAAACCAATATACATGAGAATAGAAGTAATAGTCACTGTTTTCAAATTAAGAGACCATTAATCAACTTTCTACAGGATGTATTGTGCAGCTCTACTTACACTGCAGTAAAAGAGCCTAACCTCAGTGTCAGTCACAAAAAAGTTGGTCATGGTTTTTCAGAGACTGTTCTTTCAGCAAAGTAATTCTCTATGACCAAACTAAATGAGATACTTCATCACTCAGGTAGGACAGAAATGTTGGAAATCCTCAAGCACTGTAAAATTTCATCAATTTTGAACCCATGCTGAGTGACTCCTGGGGCATGAGCAGGCTGCATATGACTGTTTGCATCTCTCACGGTAAAAATTACATGGAGGACCCAGGTCATCTGTTCAGTATAGGACATAAAATGCTCCTTTGAACTTAATTTGAAAAGGGTAAACCATATTCAGGTTTTCAGGCATTTTTTACTTCAGGCATCAGCGTGTTACTTCAGCTTGAGAGCAATGGGAGTCTAGGAAAGTGGAAACTGTAGGGAAAAATCCAAAATGGAAGAGCACAAGACAAGAAGTCTGAAAGCTCAGGTGGTTTGTGAAATTGGTGCTTTATATGAAACAAATGACTGTTTCATGACTTCCAGTAGAAAGTTGAGTCCAGTAGAGGTATTCCCTGTTTCTCTTTACAGCTGGAATGTCAGAATGTCTATCCTACCCCATCACTTAGATGAGGCCAGACAGCCAGAATAAATTTTACCCTACCTGCCCCACTTTAAAACATTTCAAGAGCTTTATTACATGATGATATGTTACAGTATGATATACTTCATCACATCTTCTTGTGGGAATTTTAGAAATAATTTGTGGCTGATCAGAATACTTCATGCAGGAAAACTGATTAAACCCAATATGACACTAGCAGTAACAAGTTTTCTTATGCTACTGCAAAATATCCGTGTGACAGCAGAAACACTTTAGCCCTTGGATAAATATTTGGGTCTCTGTCAGAAACGGCTCTGGAGAACAGCAACACAAATTTTAAATTCTTTATCACTATCTATTGAATTGCTTGTGTGCAGTTTTCAGCAATCATAGTGAGAAACTAGGCTGAGGTGGAAATAAAGAAAAGAAAGAAAAAAGGTTGGTATTGCTGTGTAGGTGGTTTTGATTAGAGTTGGCAACTATTTAAAATGAGATGCATCTTCCATAAGAAAAGACAGTTTTACTCGGGGAAGACACCTGTGATGCAAGAAAAAGACCTTCGACTAGTTATGGGCAAATCTACTGAAAAATATAAGTGCTTATCACATGCATTTTCAAACCTTTGAAGATCTCCCTCAGTTTCCCTCCTTCTCTCTGAGGCAGTTACGGGCATTTTCAGGTAAAGGTTATTTTGTGTTCTTCATAAACCACAGCATCCCTGATTACAGCTGATTATTTATGCCAGAGTGCATAGAACAAACAAAAGTCTACTGAGATTATTCAAGAGGTCCAAAAATTTGCCTCATCTATGCCAACTGGGAAGGGAGCCTTTCTAGACTGTTTCCCAACCTCCTTTTCCGAGGGCTTCCTGGAAACTGGACCATTCTCTATGCTCTTCCTGCTACATAAGAAACAACCCAAATCTTTGAAAATATTTCTGTCTTAAGAAGCAATGTGTCAGGGAACCCTTGGATTCTTATTCAGATGACCCAGTTTATTCTGCTGGATTCTAAACATTTTGGACAATTAATCTCTTTGCCACAGTGGTATCACCAGTTATAGGTAGAATTCTCAAATTATTTTAAAGCACTGATTATGTGCTTTACACTACCTGTATACAACAAAGGATCAGGCTTGTCTCTGGTGTGGGTGGTGTCAATCCTGGTCTCCAACAGTGAAGGAGACCTCCTTTTGCCTGCAGTCTGGGCAACCTCAAGCACACGCTGACTGCACCAGTACCTAGGTGGAGGTTCTATAGCTGCACTAGGAAAGTGCGGAGCCTGAGAAAATACATCCTGCCTTCTCAGCAAGGCTTATGAGCTTGGGCTACACGCCTACTGGCTGCAGCTACGTGGCTCCTGCTTTGAGACTGGTTTGCATCTAGTTGGCTCAGAGCACAGGAAGAACAAACTTGAGCCTGCTTGCAAAATACGTCATGGGTGTTGTACCTATCAGTTCGGCAGGGGAGAAGATGAGCATCACAGTAGCCCCTTTGAAATTTGCAGGAGATCTGATCCTAAGAAATTGCACAATAAATTAAAAAAATTGAAAAAAAGGAGAAATGCAAGCATCCTGGGGAAATTTTTCTTTCAGTGGATGTTACAAAGTTGTTAATGCTTCCATTATCTGATTTCTTCACTACTGCCCTTTCACTTCCTTCTTCCACATTTGTGAGTATAAATTTCACTCCTACTAAATGCCAAGTTGATGCAAGTCGAACAGCTCTGACACGTACACCCACATACACCTGTTTCCTGACCAACAAATACATGACATGTAAGTTACACCATTGCTAACTTATGATTGAATTCGGCAGTGTTTTTTATTCATTTATCAAATTTTTTAAGTACTCTAGGGTCAATATATACACATGTTCTCTCCGGCTCTGGTCTCACTCCATTTAATCCTCCTGCACTGATATTAAATGACTGGATTTGCAGAATCTCCAGGTATGACAGGACAGATGCTGCTGGTGCAGTTTGACAACGGCAGATGAAGCATTCATGGTTCAATGCATACAGCACTGGACTGGAGAATGGCATTGGTGTTTTCATACATCTGTTTGCAAGTGAACACCTAGTCTGGCCAATTCAGACATATTCAAACAAAAGTTGACAGGGTTAAAAAAGTGGTAATGGGATTTTGCAACAGTGTAGAGGAGTGAGTGTGGAGAAATGAAGCCCAAGGAACATCTCCAGGACTGGGCCCGAAACAGGGCAGAGCAAGGGGCAAAACTTGTTAAAAGTAGAAGTTGTAGTGAAAAGATGGGAAAAGACCTGGACTTTAGCAAAGCCTTTGGCACCGTCTCCTACAGCATACTCCTGGAAAAGCTGGCAGCCCGCGGCCTGGACAGGAACACTCTTTACTGGGTTGAGAATTGACCGGATGGCTGGGCCCAGAGAGTGGTAGTGAACGATGCTGCATCTAGTTGGCAGCCAGTCATTAGTGGTGTCCCCCAGGGATCAGTGTTAGGCACTGTCCCGTTTAATATCGTTATTGATGATCTGGATGAGGGGATTGAGTCCACTATCAGAAAATTTGCAGATGACACCAAGCTGGGAGCGAGTGTTGATCTGCTGGAGGGTAGGAGGGCTCGGCAGAGGGACCTGGACGGGCTGGATGGACGGGCTGAGTCCAGCAATATGAGGTTTAACAAGTCCAAGTCCTGAGTCCTGCACTTTGGCCAGAACAACCGCCTGCAGCACTACAGGCTGGGGACAGAGTGGCTGGACAGTGGCCAGGCAGAAATGGACCTGGGGGTGCTGGTCAACATATGATTGAACATGAGCCAGCAGTGTGCCCCGGTGGCCAGCAGAGCCAGCGAAGTCAATCTTCCCCTGTTCTTGGCACTGGTGAGGTCACCTTGAGTGCTGTGCCCCGTTCTGGGCCCCTCAGATTAGGAACGATGTTTAGGTGCTGGAGCACGTCCAGAGAAGGTCTACAGAGCTGGTGAAGGGTATAGAACTTGAGCCCTGTGAGGAACGACTGAGGGAGCTGGGATTGTTTAGCCTGGAAAAAAGAAGGCTCAGGGGAGACCTTTTCGCTCTCTGCAACTGCCTGAAAAGATGGTGTAGCCAGGTGGGGGTCGGTCTGTTCTCCCAGGCAACCACTGACAGAATGAGAGAAAACAGTCTTAAGCTGCGCCAGCAGAAGTTTAGGCTGGACATTAGGAAAAAATTCTTCACTGAAAGAGTGATTGGGCACTGAAATTGTCTGCCCAGGGAGGTGGTGGAGTCACTGTCCCTGGAGGTGTTTAAAAAAAGACTGGATGTGGCACTCAGTGCCATGGTTGAGTTGCTAAGGTGGTGTTAGATCATAGGTTGAACTCAATGATCTCAAAGAACTTTTTAAACCTAGTTAATTCTGTGATTCTATGACGAATCTTAAAATGTCAAATCCAAATCTTAAAAGGTAAAATCAAACAAAGCAGTTTGTTTTTTGCAGTGTATAAATAAAAAATAACCCTACTGTTTTCTTTCTTTCTTCCGTGTGTTATCATGCTTACAATTTTCTGTTCATATGAGCATAATGTTTCTGAAATGTATCGGTGCAATCTATTTAAAACAATTTTCCAATCAAGCTATATCCTAGAGATGGAAGTTAAGTCTATATTTAAAGAAAAGGATTTAATATTCATCAGTGCATAAAATATAGTAGTTCCTGAAATATATTTTAAACTCAATTGATCAGCTTCACCATTAAATCCCTGTCAAACAACCATGAAAATGGATATCTTTCTTTAATTATTTTTCCATAACTCCATGTGAACTTTGTATATAGCAATATGCATATGTTAATACACAAATATAATGCACATTTATTTATGGGGGCATAAACCTAATGCAGGTCATCAGGGATGATATTCAGTGATGACTTCTACTGTTTCATCTGCTGTTTTTCTGAGAGATATTTAATTGCTTCTTACATCTCCTCTGAGTTGAGAAGAGCTATCATGGTCAATGTTGTGACTGAGGTTCGATATATGAAATGTCGTATTTCAGACATGGCTTCTTTCCTGAAGCTGTGTTTATCATATCTCATTCTTGATCCACTCTGAAGTAGGAGGGATGGATTTGCATAATCCAGCCTCACACCTTAATGATCCTTCACAAAGTTGTAACTCTCCTCAATTTGATTGCGTCCACTCCTAGTCCACTTCTGGGCCTAAACCTCAAAATTGTGTCTTTAAGACTGATGCCAGCTAAAGCTATGCACAAAAGATGACTTCAGCCCTGAAAGACTTCCCAGGTTACACTTTATAGTCAGTGATTCTTTTCTGAGGCACTAAGTACCCAACACAACCATCCTTGAGAGACCTTCTCTGTCTTTCCTGGCTGGAAAGAAAAGGGCCTCCTTCAAGCTAAAGTTATCCTTTGTGAGTAATCCTTTGAAAATGCCGATGTCAACCAGGAAAATTTAAGGGGTACCTTGAGCAGTTATGCTTCCTAGCATTTCCAGGAAAGCAGTATTGAAAACAGAAAGCTGCTTTACTCTTTTTCATACAAGAAACTCTGGAGAAAATAGTGACTCAGCTCCTCAGCCCTTGAGAAGAGATTACTGGTAGACTAAAATTAAACACAAAAGAATAAATATACAGATTGGATAGGGGAAAAAAAGAATTTTTTTTTATAATTCTGTAAAAATAATAACATGGTTCATAAAAAAGATGTTAGGCCATAGTGACTGCATAGGCCCACGTGATAAACAACACCTTATAGATGGTTATAATAGAGTTATTCACGATTATCTTACTATATCATGCACTGAGTTGATAAAAAAGAGATATGAATGTGGTGGCATGGCCCTGAGCTGGGAAGATTTGCTTAGGCATAGACAAAATTTTTCCCACATAAGCACCATGTGAATATGTTAGCCCAGCTCTTCACTCACGTGAACAACCGCCACTGAAGACGCACTTTTGAAGTTCACGAGTTTTCCTGCTCTTCCTGCACCTGGGCAATAAGGTAGTGGAAACTGATGAAAATAAAGGCGATAGCAGTGGAAGTGATTCACAGATCTGTGAATGTCATGAAATATATTTGTGACCAGTTCCTTAGGCTGGGATTATCTCCTTGTATTTCATGTTAGGCGCGTAGAGATTCTTCTTGCCCAGGATGTAGGATGAAGGCAACAAACAGCGGGATACAGAAAACAGTGCATGAAGCAGACATGGAACCCCTTGGTATTGTATATTTAGAGGCTGTTTAATGAATTAGAAATGACAAAGGTTTTAAAGAGTTTACAAATTACCTTTCCTGCTGCTGGTTTTGCTATTACAAATTCAGTTGGGTTTGGTTCAATTATACATGGCATGACAAACTCTACAAGTATTTCTAGTATGTAAAAACACATGAACCCTTTGGATATATTTAAGGAAGAGGTTTTCATTGAGGACAGAACTGTGTGATTTGTTTGGAGTTTGATACCTAGAGAATATTAATATTTCCCTGCTCCAGGTCAAACATTCACCTTTACTTCCACATTGGAAATAGATTTAGCCCTGACATTCTACATTAACCCTCTTCTATCCTATGATCTGATCCATCATCATTCAAGTGCTATCCTATTATGAAAAAAGAGAAAGAGACAGAATTTTTTCAAATTCTTGGCTATTCCTGGTCTCTCTGGCTGCAAATTTGTCATCTGTCAGAGATCAGACAACCCTATCAGGAGCACCAATGTGCCAAGCAAGTTTGCCAGAGAAGAAATACAGTAAAACTCACTATTTTCAGAAAATAGCATTTTCTTCTCTAAATTTTTGTAACCCCTATTTTTATACAACCTTATCTTATGATTTTCTCTGATATTTCTGTTTAGTGAAAGACTGTTTTCTCCTGTACTGTTGTTTAAATACTCAGACATCTCTCTTTTTTCAACATTTTAGTATAGTATGTTGGTTCACTTCCCCCAGTTACTCCAATACTATGATTTTCAGTCAGCCTTTCACTTTGACTCATTTAGAAGAACAGATCCAAAAAGCTTGTTTCCAAAGTAAATTTTGATTCAGAGTCATTGCCATGTAGGAGTAGACAAAACCCAAAACATAGTCCTGCGGCTGTGGAATCGAATTTCAGAGAACACAAAATGGATCAGGAAGAGAAAGCTTCCCTGCAGCTGGAAAATATGGCTCATGAATGCAACATGCCTTCAGTCTCAGATGTTACAGAATTTACAGAGTTACCACCATGCTGTAAAGAAGTGAGAAGAAACATCAGCTAAGAGCTAAGAGCCACACATACTAGATTAAAAAAAAGGAGGAAAAAGATCTCTGAGATGATATCAAAACAAATTAAATTCATCATACCTATGAAAATATCAATAGACATTTTTGTTGTTAGGCTATAACACACAACATTGTCGTTCAAATTTGGGACTCTTTATTTATATATTCATTTGGGGGAGCAAGAGGAGAACGACTAAGAATTATTCAGGGAAAAGTGGTGTTGCTGTTTATCCTGTAGAACACGAAGAAGACAATAATATTCTCTGAACTGATATGCAGTGTTAAATCAGAGCATATCAGACCATCTTCTAGAATTTAATTCTTAGTGAAATAATTATATCATTCTTTTTCCCAAACAGGCAACCTAGACAGAAGTTGATTAGGCTGCTCTCTAGTCAGACAATGAATCAGTGGCACAGCAGGAATATAGCTCTGTAGTCTTGAGATCCATGTACGTACTCTTGTAATTGGATCAAACTCCAGGAAAAACACGCAGAAAATGAAACAGAAATAAGTTAGGTCTTAACTCTTTGCATGTATGTCAGCTATATAAATTTCAAGTTCATGTCTTAAAATTAACCTTTTAATTATGTTGTTAGTTGCAGCATTTTTATTCTTCGCTTATGCTCTCTCAATATCTCTGCTTTGCTCACAGCACACTAGTCAAACACGTCTTTAGGCAAAACAAAATGAGAACAATCCTATAAACAATTTAAGCCAGCCAAAACATGGAGTGAACAACAGAAAACATTCAGGATCCGTTTGTACTAGGCCCTTCCTTTTTTTCCCATCTGGAATCATGTGTTACTCAGGCAGCCTTGCAGCAGTTCTAGTTCACTTTGTCTGCACCTCAAAACTGTGGCTAGGGCTCCCCTCTCACCCAGCATGTCCCTGCAACTCACAGACATCTCCGAGACCGCACAGAAATGATATCCATCTGAACTAAAAAAAACCCCAAAACCACAAAATAGGTCTTCTTTATGGTACCGTTTGCAACTTTGTTATTTCTTTTTCTTTCCTCTTTTTTTTTCCTTTTTTTTTTCCTAACAAGAAAATTCTATTGCCAACAAAAGCATTTCCCTCACTTCCACAGCTGCCACACAGCCTGGCAGTCCTATCGTTCTCATATTTCATATTAAGATTCTTTTGAATCTGAAGTGATGGAAAAGCACCTTTACACCAGAGCTTTGACACTCCATGAAATTGAACCCCAGCAGCAGGACATTCATTCACTGTGTAAAACCAGCCCTTATGGGGTGTGCTGCTGAATCCTCTGCTTTCAAATGACCTTACAGATCACTATGCCTTCACCAGCTCTGGAACAGCTATCGAAAAACATCATATTCTGAAGGACAAATTACATTTTGAAAAGCAGTGTCTTCCATCTAGCCTTTCCCCCCCTTCCTCTCCGCCTTTTCCAGCTCTAAAAAAAATATATTTTGCTTTTAGAAATAGAAAGGAAGCTGTGGAAATCCCCCACACTTTTGTTACCACTCTGTCTAGACGTAGACTAAATTGAATATAATAGATAATCATTTAAGAGTTGAGACAGACTTAGCAATTTGGTGGCCTTAGAAGTGTGTGTGTTAGCACTATCATTTGGGAAAAGCCCTGTAAATTTTGCTGACTGCCTACAACCAATTCTTTGTTTAAGGATGATAAAGCACAAATTCAATACATACCTGAACAAGTATAGGGCAATAAAAGCAGAAGGAAAGTAATTGATCCCCATTCAGGAGGCACTTCACAAATTACAAGTAATTTGGCTCTGGGAAAGGCAGTCTGATGACCTACCCCTTGACCTAATTGCATGGATCCTTAAAAAAACCCAGAAGGTGGGGGCTGTTATTACAAAACAAGGCCAAGGACCAAATCTTCAAAGGCAAGTAGCACAGCGCTGAGCACGGAAGTACCTTTCTGCATGGCTCTAGTAACTTTGCGGAGATTGTAATCTCCAAATTTAAAGCCCAGGATGAAAAGTCCTGTTTTGGTGTTGCTTGTTTGTTTTTGATTTTGTTTTGTTTTTTGTGTGGTTTGGGTTTGGTGTTTTTGTAGGTTTTTTAGTTGGTTTTTTTTTTTTTTCTGTTCATAGTGGCAGCAAAAGCAGAAGGTCAGAGTGTCTTTGTTCAGCAGTAGACTTAGGATGCGGAAGATCTTATTTCAGTTTCCTGCACTGTCTAAACCACATCTTCTCTTCCAATGCCACCAAACACTCCCTTGCCACCAACATGCTTTTATAAACACTGGGAGGCTGACTAAGAATCTAGAGGCACTCTCATATCCTCTGATAGTTAATAATGTGGAGTTCTGCCTAAAAGATAAAATTTGAGAGTAAATAAATACAAGACTTTTTAGAAAAGAGAGAGGCAGAAAACACAAACAGCGAGCTTCTTGCCCCTTTCATCTCCACTATGCCTGAACATGCAGGGAAGTTCACTTGTTCTGATGGGACAGACGAAAAACTGGGAGTAGCTGTTGATTCCCTTGAAGGCAAGGATGCCCTGCAGGGAGACCTCAACAGATTAGAGGAATGGGCAATCACCAACCATATGAATTTCAACAAGGGAGAGTGCCAGATTCTGTACCTGGGATAGGGCAACCCTGGATGTATGGACAGACTGGGGAATGAGAGGCTGCAGAGCAGTGCTGTGGAAGGGACCTGGGGGTCCTGGTCAATGGCAAGTGGAACACGAGTCAGCAGTGCCCTGGCAGCCAGGAGGACCAAGTGTGTCCTGGGGGACATCAGGCCCAGCACTGCCAGCCAGGCAAGGGAAGGGACTGTCTCCATCTGCTCAGCACTGGGGAGGCGTCACCTCAAGTGCTGGGGGCAGTTTTGGGCACCATAGTATAAAAAAGACATTGAGCTATCATAGAATGTTNGCATGAAGTTAAATCAGAGGAGGTTCTAGCTGGATATCAGGGAAAGGTTCTTCATCCAGAGGGTCGTTGGGCACTGGAACAGATTCCCCAGGAAGTTGTCACAGCACCAAGCCTGAAAGAGTTCAAGAAGTGTTTGAACAATGCTCTTAGGCACATGTGATTCTTGGGGACGGTGCTGTGCAGAGCCAAGCGATGGATTCAGAGATCCTTGTTGGTCTCTTCCAACCCAGCTTACTCTGTGATTCTGTGTGTGACTTTAAATGCCTTAAAAACTGCTAAGTAGGATTTTTTACTATTTTGAATTTAGAATGAAATTGGAAAATTGAGTACCGTGTTCATCTCTGGGGTACCCAATATAAGGAGGACATAGACCTGAAGGCTGGAGCACCTCTCTTACGGAGACAGGATGAGAGAGGTGGAATTTTTCAGTCTGGGGAAGAGAAGGCTACAGGGAGACCTTAGAGCCTTTTCCAATACCAATAGCCTGGTAATTGTGTGAAAAATACAAATTGCCCTGCTTTTGTCAAAGTTTTACTTCTTGACAATGAAAAGAATGTTTAAGCTTCTTCAGGCATTATAAAAGTTCTCCATGAAACTCAGACAGTGGTAGGCTTCACAGCAATAGTGTACTCTGTGTTTCACTGTAGACACATTGCTTCGGCCTGTGAAATTCACTGATGCCCCACAAAAGGTGCGCGACATAAAAGGCTAGAGTGAAAACCATATTGGGTTACTGTGATCGATAGTTTCTCAGACTAAACGTAGAAAGCTTCTTTCTTCAAGGTGTAAAATAATAGCTAAGATCATCAGAAAACTTTTCACTCCCGTTGTCTCTGAACTTCATGTTGTCAGGCTGGTGTGTTGTGGAAGACTTTTCTTTCCTTCAACCATTGCCACAGGTAGGATATGACAGGTTCATAGCCTGATTATTAAGGTAAATGCTGAACTTTCTGCTTAGAAAAACATTTATCTTATAGCAGAGTATGAAACCTCTTGTTCCAGTCAACTAAATCTAATAGGGAATGGATTTGACCTCTTTATTTGACACCACATTTGGGGGATCTGTATCCCAATCCAACATTAAAAACATTAAATACACCTTTTTTGATGCAATCTGACCAAAAATAACAATTCCCTGGCATCTTTTCTCTTTGCACTTAGTTCTGTGTGTCTGCATAGACAATCGCAGATCGTTTGTATCTTACAGAATAAACTTTTAAAATTCCAGAGCAGCTTTGTATTGTGAATGTCGTGAGCAACAAGGAACTTTTGCAAGTAAGACCTGCTAAAACGAAGTCAGACAATTGCCATAGATGCTGCAAAATCAAGATTCAAAATTATTTTGAGATGTGAACTACTTAATCGTCCACCTTCTCCAAATAGCTTCTTTTTTTCTATCGATGAAGTATTCTTTAATTTTGCCAATAACAGCAAACAAATACCAAAAAACCGAATCCTTGATCAGTTTGAGTTTGGTGGCCTAAACAATAATATAGAATAATTTAGCTAAAGAGAAGGAATTTGACTAGGCAGTCCTAAAATGCCACATCTTCCATCCTTTTGCAAAGAAAATCTAGAACTTCTGCTACCCATTCTCACTTTACAGAAAACACCTATTTAAAAGCTGGCTGAAGGAATCCCCTTGATCACTAAAATGCCATTGATATTTTGCCTCTGTATCCACCATCATTTCCACAGGTATACTAACCCCAAGTAGTCCTTTCATGAAGCCGGAGTTCTGGATTGTCTCAGACCTAGGTAGGCTGTGGAGGTAGGTGATGGATGAGAGCTTCTTTGTGTCCACAGAGTAAAGGTACACCGCCATTCCTGAACCATCAGCCTTTCGGTGTGCTCCTGTACCTCCCACCATGATGGCAGGATGCTATTGGCTCTACCTTAGCTTTCACTCACTCCAGGCAGTCTTATTCCAGTCAAACAGCTTGCTCCCAGAAGAAGTTGTTTGCTGACTTCTTGCATTGTCTCCTGTTTTCAGAAAACAGAGGGAATTTTTTCAGTTGAAAGACGCCAGCAAGTGAGTCACACTACATGCATGTGAATACCTGACAGTTTTCTACTATGAAATGACTAGTGAGGAGAATGTAGGGAGAGCAGAGGATGTTATTGATCTTCAGTCGTATTCTGACAGAAGACGACAAGCAAATTCAAGCCAGTGGTGTTACATGGTGCCAAATTGGAACTAAATGGGATTTTAATTACGGTGAGTATGTTAAAGAGGAAAATGCCTGTTTGTCAGGGCTGGTATAGGGAACTTGGGCTATGGGTCTGCAGTGCTTCTAAAACCTGCACTGAGATACTTCCTTTCTGCACAAATGTGGTATGCTTGCACTGGAAAACAGCAAATTTTCTGAGGCGTTTTCACAGATGATTAATCACTGTTGCTCACAGGGGCACCTCCAGCTGTATATCCTATTGTTTTCCTTTCCCTAATTGCTTATCAGAAGCAGAAATATCTGATATCAATGTGAACTTAAAAAGTTTGGACTCTTTCAGGCTCTTGATACCAAACGTCTGCTTTGTATAAAATGAAAAGTATATTTTAAAAGTAGAATGAAATCAAGGTTTTGTTAACACCATCTTGATTCTGTATGCTTCCTATTCATGTAGAGACAAAAGGAAGTTTTAGTAAGTCTTTTTCTAGTTTTGCACCATGTTCATTCATTCTGTGTTCTACCAGATGTGCTATATTTCATTTCCAACCAGGTTCCCATCTGTCCAGAAGGCTGGAGTTCAAAGGATCTCATTACTGTGAGGATAGACTGCTACTTATTCTGCTCATTTCGAGTAAAAGGTAAGAAAGTGTGAAAGTGGAATGTGAAGTAGAAATAAAAAACAAAACAAAAAACCAAAACAAAGCAACATATAAAAAACCCCTCAAAAAACCAAAAAACAACTCCCCAGAAAAACCCCAAGGAAAAAACCCCCACAATCTCTTCCAAAGATTTAAAAAGTGAATGTAGAGGGTTGTGTGCAATATTATAGGGAGACCTCGAACAATATATGAAATTAGGTGTTTGGTCTGAATTCAATGAAAGATAATGAAGGGTTTTGATATGATAATCCCACTTAAACGGTTATGGAGCGGGGGGTGTATGTGTGTGTGATCTGTGAGGGGAGGAGGGTGTTACAATATGCTAGCCAGCCAGTTCTGTTCTCAGTAAAGTGTCAGATCGGCTGTTTTGCTAAAGATAAATTTTTCACGTTCCAAATATTCTGAGAGAAAATAAATTATACTAATAGCAAGATGTGTTGTGATTTGCACATTATCCAAGCCATTGAGTTATTCCTGACTGTCCCTATTCTAGTTCTTGATTTGTAGGCCAGCTATGCTCTGCAGCTGGAGCAAATTATATCAACAGAAGTGCTGATGTGACCACAAGTTGACAAAAGGACATGATTTCTAGTAGCAGAAAAGCAACTAGATTTTATGAAATTGTATCTAATAATGTTGTTTAACTCATGGATCTTGCATCTGACGTCTACTTTTTATCCAGTCCTTTCAGCAGCCCTTTGTTAGCAGTCACTCAGAAGAGGAAATAAAATGTAGCCATTGAAATAAAAATTGCTCTACGCTTTTTAATAGCTCAGCTGCAAGCTCTATTGTTTTCTTTAATGGATTGTATAACTGAAGTCTTTCCTCATGACTATACTCATTTGGCTTCCGTGTTTCCAAAGTAAACTACAGTATCTTGGAGTTCCAAAGCAAAGGATTGAGAGGGAGCGATGAAAGGATGAAAAGGTTTTATAAGCACAGATTGCAAACTGGTGGAAGTAATATGGCTCAGGAGTCAGTAAAATGACTGAGAGTCAAGAATTTCTGTAGTATTTCCATTTCTGACATTGACTCTCTCTGTGCATTTGGTTACTAAACTCAGGCCTTACAGCTTTCAATTTCCCAGCCTGAAAAAGGGGTTTAACAATATCCACCCAATCCAAAGACAAGCAGTAAGTGTGAGTATTTGAGAGTGGTTTGTCAAGCTGAAGAGAAGTGAACTATCGCCCCATTAAATTTCTACATCATATAGGAAAAGTTCTCTCATCAGCTGGCGTCTGTCCAAATACACCAACAGTACCACACAGTTAAAGAAATAGGATGCAGAAGTAAAATAATGGGTAGAGAAAGCATTGTATTACTGTTCTCTAGCCACTTAACCATAGGTATAGGAGACTTAAATTGCTCTTGAAGTTCTATCACTGCCCCATTGTGTAACTTTTCCCACACCTCTTTTTTCCTACAATGATTTCCTAGGGGTCTGTCTTTGGGAATTTGTACAAAGCCTGACACCATGGGTTTCAATTCCAAACAAGGCAGCAATCTGATAGAAGTATAAAGAATAATGTTGTACGAGGGTTAAAATGTGGTAAGAATCCTAATTTTCTACTATTGCATTAGCAGTAATCTCAGTATAAAAATTTGGCGAGCTCTTGTAAGACGAAAGGATTCCGTAAAACATCTAAGAATTAAATCGGTGTGTTACTAGTAAAAAATGAAATTGATCTTGAGAGAAAACCAAGAATGGCAAAGATTCATCCAAGATTTGTAAAGTCATTTTCTGCCAAGTAACCCAAAGAAGCTTAAAAATTAATTGACAGGTAATATGAACATTCAGTGGTGATGAAGTAATAAAACCAGAAAGAATCAATCATCACTTCCAATATCTTCCGAATTGTCTTCCCATGTCTTAAACTTGAAAGAATCTTGTGTTGTCTCTGTGGCCTTTCGTGACTGTTTTTCGGAGCGTGCATATATGCTTTAAAGAATTTGGGAAATGTTTTCTTTTTGCCATTGTCTCAGATGTACTTGTGCCTTGTAGGCATGTTCAGTAAAATGGAAAAAAAGGCCTTGTTAAATCATCAAGTGCTAAGAATTCTTTCAGCTGTGGAAGACACGCAATGTACATTGCAGCTGAAACAAATCATACAGTATAACCTGTTAAGGATGTAATTGAGATACATGTAATCATTAACCTTGGAACAGACTGGGAATCAGTTAATGAATCAAATCAATACGCTCTCGACTGATCCATAATAATTTGAAAGAAATGAAAAATTTAACAGTTGCTGTATGTGAGGTTATCATGGGCTGCAATTAACCAGCCTCCGGGAGATTATGTTACCTAGTTACCAGAGGGTAAGTGCAATTTCCGTAGATCTTTTGGAAAGATTGATATAATGACAGGTGCCAGGCAATAAAATGGGTCAGAAAGAGACTTTAGGCGCTGACTGTAGCTAGGTCAGCTTTCTGTCTCTCCAAGAAGCACATCTTCTGACATTTTGCACTCTCAGTTAGAGCTGCTGACTGATGAAGACATTTCAATAGCCTCTCTGCTGAATGTATCGGTTACGAAAACTACTGAAATGTTATCTTTATTTTAAATACTGCTATCTATGTAGAGCTCACTGGTTTGTGCTTTTTTCAAGGTGTAAATGAAGGCTACAATATATGCTTAAAGCTGTGCAGCTTTCACAAAGAGAGCGAATTGCTTTGAAATATCCGCTGGCCAAAGGAATAAATACAAATGAGAAATAAGATTCAAAAACACATAGGGAATATGTGTGCCTAGGTGGCAAAAGTTAACGAGCCTATTTTCTAATACTAAATAGGGTAGAAGGAGGAAAAAAACCTGTTGTTTGCCTCCACAGCATGTACTCAGTGATACCCGTGCACAGTAGGATAGTTAGTTAGCTACCACATGCAAAGCAGAAAGCAGATGGTATGGTTAGTATAGATCACAGGAACGTGAGTATCTGTGAGTGTGCATGTCTTTGTATGTTCGTGTGTAAATCAGCAAGGAGTTTGACATTGACATACTCCATCAAGTCTAGTTTATAAGGAACAAGTAGTGCAACATTCTGTGCATCTGGCAACTCAACTAGCTCTGTCAATCTGTGGATACTGCTGACATTGTACTATTAGCATCACTTCCATCTGTTTTGTTTATATAGGGCTTGATTTACTTTCACCATGTGAATCGGTAGTGGGTAGAAATGTCCAAAAGTCTCTGGTTCCAATTAAACTTGCAGTGTATTGTGTTTCACAGTGTTATCAAATAGAGGAGCATGGTTGCAAAGATTGTTACCTGTTTCTTCAATGGGAAATAACAAAGCACATTGTGGAATACAGAGGCATGTTAGTGGATTGCAAAAAGCTATTTCTCTGCAACATATTTAGCCCTTGTTCATTTCCCTATCTTCAGAGATAAGGAAATTATCTTTGAGACAGGAGTCTGTTCTGGTAATTCATAGTCAGGATAGTCAACCCCGTGTAGAATGCTTTTTTGTCTTCGGTATTTCCTTGGTGCCATTTGATGCTTTAAACTAAACCACATCAATGATCTCTCTGACAGATACTGCTGCCCAGAACCACAGTAACAAAATTTTAATCTCCTTGTCCCTGTCTCCTTCATTACTATAAGTGCAAACAATTAACAGGAGTGTTCTAGTTTAGGTAAAACTTCTAATTTACCCTAGTTCTCTGCACTCACCACTGACTTCAACTATTTCTAAATGAATAAGAGAAATCAAACATATTGTTTAGACAGAACAGGAAAATGTGTTATTCAACTGAAATCATAAGGCATACTATATGAGTATGTTGTATTAATCAACCTGGAACTTAAACAGATTGGATAACCTTCAATACAGGTAACGGAATCTTTTCTGGCCAGGCATAGTCAAGTCTACACTTTCATATATCATATAAAGAAACAGTCACAATCCTATTATGGAGAACTAATTAATTACTTACTTGGAGGGCAGACTGACATCTGTCAAAAAAACCTGTTATAATCATACATGACTTTTCCTTAAACAGCATCCTGTACAATCCTGTCTTCAGAATAATAGAATATACTTTATTAGAAATTTAGCCATTCAACAACTGTTTATTGGAAACTCATCCAAGATGGATTTGAAAGTCGGTGTTATGAAACTACAATGTTTCCCGATGGTATTTGGCATGATCACTAGCTCTTGTTCTCACAGGAGACTTTAACTTACCAGATGTCTGCTGGCAATACAATATTGCAGAGATGAAACACTCCAGGAGGTTCCTACAACACCTTTTTTGTGTGTCAAAACCCTTGACATAACTGGTGAGTGACCCAAGTAGGGAAGGTGCTAGCAGGTGACTGCAGATAGAGAAGGGCTTGTGGGTGATGTGGTGGTCCAAGGCCATCTTGGGCACAGCAATGTAATAAAATTGGATTGTTTTCAGTCTCAGATAAGTAAGGAGAGAGGTCAGCAGAACTGCAGCCTTGGACTTCTGGAGGGCAGACAGAGTGCCTCAGGAGGCAGTCCTGAAGGGTAAAACAGTCCAGGAAAGCCCAGTGTGTGTTGAGAAGGAACAGAGGCAGGAGTAGGCTGTCCCCATGTGCCAAATGATGAGGCAGCAGGGAAGAAGACCAGTCTATCTGAACAGAGAATTTTGGCTGGAACTCAGGGAGAAAAAGAGAGTTTATGACCTTTGGAAGAAGAACAGGCAGCTCAGGAGAACAACAAGGATGTTGTAAGGTTATGCAGTGAGAGAATTAGAAAGGCCTGATCCCAACTACAGGTTAATCTGGGTACTGCCATACAAGACAATAAAAGTGTTTCTAAATATACGTTAGCAGCAAACGAATGGCTAAGGGGAATCTCCAGTCTTTTTTGGATGTGAGGAAAACATAGTAACAAAGCATAAGGAAAAGGCTGAGTACTTGAAGGCTTCTTTGCCTCAGTCTTTACTAGGAAGCCCAACTGTTCTAGGGGTACCCAGCTTTCTGAGCAAAAGCACAAGGACAGGAAGCGAAATGAAACCTCCATAATCCAAGGCAAAATGGTCAGCAGCCTGTTATACCACTGAGATCCACAGAAGTCCAAGTGGCCAGATGGGATGCTCCCTAGGGTACTGAGGGCCAGGTGGTGAATAGAGCCTAACCCAGTTGTCAGTGGAACAAGTGATGTTCCCCAGGGCTCAGTGTTGGGGCCAGCTTGTGGAGGTGTTTATTAATGATCAGGATGAGGGGGTCAAGGGCATCCTCAGCCAATTTGTGGATGACTCAAATGTGGGTGGGTGTGTTGATCTGCTGGAGGGTAGGAGGGCTCTGCTGAGGGCTCCAGAGAGGCTGGGTCAGTGATATGAGGCCAGTGGTATGAGATCCCACAAGACCAAGTGGTGGTTCCTGCCCTTGGGTCACAACCACCCCTGCAGTGCTACAGGCTGGGGCAGTGGCTGGAAAGCTGCTCAGCAGAAAGGACCTGGGCTGCTGGTCAGCAGTGGCTGAACGTGAGCCAGCGTGGGCATAGGGCACCAAGAAGGCCAATGGCATCCTGGATTGGGGCAGCAATAGTGTGGCCAGCAGGACCAGGGCAAGGCCTACCCCCCCGTACTGGGCACTACTGAGGCTGCACTTCGAGTGCTGGGTTCAGTTCTGGGCTTCTCACTGCAAGAAGGACATTGAGATGCTGCAGTTAGTCCAGAGAAGGGAAATTGAGCTGGGGAAGGGTCTGGACCACAGGTCTGGTGAGGAGCAACTCAGGGAATTAGAGTGGTTTAGCCTGGAGAAAAGAAGCTTCAGTGGTGACCTCTCCACTCTCTCCAGCTGCTTAAAAAGAGAGTGTAGGCAGGTGAGGGTTGATCTGTTCTGTCAAGTAACAAGTGACAGAATAAGAGTAAATGGACTGAAGTTGTGATAGAGGTGGTTTAGATTGGATATTATGAAAAATTTCTTAACCAAAAAGTTTATTGAGCATTGGAACAGGCTTGCCAGGGCAGTAGAAGAGCCACCATCCTTGGAGAGATTTAAAAGACATGATGTGGTGTTTAGGAATACGGTTTTATGGTGGACATGACAGTGTTGGGTTAATGGTTGGGCTCAGTCATCTTTGGGGACTTTCCCAAACTAAATAACTCTGCGGTAACAGGTTTGGTAATAGTTTCGAATATTCAGGCTAGATTTTCTGCATCTTCCAGGTTTAGTAAATGCGAGTTAGCTGTGCAGGCATGTTTTGCAATGCAGACTAGGAAAAATATAAGGGTAATTTAGAAAAGCCAGAACACCGTCTATTCTGACAAAATGGGACTGACTTGAATCCCAGCTATTTTCCTGATCTCCAGAGTTACTCAGGAAAATTAAGGGTTTTCAACCACAGTAACCAACCCTTCTTGTTCACTGGTTTGGTGAACTTATCTTAATAGAGTAACCTTCTGTCAGAATATTCTGATTTCTTTTCTCCTGTAGGCAAACTATCATGTCATCCCAACCTGCTAGTTCAATTAAATGCATACAGAACATCTCTTTAGCCCAGCAGTTGATACTCAAGATATTCCTGATGCTCTGCTATCATAGTTGAACAAAATCACCCGCAGGCAAAGATCATGGCTTTCTCTCTCTGTCTTTAGAGGAAGGAAACAAAAAGACCTTTCTTTTTCCTATGCCAAGAAGTTTCTAAACCTTCAAACCTTAGACAGGGCTCTCCCAGAAGAACAGTATCATATTTGATGTTAATAAGTCGGAGTGAGGTTTCATTCTTTGTCCAGTGGTTAAAAATGTCACTGTGAAAATTATTGCAGTGGAAAAAAGAAAAAAATCCACCCTAAGCCAAGCTTCAGCTCTGCTGAAGGCCTCTTTCAAATACCAGATGCTCAGCCTGAGGTGAGTGGCTATGTCATGGCTATGATAAATTTGAGATCTGATACTCAAGTGCAATATACTGACCTAAACTGGGAATGACAGGCGAAGTACAGGAAAGCCTGAATTGCATACATTTAGATATCTAAACAAGATTTTGATTTTCAAAGCAATTTTTAAAAAAAAGTCTACATTTGAAGGCACCCAGACCTCCTACTCTCGATTTCAGGCAGTGCATTTTGGTATGACAAGACTAGGACATTTTCTTCTGGTTGTCAGGTATCACTCCAGGCAAGATCCAGATTTCCTTGGGTTTCTTCATTTAGTCATTATTTCACTTCAGCTATTTACAGAAACCCTTCAGCAGGAAAGACAGCCTCTGCTCTGACTGTCAGAGTATAACACAGTTATTTTATGCTCTCTCCATCACGACACCATTGACTGTGCTGGGATGGAGAGAGAAAGCAGATACTCATTGGTCTTTACTTCCTAAGCTTGTTGTTGATACCTTAAGGAATGGAGGCAAAAGTTACCTTCTGCTATTTGAGAATGAATCCTGTACCCTATCTCAATAGTCGTCAAGGGGATATAGAAGGGAAAAATGTGTAGTATATACCACTTATAGGGCCTCTCTCCACTGCCATTAATACTTTCCCTTTTCACTTTCCCTAAAACAAGTAATTGCAAAAAAAAGAGTCTTACTGCAACATTCAGGAGCCTTATTTTCACATGTACCTATGCAGGGTGTTCAGAATCAGGATAAGATTTTGTAAGTATCTTTCTGTATGTATTTTCTGTGCAGCTGACTTTGTATGTAGGCTTTTGAAAAGACGGACAGTTGGTTGTATTTTTTTTTTTTTTATCTCTAATACGATACCTGAAGAGTGTATTTAAAATATGGGTTTCAATACGAATGAGGAAAAGGAAGCTCAAACTCCTATACAGTCCTTGGATACAGCACATAGGCAACCCCAAGATATCCATCCTTGTAGCTGGATTCAGTCTGTGCAATGAAACATCAGGCACTTAACGCGTGTCAGGTAGAGTTTAAGTCAGTCATTCCGGGATGAAGGTCATGGGTTGGGACTTTGGACATTCTGTTCATTGTTTTCTCTGTCTGGAAATATACAGCAATTCTCATGCAGTGTTTTCCATTGGCTGATCTGAACCTACTCAATCAAAATCTTCATGTGTGGCATATGATGGGACTCTGCTATTTTTTGAATGCATCACCATAACCACTTCAGAGCTGTATTTTCTCCAAAGAGCACAATTATCAGCAGATAATTCGCTAAAATTCAACTGAAATACAATTTTCACTAAACTTACTAGGAAATAAAGGGGGATATCACTCTCTGAAAAGGAGATAGTAGTTTAGTTGGGACACATAGGACTGCAGACATTTTATGTTTATGGAAACATGAATAAGTTTTGCTTTTGCAATTCCATGAATTTCATATATAAGAAGGAAAAAATTACTAGTCATCCTACATCCCTGAGTAGTAAATGACTAGAAAATTGTTTGAGGCCCATAGGTAAAAGACAGCATAGAAACCCAACAAAATATTCTTATTGTTGTTGTTTTATATAGACATATAAATATGTTTTATATATTTTGTATTATAGACAAAATAAGCACTCATAACCTGAAGCTAGCACAAAGTTATTATTTTTCATAACTTAATAAGGAGCACATGGCCAAAAAACAAAAGTAAAACAGTTTTTGTGAAAACAAAGATCTGCAGATGCACAGAATAAAGTTGGTTGTAAGAAGAAATGTTAGTCCCTCCAGTTTCTAAAGCACAAACCCCAAGATTCTATTTATTCATCTGCTGCTATTTACTCCTACTGCATTAACCTGCTTTCACTCCTGTGTCAGAGTATGCCATTGCTATTGTGTCTTCTGCAGGTATGTTTAGTGTACAGAAATTCTGCAGATGAGACATTTGGCAAATATTTGTGTTTGGTCCTGAAAATGAGGTAAAAAGAAGCCTGATACCCTCTACAATATGCAGCTATAGATAAAAGGTGTGCAGCTCAGGACTGAGATCTCCAGTGTGACTACACTATTTAGTAGATGACAAACTACGTGAGGCAGTGGTGGTTCGATGGCCCATCATCATGACAAGTAGTGCAACGTGTCTTTCCAAAAAGTGAAAAACTCATCATGAGTAGTGTGTGGCATGGTGATCGTGGTTGTCCTTAAGGAAACAGCAGATGAGATCCTTCATGACCTGATTCTGGCCTCCCAGGTCAAGGGGGTCTTCCCACTATACTTTCTCCTACTACTATATGTGAAAGAAAGTGGCAGCAGCCCTACAGCTCTGTGGGTTCGTGCTGTGTTCAGAAAGTCCTAGTATGTTTTAGCCCTTAGTAGGACACGTTTTGCTTGTAGTACAGGCTTGGTATGGGCAGACAGCTACTTACACCTGAAAGATGGGAAGGACAACTACTAAGAAAGACTTAATTACATAGCAGAAGATAAGACAGTCTCTCCATGGACTTTATATTTTGATATTTACAGAGATTACAATGGCAGCTCCTTTCAGACTTTTATTGGGTGTTTTGTTCTTGCTGAAGCCTCTATAAGAGACTCTGTCATTGGGAGGGTTACAGACTGATTTTTTCCTATGTATAACAGCACATTTAAAATTGTTCCATGCGTGTATGGTTCTTTCAAAGGAGAAAAAAAGTTAGTTACCTGTAAGTGGAGATGTCTCCAGAAAAGCTTTTAAAGATATGAAAAGATCACAGGTAAATGAAAGTGAAAAAACATGTACCAGTTCCAGAAATAAACTAATCACTTTTGAGGAATGGAGTTTTCAGAACTCACATTGGAGAAAACTGTTGCAGCCAACATTCTGGCCTCTGAACCCGGTGTTGATCAATGAGTGAGAGGAATGTTTCACTACCTGAGTAATCTGAGCCTCAAGACCTGTGGGACCTCACGATATTCAGTCTTTCCAGTGAGCTGTAGGCCAGCTAGCATGGAATCTAATCTATCTGCCAATGAGTGTTTAAGCTGTATAAGCTGCTCATGTTTAATCACACCAGTGAATCTGTGAGTCTTCGAAATTTAAAAGAGTAAATACTTGAAAGATCTACCCAAACTGTATCTGGAGACTCGTGATGTCATCGTGATGGATATTAAGGGTGCCTGCTGCCATGGACCCGGGAGAATTCTGTCTGCTTTTCTAAAACATATAAATATTTTTTTGAGGAATGGATAGAGAGATCTAGTTACATGGAAGTGTACTGTATTTATGCATTTATTATTTTTTATGGCAGGTTTGAAAGCAATATGAAATGTCTGTGGAGAGCTAATTTGCATTTTTTTACTTCATTGCCACAGAAAAGAGAAATAAGGATGAAGAGAAGAGGAAGGAGAAGATCCCCTCTCCAGACTGTTCCTTTTATCCTTCTATTTTCTTTTTAAAGTCTAGATTTACTTAAGTATAAGGGAAAACTATTTTTCCCGGTAAGAACAGTTCATTAGTTTGCATAACCTATGTTTTGCGACAGCGGTCGAACTCTTCCATTTGTTTAAAAGGCTCTCAGTGAACACTAATGGACACACTTCTCTGAGCATTTTCTACTTTTAAAAGTTTAATTTATGCTCTCTCTGAAACTAAAAGCATCACTTCGAAAACTGGAAAAATTGCTTTCTCTGTGAAAAGGAAGCAATATTTGTCAATTTCTCTCACTTTTCTATATATTTATTTATCTGTATTTATCTAAGTCCATTTTATCAACATTTATAAAAGTTTTAAACTTTACTACATATGTGCAGGCATTTGGACTGACTTCCTGGATGTCTACAGTATTTGACTGCAGGAACTCTCCATTTGAAAATTCCTCTGATAGAAAATGTGTGGGTATGTGTAAGGGAAAGAAGTGAGGAGTTCTTTTCAGTTGTATGAATGTGCTGGTTGATTAAAGCCAGGAGGGTGCCTCCAGTGATTTTAAAGCATATTTTTCGTTTAAGAAAAACAAATAAAAGTGTTGAATAACTCAACATTTTGACTATTTACTAAAACATAATTTTATATATATCTACTACCTCTCTATCATCTATCTATCTATCTATCTAGTGTATCTAACTGACTTTCTTAAGCCTCAGGTTTTCTACAATGTAAGCAACGTATGATAACCGTACCTTATTTGAGCAAAGCAATGTCGATTTTGATTATTTCTAATGTACCTGATATGGCAACATGAGTAGTTACCTCTTATTCTCTTGATTCATTTCATAAAAGTGCATCTTAATTTGAAGCTGATTCTCATTTTTCTCTTCATAAGTTAAATTGTGCAAATTGCCACAACCACAGATCTCATTCACTGGCATGATAACCAAGATAATATTTTATTCTTAACATCTACAATTTAAAATATTATTTCTCTTTTAATCATTTCTGTGGATTTTTACTGAGGTTTAGATTTTGAAAAGACACTCTAGAGATTGCCCTGCAAATATACTAAGACATCATAAAATTCTCATATTGAATTAAAATTTCTTGTCTTCAAAATTTGGTTAAAATATTAAATGTCTATGGTAGTTAGCTGAGGTTTCATTGGATTTCCTGATGAGCTCCTAAGCTTCTTGACAGTTTCTTGATCTACCTTGATTAAAGATCTAAGGTATGATCGACAATGAGATCTGGCTGGATGTTCCCAACTGCCTCTTCAATCAAAATCTCACTTATCTGAGAATGTCTCTGATGTCCTTAATATTCTGTATTATAAAACTTACAAAGATTCAAAGAGAGACACATGGCTCATTAGAAGAGTGATGACTCTCAAGTGAACTACCGGCCATTTAGCAAAGACCATGATTTCTCCAGAGGGATTGTGCTCTGTCAGCCCAGATGGCAAACGCCTGAAATCTTTGACTACAGGCAAGTCAAGTGAATAAACAGCTCCCTCTGTTCTGTATCACTAAACTGACAGTCCCATCCTTTGTTTTAGAACAAGACTTCAACTTACAAGCAATGTGTGTGTCATATGAATGTGAGTTACTTCTCATCTACACCCACTCACACTTCCTTCCTAATAGCAAGTTGTTCCAAAATATCTTGTCAGCAGCCCCTTTCCTGCTGCTCCAAGGGAGAAAAAAAAAAAAATCCCTTGTCCATTGGTTCATCTTACCCAGTGAACTAAACGCGTGTATTTTGCCCTTACAAGGCTAGATCTCCTTCCTGTTTGTGAATGAAACACTCATCAGCACAATGTAATGTGACTTCATTCAGTAGCAGCAGCTGCAGAGGCAGTCAAGAATGGGGTTTTGGACAATCAGAGGAGGAGTGCACAAATATTTGGCTTTTGAGGTTAAGGAAGAGGATTTTTTTTTTTTTAATGGGGATGTTTTAATTTTGACACGATTTCATTTTGGTTCAGTTTCCTGAATCAAATTAAACAAAAAAAATAGAAGAAAATATTTTGTCTAGGTTGAACAAAAGACATAATTTGGCCAACAGGCTGCATCATCTATTTTCAAATTTAAAGTCACTTAAAATGTAGTTTAGCTACTTTTTATGGAAGTTCAAAGCAAAAACCTGATATACTTAATTTTGAAAATCTGCAGGTGTCCCCAGATTCTGGTTTTTCTCTGTTTCATTCTATGAAATAAAAAATTGCTTATTCTTCGATAGCACACCAGTGCTTCCACATACCACTGCATGATGCTATATAATATTACGCAATGTGAACTTTGAAACAAAACAATGTCATTTTTAACTTGCATAATTATACTATTCAAATAATGCACTGAAAAATGTCTTTTAGCACTCCAGTATTTTTATCCCAAGGCTTCTTCACTTCAAACTCATCCTATAACTAACTTCCTATCCTTTTCCTCCACTTGCTTTGGCCTTCTAGTACTTTTATTCCACACATCTTTCTTTCTAATTCCGACTACCATTTCTAACTTAAATAACCCTGTTATTTCTGCATCAACAAGTTAAATGACATATTCTGCCAAAATAACATTGTTTTTATTGGTTGCATCGTGCCAGTATATCTGCCTTGTCTGCCTAGACTAGATAGTCCCACTAATCAAACATATATACGTGTTCAATCCTATGGTTAATCCTATGACTTCAGTGGGACTCAAATGCCTACATTAGTCAGTTCTTGTTTCTCAGGTTTTTGAATAAGGGCAATCTCAACTCCTTTAAAAATTCTTGCAGGAGAATTGCCTTCACTAGTCAAATGTAGAAAACATATACTGAAATCTCATATTGGGAAAAGTTAGCTAATTTAGCCTTTCTTATAATCAGTAACATTGCACTGCCATTCTTACTCAGACAACCTTGCCATCATATTGCTTATGCCTGAATAAAACAGGCTTTATATTGTTCAAATAATGAAGTGAAACTAATATTCAAGGGGAAAAATAATTGTCATATTTATACCTTTTTTACACTCTTACAGATTTTGCATACCAACCCTTTTCTGTATTTTTGGCATCCCCCATTAAAAGCTTTGAAATTTCTATATTCATGGGACAAAAAATAGCTCAATAAGTCACTGGAAAATATTCTATTTCTAAAATTAAACTATCATGTAATTGAGATTTTGTATTCTGGATATTTATTCAGAATCTATTACAACCAACGTGGTGAACAAGCATAGGTACAAAATTCCAGACCATTTTTTTTCAAATTATGTTTATAATAATGTAAAAAATGTCTATAAACCCACCACGAATAAAAGACCACAGTGTGGTCATATCCAGATATCCCTGACTCTCTCATGACTAGTGCAATACAGCATCTGAGCTTCTGAGACACCGGGTCTCATTTTTGGTTGCACTACAGTTTCTCTCCTGGTGAAACTGTGAGTTTTTAGCAGTCTGAGAAGCATCTACTCTGATTGACTTTTTCCTCAGATGTATTCATCACATAATTGTAATCAGGAGAAACCAATTTGTGTTGTTCCTACTGATGTAGAGCATTTGCAGCATTGTAATTAAGAAGGCTTCATTGCTAATACACTGGGCATTTGTCTTTTCTGCAGATTTAATGGCATTTTGCAGTGTGATTGAGTTCAAGAAGATTGTGGAACACCTCTCCAAAAATTTTAATACCTTTCTTCTTTAATATAAGGGGTTGGACATGTGTCTTTCTGGGGTAAAATTTCATGATCTTCTAATACAGTTCTTCATCAATTCTTTCATCAGTTCTCTAATACAACCCTTTTCTCAAGCTGCACTGTGTTTCAGTAGGTTTTTACAGTCATTGTGTCAAAAGCAAGACGCCTCATTTCCCCGTGTCACCTACTTCCAAAGCACAAATACAGTTTTCTCAGCTGAATGTAAGAGTTCCAGTTCTACAAACATCACTGACATTTCGAAAATTCCTTGCATCATAATTAATTATATTAAAGAGTAAAAAACTCTGGCAAGTATAGAATGAGGGGAAGGAGGGGAAAAGTGAATTGTGAACAATGAAGTCATTCATCTTGACCTTATTTTGTATATTATCTTTCTATAATAACTTGTATTTCTAAAAAAGTTGCTCTTGCTTACTAAGAAAGCAGTACTTGTTTGAAAAAAGAGAAGTCTCTGAATCTTTTTGTGACATTTTTAATGGTTTTCCAATAGCATTTTAAACAGGAAACGCTGCTTGCCTGAAAACAGATTTATTTCAACAAGTTGTCAGTTTCCTTCCTCCCTAAAATGATTAATTGAATGATGTTGCAAATGCCCTTAGTTGTGCAATGTCATTACATAAACAGGGAGAAACTTTCGGTTTCCTTACATTGAAAGGGAGTCCAGAGGTAGCTGGATGCTCAAGCTCTTGGTTGCATTGAAAAATGCTGCCAAGAGACTTAGCTTGCTGGCAGAATCACATACCAAATATCCAAAGGGTGACAAAAGTGTCAATCAGATAAGTCATCTCCTGCTTAGAACTCTCAATTTCTTCACACTGTGCAGGGGCATGTACACGTACAGCTGCAATAAATCTTTCTGTGTACACTTTCCTCCACCTCAACAGTGTCCCCAGAGAAGCAGATCCATCTGAGCCCAGGCTATTCAGGCATATTGACTGCTTGATATTTGTCACTCCCACATAACTGCATCATTTCTTGGTGCTAAACTCATTTGTGAAGATAGAGGTATGGTGGGAGATGACACCCACTAGTAACAGCAAGTGGTAAAATCGAAAGAGCTTTCATTTACTCATTTTACAGTGTGATGTATTGGGGTTATGTTAAGTTATTGATTGTCTCTTCTATTTTTAGAGTTGTTGTGGTTTTTTTCTTCTGCTTCTATGTAACTCCTTAGCCCCCCTCCAGATGATCTTTGTTCCTGTGACAAGCAAGTCGTAGTAAAAAAAGTCAGTTGGCACGAGCGCTGATTTCCTCCCACCTCTGTCAGCCTGAAGTTAAGTTCACTATGGGTCACCAAGGGAGTTCCGAGGAAAGGTTTTTGAGTGACGATCAGCAGGCCATGTGTGGCACTGGCTCATATTGTCTTGTTACCCTCCAGAGTTTTAATTGGTCTTCAGTTTAGCAAGAAGAACGGTGTGTCCCTCCTTGCAAAAATGAGACCCAGAATTTATTGCACCTGCTGTTTGTTTTCAGCTTTCAAAGCTATATCCAAAGCAAAGAAAGCCGAAAGAAAAATATGTAGGCAATCTGATATTTTTGTAATATGATTTATTTTTTAAAAATTATGTAGCTGTTATTTTACTGATACATTCGTGTCCAGAGTATCATAGGTGTTTACTACTGATTGCTTGAGTTAAGCAGTAATTGCAGATAATTATTGTATCTCCAATATAGCAGACCAGGGATTGAAGAAGTGAGGGATATGATATACAGAAGGCGAGATTCAAGAAATTATTTTGAAGATTGATACATCCAGCAGCACAGAGAGAAGTAGTGAGGAAATGTAGGTTGTGTTTTTGCAACAGCAGTGGTTGTGAATTCACTACGGTTCCTAACTCCACAGTCATCTGATGTGATATACCTCTGCACTGTGTTCCCAAAACTCCTCGTTGTAGGACCTTCTGCAACTCAAGGCTATAGCACTCAAAGACCATTTTCCTTATGATTCACTATAGTGTGGGAACTTCTTGTGTGTGGGTTTTGCAGACAAGGAATTCTGGTCAAAGCTCGGACTCAGTGATCTCAGAGGTCTTTTCTAACCTAAATTATACTGTGATTCTATGACTCCTGGCGCACTGAGTACCTAAAAGAAGCGAGTGCACGAAAGGCAGCAAAGATGATCTGATCATCCCATTCTTAACATCACAACTTAGATTCACAAACCTCTCACTCATCTTCAGGCAACTCACAGGGAATATAATCTTTTCTGCCAGTAAAATCTGGGCATATTCTCAACTGCCCAATTCATAATATTATTCAGCAACTGAAGATCCAAGCCATGCCTCAACAAGAAATCTGTTTGGATTTTTTCTGGTTATCTTTCATGGTCCTATCCAATTAAAAGGTAGATAAACAATCTCATTTTCTCAGCATGTTAGTGGTAAGAACATTCACCTACATGAGCTGAGGAGAAAAATAATAAAAATTTTAAAAAATGGTAGAACTGTTACTTCTCTGGACATATTTTGCAAGAAAGGTCTGGGTCTACCATGGAATTTGAGGAGAAGGATCAGAACCAAAATTTTAATGAAAGACCACCACCTACTCATATCCCAAGAAGAACTAGTCCATCGTTCCAAAGTTTCTCTACTCGACATGCTCATTTTGGTAGAACTTGTTCCTGGGTACCCATCCTACCAAAAGCACCTGGTTCACTGTGGTAGTTTCCACCTTTCATCTAGACCAACTTTATTTTAGAAGTTGTTTCTTGCCCAAGGTTATGGAAGCTGGCTACGATGGAGGTGTGCAATGAATGCAGCTCTTCTAAGCTGAGTCCACTTTGAGCATCATCGCTGTCTCTTTCTGCCTGGGCTGGAGCTGTGGTTACTCTGATTGCTCCAGGACAACCTTCTTGATAATTTTGTCTTGGACTTTTCAGTCTAAAGAAATCTCTTTTAAAAAGGCACAGACAGGGCTTTAAGTATAGGCAAGAATTTTGAAATTTCACCTGGAAAATGACACAGAAACATATATTTCACTGGGAAAGGACACTGCCACTAAAATTTCTTAGTACAACAGGAAAAAAAATTAAGAAATATTCCAGTGCAATGAAGAGCATTAGGATACAATAACTGGTAAGTCAGTAGTTTTAATGATGTCAGTGTTGTTAGTCTTCAAAATGCCTGTTGTTTTCAGAAAAAAAAAACCCATCAGATTTTAAAAGACAAGAAAAAGATTTCATTCACGGTTGCTACTGTTTTGGACAAACACTGATGTTCAGGTACATGTATATTATACAACGTATGGGTTAACACAATAAAACAGTAGCTACAACTTTGAGAGATCTAAAAATCAAAGGTAAAAATGGAAAAGCACATTGCAGATTATCCTTACCTGCATGTTTGTGGATGTATCTTGAAGCAGTTTTACAACAGCTCTAATGAAAGACCAGATTCAAACTCCGAAACACTCAAGTTCTTAACAAAAGAGCTGAGATTCATGTACTAATATAAATTGTTTCTTGCACAAATACGATAGTTTCATTAGTTTAATAATATTTGACTCCTTTAAAGGTTTTCAAGCTTTTTGATTTGATTGCTCTCTACTTCCCCATGTTTGTAAACTGGCAAAAAGCATGTAAAAACTTTGAGTCAACACTTAAACAGAATAAAGGACTAGCCTTGGAGCACTTCCGTCAAATGCTAGAAATTCAGTTAAAGGCAGCAAAACTGGCATGCCATTCTCCGTGACAACAAATGAAGGCTTTGAAAAAGAAAAGGAAAAGGCCATTTTCCAAGCTTCTCTCTCTCTCTTTTTTTCCTTTCTTTCTTTTTTTTTTTTTCCCCCTGATGTAAATAGGAGAGGTCATATCTTTCTAGTCTGTATGGGCATTCATTCCATTTACGATCTTGGCTGTGAAAAGGTTCTGGGGAAGTATTTACAGGAAAGAATGCTCACTCTGTTGCCAGGGGAATGAGAATAGTTGAGCTTATATTTGATGTTTTGGTGTCCATCATACTTCATATTTTTCATCTGTCGTGCCACGTCACGCCAATATGATAGAGTAAGCTGTCTGGGCACCTTTACCCTGCTATTGCAGTGCCTCTACACTCCCCCACCCGCTCACTGGCAAAGACTTCCCCGAGGTACCATAAGCAGGAATTTTTCCAGACTGTTGTTTGTGATGCTATTTATAGAGCAAATTGTTACAAAAATAGCTCTGGAGCTGAAATATACTTTCTTCTCTAGGGTAGGAGATGACCTACCCCTCCCTGCATTGCTCTCTATGATGATTCCTGAAATATTTCTGTATAGTTCAGCTGCTGGATACTATCCCACATCTTATTGTGACAAACACAAACATGTATATTTTACTCTCAATTATCATCTCTGGGGCTTTTCTCACAATAGGTCTCCACTCTTGATAGAGGCAGAACAGACGTACGAAAGAGGAAATGGGATATTTGTGACCCTAGGCTGTGGCTTTCCCTATTTATTTCTGTACCAAATTAAAATATTTTAGAACTTCTTTCTACAGTCAAAGGCTGTTTATGGAATCCATTTCTGAATGGGTATGAAATAGTTATGAAAGAGGGAACTAGATGTGAAAAAAGGTGCCTCAAGAAATAGCCCCGAATAACTTTCCTGCTTGGGAAGGACATGCAGGGAGAGAGCAAGTCCTACTTTACTTTTTGCTGACTGCACTTGCATGGCCCTTACTGAGTGACTATCTAAAGCAAAATACGGCATATTGTGCTGTACTCTGTGTTCGAGATCATGTGGAAGATAAGCAACCTCTTCTTCCCAATAATTTTACAAGGCATCTGAAAACCAGTAAAACAATTAATAGCATAGCATTTTCATTGGAAAGTGTGCTAAATCCAGAACATTGTTTCTTCCGATGAACAGAGATCACAAACTGCAGCTTCAGATCATACTGGTTTGTTTACATCTGAATTATCACTTTGGAATAAATCCAAAGGACTCTTCAGTTCTTTGAGATAGTAAATTAAACTAATCTGAGATATGATTTTTTTTTTTTACTTTTTTAGACAAAGAGAGTCATAGAAATGTTAGTTGTATGAAACTCCTCAAGGTCACCCAGCTTCCCATTTGAAAAGGGAATATTGTTAACAAAATCAGATCAGTGATGGATTGGCCCAGCTGAGTTTTGAAAACTTCTGAAGACAAGGATTCCTCTGGCTCTCTGGGTCACAGCTAACCTGAACTTACCTTCTGGTGCGGAAGTTTTCCTGATGTCCAATAAGAAGCCTGTGACTCACAACCTGTGGCCATTGCCCTTCCTTGTATAGCCTTGCAGTGCCTAGAAGAGTTTGGTTACGCTGTCCTTGTTGCAGCTCTTCACGTATTCACCAGCTGTTGTTGTACTGTTCATTTGCCTCCTCTTTCCCAGACCAGCCAAACTCAGACTCCCTAGCTTTTCCTCATGCATGATGACTCTTTGGAGCCCTTGCACCGGAGCACCTACAGTGTCTCCACAGTCTTCTTGAACCTGGGACACAAAACCAGACAGAGTACTCTGCAATCAACCTCCTGGCCACACTTGTCTTAAGGTAACTCAGTATGAAATTAGTATTATCCATGATGACGGCTCTGTCAGCTCATCTTTGGTTTGGCATCACTGCAATCCTCAAGTTCCCTTCAGCTTACAAGAGGAAGCAGGATTTGTCACTTTGTAGGACACACAGAAAAAAAACCCCAAAAATTAAATAATTCAATGATATCTTTCATAAGAGTTAACATTCATCTCACTCTCACTTTAGATCACTGGTTTCCCTTGCCTCTGTATTGTGCACTAGAACTTTTTCTTTGGTTTGTTTCTTTTCATCCAGCAGCAATAGGGCTGTTGATCTACATTCCTGGTGTGCTATGGGAACAGCTAAGGCTGCCCTGGATACAGCACATGGAGGGATCATGCATAAGCTGGACTGATGTAGAGAGCTATATTCAGGTCTAGGGGAACTCGACTAATGCCAATGAAATTCCAAGAAGGACCAGTTTGGCATTTGTGACTGCAAGAAGCAAATTTCAAACACCAAGATAAATCAATGTTTTCTAAAAGGGAGGACTAAGTCCATTCTAAGTAAATTCAGATTCAGATATACAGCAGAATGTCATGTCCTCTTCAGGCCTCAAATAAATGCTACATACAGAGTAAAGGCAGAGTAAAGATTTCTTGGCATTTTTTCATTCCTCTGTTTCTGTTCCATTTCACAACAACAAAATTTAGTAAACAAAGAAAATGGGGTTCCTTACACTGTGAAATACCTTTTAAGAATTCTAGCAGAAAGGCTTTCTATATTTAAGGTTCTATCAAAAAATGTGGCTAAAAAAAGAAATGGTTCCCTCTCATCAGGAAGTGAATCTGCCAAATGCTATTGCTATAGGAAATCTAAGTCACATTGGATTGCCACCTGACACCATGAAAGCTAAAACTACTGTCAAATTAAAAAGAAAATAAAAAGATCAAATTATCATGGATTTATGGAATATGTTTAGAATCAGCTTCAATTCGATCCTCTCATAACACAGTGAAACTAAAAAGTTTACTTTTCAGTAGAGGAATTTATTGTCACTCAAAAGAAGTTAAAAATTAAGAAAATCAGAAAATATCGAGATTTACAACTCAAAGATCGATGAAGGAAAATAACAATGGGATGAAAAGATGGAGTTAACATTTTTATTCATCTGATAAAGCAAAGTGTTAATGTAATTTTGGGGTATGCTTGGGGTGCAGTTTTTAAATTTACAGCTAATTGCACCATCAGATGAAGTTTTGCAAGTTGACTAGGCAATCTGGAAAAATCTAAGATTCACAAAACATAAAAGATCAACTCTGCATTTTAAAAAATCTTCTAATGGTCGTAAATAACTTGGTTGAATTTGAGCTTTTTTGAATTTTGAGTAAATTTTGAGCAAACAATATACATAAATAATATAGATATCCAACCTGCTGGGAAATCCTAATGCCAGAAATTGCAACACAAATATTTGAAATAACTTCCCATAAAAATTTATATATATGTGTGTGTGTGTGTGTGTGTGCATACACACCAAACTTCATTATAAAAATTAAACCACTAGTTTTGAAAGCAATTCCTCAGAACCAGTCATAAACTTTTAAGTGTCCACTAAACCATATGCATGTGGTCTTCAATTCATTCCTCCAATTTCGCCAAGATGTCTGCATTTGTCTAGAGCTTGGGAGCGGTGTCTGCATTTTCTAAATGCTCAGCATGCTTTTTGTTTATTTGGACTCTGTCTTGGCAGATGGAAAGAGACTGTCTCAACTATTTGGAGAATTTAAGTCAGGGGAGCTGGCGTGGGTGTCTCCACGAGCTGTGAGAGGTAGCGCAGCTTGGAAATGTGGACAAGATTGTTTCAGGCTTTGTAGATCTCACCCTCTTACAGACTACATCTACAACTGAAATTTACAGGACTCTGTCAGCTGGGAGCAGCATCCTGGCCAGCTAACCATGGCTACCAATTTGACTGCTAGAATGGCATCACATGGTGTTCTGCCTAGTATTCCAAAGAACAGTACTATTAAATGTGAAATGTCCTAATCACAGACTGCTGCTGCCATCTCAGCAAGACAGCATAAATGTTGAGAAGCCTCGGATCTCTAATGCAACACCAGGAGTTGATCCATGAAGGATCAGGACAAGAGAAAACAAGATGGCAAAGCACATCCTGTGTTGGGATCAGGACTGTGGTCCAAATTGAAAATTAATTTTTGTCATTTTTACTCGTATACATGTTTCTAATTGCTTGACTCGTTGCATGGTGTATCCTGACTCAAGAAAAAAAAAAGAAAATTAAATGTTAAAAAAAGAAATTATGTATGTAAATTATTAATGTAGTCAAGTTAGTTCCCTACAAATCAAGAGATATATTCTGTCGCTGGTGATGGTAAGTTATTTTTTCTCTACTAGGCTCCTCCATCTTTCTCAGAAGAGTCCAATTGTAATTAAAAATACAATGGTCTAATGTTAAGTTAGGTTAACAGTATTTCCCAACATTTTTATTTCTTTTTTATTTAGGTTATCAAGGGCAATGTGATGGTTTTGACTTTGTTCAAAAAAGAATCAGCAATAGTATTTACAGTGCTATTAAGGCACAGTGAAAAGTCAATAGTCCTATATTTTCAATAATGATCTTATTTGGTCAGTAATGGCAGCCTTGATGTATGTTAGTTTAGCTGCTGAGAAAATCAGTGGAGACAAAGTATTTACTGTGGGTGGGTTCTGTTGAGCTTAAGTGGTACGTGTAGGTTTTCAGTCTCTCTGTTTCTGACTTTAATATTATTTTGGGACCAGTGCTGTGTATAAGCCTAAATTGTTATACATTTGTAGCAATTTTATATTAGAAAATACAGACTCACACACAAATAATGATCTTACCTGATTCCATGCCTCATACAATTTTAAATTTCTCTGGTCTTTATCCTCTTGCTGATGGGGTGCTCTCACCGTTAAAAGTAAAACCACTATTGATGCTGCTAAGAAGAAGAGAGAGAAACTGTTTTGCTTTACAGGCAAGCATGGGGATAACTGGGTGATTATTAAGGCCCCAACAAGAGGATTAGCACAGAGAAAAAGTGGGGAAATTTTGACTGATATTCTCTGCAACAAATGTCTGCCTTCCACACTGGTGAAAAAGGGGTAGTTGGATGCTATGCAGGTAATAATTTAACTCCTTTGAAAATTAGTGCTTCCTTTCTCAGTGGAGTCTGATAAAGCACGACATATTGGAGACAAGTGAAATACTGGCAAGCACAAAACACCTTGCTCTTAAGTACAGACCTTTTTTCCTTCAGGTGATTATTCTGATGAAATCTGCATGCTTCAGTTTCCACAGTCTTTTAAATAAGAATCCATAACACCTCTAAATTTCCCAAAGAGCAAACTTTATCATCCAAGGAGTATTTGCCAGAGAGCTCAAAATTCCTTCAGGTACACTTATCCCAGAAGATCTCATGGTAAACCAAACTGAACCATGTCCACTAACCAATCTTAATTTTCTTTAAATTTCTAGTTATTCACTACAGACAACGATTAACAACACTTCCTTTGTAAATGAAACATGTTCTAAAGTCAGACCGGTGAGCTAAGGCTCTCAGATCCTGTCCCTGTTTCTGTGGTTGGTCTAGCGCTGTACGGAATTTTGCAGAACACTTGAGATAATTTTATAAGCTCTGATGCGACGTATTTGGCGGAAAATACTGTCTCTGTTATGATAATATATTTTGGAAATGCCAACCCCTGCATTTCTTCTTTACTTTTGCCTTAAAAACTGTTTATTTAGGTACCTATGTAATAGCATATTTTAGAGTCTTGTTTTCAGATTTCTCATGCTGAAATACGTTACCTTGTAGCTGGAGATGTAGAAGTAGTTTTTCTATATCAGTAGTAGGCCAAAGAAAACATTACCAAAGGCAATTTTTCAATTTACATTATGAAGCTGAGGTCTTCTTACCACACTGGGACAAAATAATGTTATCACAGAAGCTGGCCTTCCTGCTTACGGCTTCAAATTTTTGTGCAGTCAGATTGGACAGGAATTTCAACCTTATCCTTGAGATACCTTTGAGGAAAATCCTACTAAACATTATAAAGCTAAAGGAGTAGGATTGGTGAGTTTTCTTTCAAGCACAAACCCAGAGAGAAGACTGTCTTTTAAGGAGATTCTAGCTCTGTGGTGTGAGTTAAACATCAACATAATTTTACACAAGTCAAAGCATATCTGGAACAAGCAAAAGGTGGCATTTTTGGCTCCTGCCTGCACTCTCTCATTTACTTAGTGGGAGAAGAGCATTTTCCAGGCAATCCCATGACACTTTTGTTTTCCATTTTTGCGTAGTTTTTGTTGCCTGGGGAGGCGAGAGAGAAGCCTGCAGCCTGCAGAACATCTAGCACAGGCCTGTGTGTTAATATATATACCCCTACAAAGCTACTGACAATGTAATTTTTAAATCATATCATTGGAGCCCTGTTTACATGCTTATGCTTTACCAGATGATCCTCTCTGAATCAGAGGAGACCTGTCTTTCATTGCCTAGCATACCCCACTGGAATGCTGCTCACCAATTTTAGCAATGTATTTTTTGTTTTTAGCATCAGACTGAATATGATCAAATACCCTCCAGCTCACAAGTGCTTTTCTAGCTGCTTTCTGTGTTTTCCTGCTGGAGCCACAGCCTGATGCACATTCTCAGACTTGCTGATGAGTCACCCGACACAAGAGGACTCTGGGACGGAGCCCAAGCCTGCCACTGGCCCGCACAGCTGAAAACCAATACTGGTTGCTATTTAGAATCAAGAGCATAAATGCCAGTGTATTTGCAACATTTTAAAGGACGGTTCAGAAAGCTAGAAGTTAAAAAAAATATTCCCCTTCCCCAGCCCTGATGCTAGATTCGCAGTGTTTACAAACAGCTGTTGCAACAGCCCCAAGCTCCGAAGAAATATGTGACACATCTGAGAATCCGACAGTCAAACCCAACATTTGCTTGAGTGCATCCCTTGTATGGCTTGGTGTAACAGGAGACGTGGTCCTCCTGGTATTTGTCGCTGTGGCAGCTGTGTGCATGGCAGTGGCAGCAGCCCTGCAGTTATTTGCTCCTTTATTTACTGCAGCAAGTAGAAAGTGATCCCACAGACAGGGGAATTCAGACAGCAGAGAGAAGGGAGCAAAGCCCACTGCAAAAAAATAATTATATAAATAACTCATAAATAAAGGGGTCCAGCAGGGGTTTATGGAACAAGCTGGGTGTTAAAGGTAACAACACAGAGCTTGAAAACAAGTGTTGCACAGCCCCATTTCTCACTTCAGGCAGGTTTTAGGAAAACAGCAGTCCCACTCGACTCCTACACTGCATTTCTACCTCACTATGGCTGTTCCTACACCCACTTTCCATCTCACTCTGACATCCTGCGGGGAGAACTGGTTTTTGTGATCCATTCTGGGGCTGAAGGCAAAGTAAAGACTTCAGATCTCTTCCTTAGAGAAGTAAAATACAGTGTTAGGAGCAGAAGAAGTCAAAGAAGCAACATACTACACGAATGATGCAGAGTGAACAGACAACTACACGCAGTTGTTTCATTAAGAAAACACTTCAAGCCAACTGAACTGTGGTCAGGCAAGGGATGATTTTCAGTGCACGGAACATGTTAGGAGAGGAAGTGGCTGTGCACAAAAAAATACCAGATCTTACGTGTTCCCAGCAGCAACTACTGGGTCAAATCCTCAGATCCTCGTATTATAAATTCTTGTTCCTAAAAGACACATATCAATGGCAATGTCCTTGTGCAGATAGTTCTAATTTCTATTGTGCAGGGCTCTAAATTTACCATCTTTAGGTTACATTCTTTATGTAACATAAATGGCTTATGTTTGCCCCACTAGCAAAACCCTATAGCTTTTAAAATGCTTGGAAAAAGAAATGCCTGGCATTTTTTACATAAGTAAGGTTTAGAGAAGATAGATGTCAGGACCCAGGGATATTTTCACTTTTATCCCGTTAAACTTTACAAGTTTTAACTGTGCTTCTGAATTCTTCAGAGAAGCTTTGAAATTCACAAGTTCATACAATTCACAGAGCATCTGTTGTGAAAAATAAAGAGATTGTGACTTCCAATTTAAATAACTAAGAATTTCACTATTAAAAATAAAAACCTTCTTATTTAAAATAAAGCCCAGAATAGTCATCATGGCAGCAGCATAAAAAATCTGTCTTAGAAATTTCAGAATAAAATGGGAATTGTTATGAATTGGAGGACTCTTTGAAGTCCGTTGGAATTGCCTCTATGTACACCTGCAATGCAAAATTAAAAATTAGGTATCAAGCTGCTGTTAAAGTCATTTAAGAACTATGCACATGAGACTTGGGTCCCTTAAGTACCGAAACACATATTAGAATACCCTTTAAAGTTGCTTAATTTGGATAAAAGTAAAGCAACTAAAGCCTTTTCAAGAGCTGTGCCTTAGCAACCTTTTGGGATTCTGAAAATCTTCTGATTGTAAAGCCTTTAACTGGGTAGCAGAAGAAACTCTTTAATAGATAGAGAGCACAAGGGGAAAAGAGGATGAAAAGAGGGACTTTGTGGGGGAGGACAGAGGACCTGCTCTTGGCAGAGGAAACTTCTGAAGAGGATGCTAAGAAGACTGAAGACGTGGGTGACAGTCAGTGACATGAGGATGTTTCAATTGCATTTGAGGGTTGTTTAGCCCTTTGTGCACTGAAAACGAAGAATAAATTTGCATGTATCAAATTCAGTGTGAATTTTACACAACCCTAGTTCAATAGTCTAAGTTTCTAAAGCTTGCTTTTGTTAACAGCCCCTTGTTGTTCTCCAAGCTTTATGAACGAAGCTCTGCGAGGCCAGCTTTCCTTGACAGATTTCAAATGGGGACACAAAGTCATATATTTTTGACCTTGACTTCCCCTGATCTTCCAGAGGGCAATAGGATGGTTGGGGCACTATCCTTCCTGTGTCTCACAGTTACAAAATGCCACACCAATATGGGCCTCAAAAATGCATATCAGGTAGTGTGTTTTCATTTACGTATGCAAAAACAAGCCCAAAATAAGATAATGGTCTTATTAGAAGCAACTCATCCTAGGGTGAATCAGTAAGCAGGAAGTCCCTGTTATTGCATTATTCTTCATCAGACGGATTATTTTGGCAGATTTCTGAGAGGTATGGAGAATTAGGCTTTTATAATGGTCTTATCCTTAGCATTTTCATTCTTTTTTATGTATTTCGGTATCACTAGCTGCTTTAGCTATGCTCAGAGAACATAAATTCAAAATGAGGTGATGGTATGCTCAAGAGAGTCACCTAAGCAAGGGAGGGACCGGTTTAATACCATGAAAGAAGTTTTTAAAAAGGTGTTTTAAAAGTGCAATTGGACTGAGAAAAGCACCACCCTAAAAGGATGGGGGACAAGAAGCTTGTGGTCAGCTTAAATGTGGCTCTTACTGCAGCTCACCCTTTTTTAACAGAACACTTGGAATCATGTGGGGGGAAAAAAAAGTTTCCTATTATTTGAAGAGACAATTTGTAAGTAAGTATGCCAGGCTTAACTCTGTTTTGCAGTTCTGCATTGTATATGAAATATTTACCTTAGCTACTATGTGAACAGCAAATTAGGTTAAGAATTTTACTCAAGGTTTCAGAGAAATCTTAGTATCTCTTCTGTATCTCTCCCAAATCTTCCTATAGTCAATCTACAGTACTCTTTGCTGATGCAAAACTTTGCTGTAAATACAGGCCCCTATGTTTCTATAAATGTCTCATGGCCAAGTGCCTGCAGAAGAGCACTATCCACTTCTGTTTATGTATTTTTTTTATTTTTTTCAACTTTGAGAGATAAACCTGAGGTTGCCAGTGCCTGGACTTTTTTTCTTCATTATTGCTCCCTATGTTGTCATGGTTATCATCTGCCATCCTCTCTAAATTCTTTTCCTATTTAACCACTCTTTTACTCTCTTTTTTCAACCTGAATAAACAGGGTGCTTGAAACTGGAGTGGGAGAAGGGGGAAGTGAGCATTTTTGTGCAGTGAATAACGTTCACAAGGGGCTGAAAAACATTTTTGACCCACAAAAAATCCTCCACAGACAAATAGACTGTGTGCTGTGACCAAAATGTCACTATTTTTAACGTGTCTGGCTTCTACCTGCCTCGCATAATGGTCACTCTGGAAAGGATTTTGGCAGTTGGTTGACCACTAAATATGAACCTGTTTTTTGTGTTATTTTTATTTGTTTTATATTGTGGTTAGGCTTTCAAACTTTTACTGAGGAGCTTGAAAAAAAAAAAAAAAAAGACAGAGAGAGGAGAGAAAAAGAAATAACCCAAAGAGATGTGGAGAGATAGAACGGACAATTTACACACACAGACGACCCACACAGGAACACCAAAGATTTAAAAAATAGGATAGCAGAGAGGATTCATAAACAGCCCCTGAAAACACAGGCTCCCGTTTCCTCGGGAAAACACACCATCCCCTCGAGCAGGATCCCAAGACACGGTGCTGCAGACCTGTCATTACAAGGTGTGCTGGCGTGATGGCTGTCTGCAGGCTTGGCTCTGGCCCTGCTCAGCCCAGCTCCTCTCCCTGTTAGCTCAGCAATTTCCCAGCGGTCAGCCCGTCTTGCCATAATCACACGCTGGCGCCACAAGAATGTTCCTTAACTGTACACTGTGCCTTGAAATGAATGCAGACTAAAATACTCTGAACCACTTTGGTTTGGGAGCAGCCATGACCTCAGGCCTGACAACTCAACACCATATTTATTTATATGGAGTACCTGATAAAAAGGATACCAGCTGCAATGAATACAGCACTTTCTCTCTTTCTCTTACTGTTAATTTTATGATTGCTGGAATATGAATTATTCCACTCTTTCAGTGGGTTTAAACTGGAACATTGTCTGGGTTACCAATACCTCTGAGAAGGTGTATGGGAACTGCAGCTGACCAGAAGAGACAAAGTGCAGAGAGAACACACATTCTGGAAAGCACTTCACCTAGAGGTAGAGGAGAAAAGTCAATATTTCTTCTAGAGTTACACACTTGTCCTTCCAGCACTTGTCTTATTATACCTCCAATTAGGAGTGAGTTGTATTAAATCTAACTTAAAGGATTGATCTCTGTCAGACTTTGTTGTAACTCAGAAATAAAAGTGTCCCAACCTTTAGAGAACCTCAAAATGTAAATTAAGGATAATTTTCAATGTCATAAGTTTTAAAATCTGGTTATTAAAATTATTAGAGAGAGTCCAAGTTAAGGTGAAAACAAGACCATGTGCCAAAGCCAAGAGTATGGATTTTATACAAGAGTAAAAGAAAATTTCACAAATCTCCTTCAAACTCAGCAGGACTCTTTTTTCCCATTGCTTTTGTGCCATCGGGTGCAAGAAATCCCAACTTCAGGGCCTCCATGATATGCAATGACAATCCCATCACTCTTTTCCCAGACAAAGCATACAAAATCCAGTGATGTGCAGGATGACTGGGATTTAATTCAGGTAGTTTTCTGCAGCTGTTTTATCATGTTTTGCATGCAGCTTACACAAGGAAACTTTGAACCCAAATTTCAAAGTTTTTTTTTTTTCTTTTGTTTTTCCTCTCATCCATCCCAAAAGAGACATAATTCACGAGAGAAGGTTCCTAAAAGCAGCTTACATTTTGGTGATATTAGCTAAAGCATCTACAGTGGTAGTTAGTAATTTGTCATTATTAAAAAAAAGGTTAAAAGTCTTTATAAGCCAGTACTCGTGGTATGTTTTACACGATAAGTTTATCTAGCTTGGAAGGAATACTCGAAACACATTAATCTATTCGGTTTGAAACCAAAGATATTTTCCAAGCTATTTTAGAGGTCTTGAAAGGGACAGCATGTAGGATGTCTTTTCAGAGTTTCCCATTTATGTGGGTCCATGTATCCTGCCTCACACTGGTAGATCATTTTGCTCTCAGTAAGAAATCCTCACCAAACTTTCTCCATTACAAATTGCACAGCTAAATTTTCTGCCATTTTTCCTTAGTGAGGCCTGTGGGTTTACTGGCAGTCTTTTTTTGTTGTAGATGCATCAGAGGCAGCATTCTCCTCGTGCAAAACACCTATGAGACATCCGGGCTATGGTAAGCTGAGTAGACAAGTGGGACCTGACTCTTTTAACTTTGCAAGAAAGGTTCATAGCAGAGGAATTCTGCTTGGTTTACAGTTGGGTAAGGGAGGGAGAGTTCCCTTTGGGGACCTTGGTGTGCCTTGGCGTGCCTTGGCATGACTCCAAAGCATGAAGGTGAGATGCCTTCTAATGGAGTGGCATTGCCTTTGATCTGACTACAGTTCGTCAGAGTTGCTAGATTTTCTGTTGGGGCTTTTGTGTGTCTGGCCACCGGAGACCGCTGAAACTGAGCCACCTCTTGCCTGGCAGCAGCCTGGTAGAGCAGGAAGGTGATGGTCCACTTTTTTCTTTCCACCAGTGCAGACTTGCAGCAAATCTTTTGAGATGACTTTAGAGTTTCTTTGTTTGTGGAGGCAGGTGGTGGTAAAGAACCATTCTGTCTGCCTTTGTTCGTTCATTCAGCCTGCCTAGGTAAGTAGAAAGCCTGTTTTGGCAAGCAGAACTTGGGGCAGCCTCACCGTGTAGGAAGTAACCTTAACATTGACCTTCCCTGCCTGACTCCTTTGTGAAAGGGAGCTCATCTGTGTCTCACGAATGATCGGAGCTTTTTTTTTACTTTCTTATTTAGATACTGAATTTAGGCAGCACAGCAGAGTGAATGACATTTATGCAAAGTGATATTATTTCTCATATTTTTCCCTAAGCTTGAAAATTCTGGCATTGATTCCTTGCTCACTTCCCACTGCACTAAACTGGTACTTCTCAGATACTGACAGCCATGCACATAAGGTGAATGAAGATTGAGACAATTGTCAATCTATCTGGTAAAAGTGATGGTGCTTCAAAAGTTTTTTGTGGAGACTTTATTCTGAAGCTGGTAAGGATTGCTATTACACTCAATTAAACATTTTCCTGACTGGCTGCTTTCACTTTGATTGCTTTCTATTTTAGGGAGGGGGGGAAATAAAGTAAAAATAATTATAAAGTATATTTTAAAATGAACATAAGCAGCTCTATTTGCATGTGAAAATTTATATACTCAGGGGAGAAATAGGCTGAGGTTTGCATTGACAATCTATTTTAGCACAGATCTCGAAAAATCACATTGAAGAAGTTTGTATCTGTAAAAGAAAATTTTATAGACACACTAAACTCAAGAAATTGAGTTAGCTATCCACCGGAGAGATGCAGAAAAAGCTCAGTGAGAACACAGGCTGACTGTAGCCTTTGCAGGACACTGCAACTTCCACAACTGGAGGAACAGAAGCAGCACAAGGACATCATCAAGACCAGCAACACCAGACTTTTGAAATCCTGACTTTGGTCAACATTTCTAAAGTGGTGGGGTCTTGTTCAGCAATCTGGAACAGCTACAGCACCTCTAAAGAGCCTGCAACATGCTATGCAGATGGATCTGCATGAAGTTAATGCTGAATTGAATTAATTTGCATAGCATTAGTTCTCACAGACTAGTAAGTGTTTTTCCATTCCTTTGTACATTGTATTTCCAGCCAGACTTTTTCTTTTCTTTTTAACTTCAACTTCCCTTCAGCGCAGCCATGGCTCCATGTCTGACCACTGCTCTCTAATGAACATCAGTATTCAAAATTTCTATTGAGTCAGAACCCAAGATCAGAGCCCTTGACAAAATCTGGACTTTTCTGTGTTATTTCTACTTCCTTTATCATGTACGTCATACTGTACTGAGGATGGCATTATCCTCAGTAAATATCCCCTTCAGCTTCAGGCTAATGTCCTTTGAATAAGACACATCTAGAGAGCTGCGTGAATCTATTCCAGAGGAGACAGAAGAGAAGGGGAAGAAGTGAGAAAAGACCAAGTGAAACTTTCTGCACAGCCCAGTAGCAAAGCACTGGAGAAGACCCATAGCAGGCTATGCTACATCACCAAAAATTAAATGAAAATAGATTAAAGAGAGACCCAAATTTCTGAACGGAACTGTCAGGGTGCTCCTCATATAAAGGATGGGCATGGAATAGATGATTAGGGAAAAGTGACCTCTGAAATGGGAGCAACCAGTGCCAAATGGAGACATCAAGCTGGCAGGACTTGAGGTCAGAAACACAGATACATTGAGGAGGTGAGGATGTCACCTAGGTGTCAAAGAGAAAGCCACCTCCTCAACAGCAGAGGAAAAGTGTGAAATCTGCTCTAAAGTCACGGAGGTAATAGGAATATTTTTTTTAAAAATTGCAAAGGAACAGATGCTATTTTTCAAGGGAAATGACTTTAGCATTTTAGTGATGTAACAATCCCTCTGAAATGCTATGCCTTTCCTGATATATGAGAAATAGTTACTTTTCCTGTGTGCAGCCATTGTGTTCGTTAGTAGGAGGAAGAGGTATTGAGTAAATACCTTGAGATATGTGCTGCAGGCTGTGAAACAGACGTGACTTAATAGATCAGAAAGGCTTTAACAATAAAATGAGAAATTGGACGCTCCTTACCAAAGCTTGACCAAGATGTACAGGATAACCTGAATGTGTAAGGATCAGCATCTGGGGAGAGACCTACACCCTCTTTGTGCTTCCTGAGGAGATGTTGCAGTCAGGGATCTGTAGTTGCTCATAAAGTTGCAAGACGGGTCAGTGAAAAAGCCTGGCTAGCAGGGTCTGCTACCAGAGCTGCAGAGAGCGTCTGACGGACGTGGTGATGCAGGAGGTGACGGCCCTTCTCTTCAAGAAAGGCAGGTATTTGAACAACACTACCCCACCACCCCTAACCACCTCCAGGAAAAAACTGAATTAGATGTGGGAAGTCACGGAGAGAAAGTCAAATATAAAAAAAAAAAAAAAAGAGAGAAACAGGTTATTCCAAGTGCCAAAGGGAAGAAAAGACTAAGCCTTAAGCTAAGAAGGGGGGAAAGGCCAGGTCTGCATTCACAAGGAAGAGAAAGGAAAAAGGTTTGAGCACAAAATCAAGGAAAGGAAGAGGACAAGCTGAAAGCCAGAGGGGAAGAGAGGGCAAGAATAAAGTCAGAGAGAAGAAATAAGTACAGCGTGTTAACAGAGAGCTTCTTCAACAGGAAGCAGGATAATTCCCTCCGAAGTTAAAAAGCTGATCTCTTTGTGTTTTCAACATGTCCAAGTACTTCTGTAGTTAGAAATGGGAACTGGTCTAGAATGCACAGAACATACTATAACCTGTTTATCTTAGTAAACTTGAAAGCAAAGTGGCCGTTTGTGTCACTTCTGCTACATTATTGATACCACAGGGCTTGTATCCAGAAGCAAATCTTAGCATGTCTTGGCTCTCACAGCATGGACACAAAGAGAAAGAAACCTACTCGGACCACAGACATCCAAAAGAGTGAGGAGGTATGTTCCAAGAGAAGTGAATGTTGGATTGGTGACAATGTGCTCAAAGTAAAACAACAATTTGTCATAGTGAGTAAAATAACATACACAAGACAGTGGCAACTTAAATATTTGCAGGTGAAACAAGTAATAAAGATGAAGACATTGTCAGATCCAAATATCGACATTGAACTGACAATTTTAAGTGACTAACAAAATTACAAGAGTAAGTGTTTTACCTAAGAAGTCTAAGGTCTAAATTAATCCGCTGCAAAGCCAGGAGTATGCAAGTACTGATGATCCTGCTTGTGAGGAGACTATTTATACCTAAGAAGAGAGTACAGCAATGTTCCTAGATACACGCTTTATAGTGGTGGAAAATAGGAGGACACATATCTCCCCTGGATGTTTCCTCAGAATACATCTTTTGAAATGGTTTGATGAAGACATGCTATCAATTTCATTTGCTCTCTGCTGTTGAACACAGTGGACAGGATGCAGCGTTAGAGAGCAATGTACAGTAGCATCACAAGAAATGTGCCTTTATCTTCAAAGTAGCAGATTTATTGACTTTAATAAGCAGAAAATATCTACACGGACATTAGACAAACACAGACTCAACACAGACTGAGAAAAAGCTGATAATTGTATTAAACTGACTGCGTTTTTGTTACATGTGTTTGGGAAATTTCCAACAACAGAGTGCCAAAAGGCCTGGTTGTGAGTCTGACAAAAATCCCACAGAACTGAAAAAGATAAATATTATATGGAGTATTTTTCACACACAAATTGTACTGCTTTGTGTAAGCATAAGGGTATGTTTCTTTAACCTTGCTTGGGCAGTGCAAGCTTTACCTGTATGGGCAGTTGTGTTTTCACTCGGGCTGATGTCAACACGATGGGCACTCTACCTGAACACTTGAGAACATATCCCATGAGCAGACCTGGGGAAAACAGTGTAAGGTTGTCCCATAGGAACAATGGCCATGGCCACAAGGTGTTTCCTTCAGGGTTCTAGCTCTGTGTCTAAAAGCAGACTTGGTAGGATTAGCACGTTATAAGGATCCACGAGGATAGATAATGAGGATTTCTGCTCACATTTCCAGTAAGTAATAAGAGTATAACAAGGTTTATAGAGTGGAATTTTAGAAGCTTTTTCTTTAGTGCATGACCAGATGGTGGTGAGAAGAAGAGTGGTCGGGCTTCCGCAGTGGAAATTGTGACTGATTGGGTGATGAAATAAAAGCATTTGGGAAAGGAGAGTGGGAAGGCACCGGACTGCGATAGCTCGGAGATGGAGGAGTAAGTCTGGGATAGAGTCTGCACCACTACAGCAAATCTCAGGAAACTGCTACGTGTAGGAGCTCTGTTTCACTGGTGGCACAGCTAGAAAGTATGCACTGCAGAAGGCACAATTCTGAATTGTGGGAAGTGAGGGAGGCATAAGGACACATGCAGATTAAGGGAAAAACAAAACGTCAAGAGGCTCATCATTAAATAAGCATCCTTCCTCCAATTTAGTAAGCGAGGTGGAAGTCACACGAAAAAAAAGAAAAGTGGTCATGACATTAAGACAGTTTCATAGCATGCCTATATATGTCTGCAAGGGGATTGAATTCAATGTTCATAAGGTGCCTAAATTGTTCCAGTATCTTTTGACGATCATTCAGTATTTCAAATATTGTGCTTTTTATGACACTTGCATGAATGCACATGCATGCTTGTGTAATTAAGTGTAAAGTAAGAACTCCCAGAGATAGAGGGACATTTCTGACTACTGATCCCATGGCTCAACTGATTTAGTTAAAACCTCAGGACTGATACTGTTCCTCCAGAAATAAAAAGAAGTGCACACACATACTGGTATGGATGCACACACTTGCTGGTATACCTGCACATGCCATCGTACTGGGGTGTCTCAGTCATTGAGAGTGTGGTCTGTACACCAAGGACCCTTCTCTTTTGGGGCAAATCCTTGGGTGTATTTGCCCCAACATGTTTCAGAGACATGAAGGTATGGTAGAAACAGAAGCAAGTTTAAAAACCAGACTCTCAAAGTAGAGGGTGACTCTAATCTTAACTCCTGGCTTTGATAGATGCAGGAGGCCAGATGGTGATTAAAGGGCAGTTACTATCAAAGTCATCTATAACTATCATAATTTTGCATTTCTTGAGCTATTTTAGTTTTTGTTACAATGTTAATGTTGTTTAAAGCTACACGTAGTGTCAACCCATGACATTACATTAGTTTGTTTTTTGTTTGTTTAGGAAAAGAGACAAAATTACAAAATTAAGAAATATATCTAAATTCTTGCACATTGGAGGGACTCAAGATCTGCAGCTCTGAGCCAGCCTCTGAGGTGGTACGGCCAGCAAGGCAGGCAGACTTCAAGCAAGTCTTTGCTTTGACTTTATACCTCCTCTTTTCTTGTTTCACTCATACAAGCCTGAGTAGCTGATAGGATTCTTTCTCTTCCTTAATTTTTTGAACCAGCTGAGTGGAAAAGCACAAACACTTAAATGCCAGGTAGTTGTTTTCTAGGGCTTGCTCTTTCTATACATTCTCTGTTTTGTACTTCAATACATGCTAAGACGTTCAACAATTACTGTAAACCTTGACATAAGCACATGCACCTACAATTTGAGCATCTCACATTGCTTGTTATGGAAAATAGGTTTTCAAGCTCTTGTTTGTTAGGCACTGGCAGCTTTTTCCTTCATGATATTGAGAGCTCTGAGCAATGCTTAGAGTCCTCTGTGTGCACGATCATGCCTGATGCAGTGGTCTTGCCTTTTGCAGGTGTTGAGAGTGCGACAAAATGCTGCAGACTGCAATCCACTGGTCTTACTCAGGCCAGGAAACAGGTCTGTGGGTGGAAAGTGGAAATGGTGGTCTTAGCAGTATAAAGGAAGTCTCACCAGAAGACTCTAACTGAAAGGAAGCGCACATGGAAACATGCCATCACCCACACCCAGCAAAACCTCATGCAGCTGAGGGGGGTTTATGGGATCTCTGAAGCATAGCCACCCACAACGGTCATCAGACCAATATGTGTGGGGCTTTTTTAATAGTGCTTTGGGGTTTTTTTGCCTTCTTTTTTGCTTTTTTGACTTGTAGTCATAAGCTCTAACCTTCATGTACGTGTATAAATGCATGAAGAGAGAGAGAAGATACGTACTTTTTGCCCTTTATCCTGTCCATGTTCTAAAATAAGATGTCCCACAAAACAACTTCATCTGCACAAAAACTGAACGAAAATTCCCTAAAGATATCCCACAAGTGGGACTCCTCTTAGGGTCAAACGTCTAGGAGGAGTTGAGTCACAGTCATGGTTTGGCTAATACAGAAATCATGAACTTGATCCCTTGAAACTGATCACCTATCCACGTCTGGCAACAGCAGGAATATGGAAATATAATCAAGATAAAGTGAGATTTCTCTTTTACAGTCTGAGGCCAAATCCTCATTTGTTCTTNTTTTTTTAGAGGTTTTTTTTTTTAGTTTTTGTTTAAAAGCTTATCCTTGGACATCTGGATATGAGACTCAGAGGCTAAATTGCTCTCTAGCTGGATAATATATTTTCAGCTAAGTGTATAGCTAGCCTGCTTTAAGTTTCATTTGAAGAACACTGCTCAGGTGCTGTTTTCAGATAACTATAATACCACCTTTGATGAATTTCAGTGCAGTAAGACAAAAGCATGAGTTGTTGGCATTTCTTTGAAAAAAATCCATTTCACTCAACGTGTTTTGCCCCCTTCCTGTATGATTTTTTCTGTGTATTTGCATTCAGTGCAGCTTTATTTACATAAGGTCCGGCTAAAAATGGATTTTAAAGTCATTCGCTAAGAAACTGTTCAGTTTGAATGAGCAAGTAAGTGAATGAATGAAGTTCTTAATTCCAACAGGTTGTTACCTTCAGTGGCTTGTTAAAAGAACCGCGGACTCAAAAGCTCATTTGCAAAGAAGATACACAGCATGTTTCCATCCATCCAGAGACCAGGAAAGCTGCCATCTGACAGTGATGCCTAACATATGACAGCAACAGCTAACACTAACACAAGCCATCCTCTTCTCCCTATCCTTTCCAAGTCCCTCTGTCTGCCACTGCACATGACCAGACATAACCCAGCTCCTCAGTGCTGGGTGTGCTGGTTCCAAAATCTTGCTCTGCTCAACATGTTATACTGTGCTACATGGTTTAGACAATGAGGGAAGGCCAATACAGCCATCTATTAAGAAATGGAAATGCTTAATGTGGGACAGATGGTGATGGAAACCAAGACTGTACCTTAGAGATTAATGCAAAGACGTGCAGTCACCTCAGACATCACAAATTGCATCTGAAGTCCTTTTAATAGGATGTAGCCCAATTCACGCATTGGACTGCAAGGTCCAAAAGACACCACCACCAAAGAAGTTTCCTCTTAATTTATTTAAGATCATGTCAATAAAAGACCAAACCCACCCAAACCTCCCAGCATGTTATGTCACTGAACTCATCTTTAGACAGAACACGAGCAAAGCAAGGGAATGCAATGCTCACGCTGAGTCCCCATTCTCCAACACAGCAGTCACTTTGCACCACAGAACCAAGCCCTGCTCACAGGAATGCATGTGAGCCTGGCCCTCTGCCTTGCTGCTCACTCGTTTCTCCTCCCACAGCCCACATGCATCCGTGCCAGGACAACACTTACAATGGATCTGATGATGCAAACGGAATGGGCAGGTTGATAGTTTGCAGCTGGGGGGTGGGGGGATGGGGGAAAAAAATAAGAAGAGGAGAGAGAAAGGTCTTCCAATTGCTTATGATTTTCAGTTTGCCAAGAGGTAAACAAAACCCCCAGAGGCACCATCGCCTTCAAAATTGCCATTTTTATCTGTGCTGCTCCACCAAGCAGCTTGGAGTGGTACCCACAGTACCCTGACACAAAACCACAGGAGGGTGAGGTTCCTGCTTCTGCTGGAAGCAGAACAGGGAAGCTATTTATTTTGGGTGCATCTCTGTGCAGTGAGTCATGTTTCGACTGGAAAATTGGCCACAGATTTCTTGCAGATCCTTGTTGCCAGCAGAGCTGGCATGCTACCCAATTCCTCCCAGCTCCCTTTCTGCACCCCCACCCCCTTCTTTAGCTTGGGCTGCCTTTACATTGTTAAAGCCCCCATTTAATAACAGTCATTGTGCCATGTTAACCTTGAGAGTCAGGGAGAAAGGACAGTGAAGGGCGTAGCTCTGTGCTATAATGAGCATTTGGTGCTATAGCAGGTGGGAAAGGCTTTGGGGATCTGGGCAGATTAGAAAGAGAGGGGGCTCTAGCAGATGTTGAAGCAGGATGATGTATTGCTGTTCACTCTGGGATTCAGACAATACCAGCACAAAAGTAGAACAGGGAAACGGGGAAAAAATTGATCCCTTCTGATGCAAACTGGGCTGGAAACCAGACATGCTCGAAAGTGAGCATTTAAAAAAGACAAATATGCTTCCAGGCCCAGCACCTTCTCCTCTCTGTTACTGCCAGATTTCTCTTTTAAAACACCATCTCGGGTTTGATTTATTTTACATTAAGTTAAACCTTGAAGCATTACATACAACTTCTCCTTCCTTTCCCCTCCTCTCAGGCAGTAACTGAAAATAAATGCATCTGAACTTTGTCCTCTCCAGCACACCTCACAGGCAGCCCAGGCAGGACAGCAGCTGTAAATAAGGTCTCACCTACACACCAAAGGTCAGCAACACTTTGAAATTCAAACCACTTTTTCTTCAGCTTTTATTGCAATACTTCCAAAATATTTTAATGGTGTGATTCCTAGTCTTGTTATCCCACATAACATTGTCAGCTTCAAAAGTAAATGACACATAATTGCCTATTAGCTAGGTGTGCATATATATATACACACACACAGACATATATATATATATATATATATGTCTGTGTGTGTGTATATATATATCAGTTATGTCAAGAGGACTAAAAAGGAGATTTAAATGATGAAACTTTGTCCTACAGAGGGCTAACATCTTAAGAGGCAGTGGTGCATCTGTTGTAATAAATAGTCTTCAAAAGATGAAAGAAAGTCAGGCTTGATTTTGACCTTGATTTTCTGGAATGCAAATCAAAGTGAGATACTGAGTGCACAGCAAATGGAAAAGCAAATTTTTTTAAAACAGATACCTACATACGAATATAGGACCTCAGTTTTGGAGTCCCACTAGAGCTGAAAATCTAGGCCTAATTTCTGTTTCTATTTGCAAAAATGTTGCAAAGAAACTAGCATCTTTCTGAAGTTTATTAGATAATTAAAATTATTCTCTGTGAAATAAGTTCGGATCAGCAGATCATCCACTTTTGCATTTTGAATGTGAGTAATACACAAAATCTGGGTTACTTGTTCTTGAATGGCACAGATCTATACACTAACTGATGAATGCATCTGAAATTGCTGCTGTAAAGGAGTTTGTATTCAGATTGTCCCACAGAGAGATGTGGGTCGCTACAGCAATTTCTGAGAAGCACCTCAGGCCAAAGCTTTCCAGCATCCTGGAAATTCTTAAACCAACTCAGCTTTCTGATTTCAGAAGGCTGCCAAAACCCCCAGCAACAAACCCCTTCCCTATCAGAAAAACACAACGGAATAGCACAGCACATGATTATATCTAGTATCTATCATTATATGTATGTATTATTGCACTGGAGACAGTTGCGCAGAGAAGCTGTGGCTGCCCCATCCCTGGAAGTGTTCAAGATCAGACTGGATGGAGCTCTGAGCAAGCTGGTCTAGTGAAAGTTGTCCCTATGCACGGCACAGGGTTGGAATAAAATGATCCTAAATGTTCCTTCCAACCCATCCATTCTATGATCCTATGATTTTATGACCTAGGGGTTGTCTGTCAAGACAGGGAAATATTCCGATTCCTAGAAGTACCACCTCAAAATTTAGATGGCCAAAAAATGGTGTATAACAGGAATATATAGAAATGAAAGGAAAGTGGACCAGTTGGTGGTAGCTCATAGCAGTTCATAGCAGGTAGTTCATAGCATCTGTGAATCCAAAACTGAGCAGGAGTTAGCAAGGACTTTTCTGATAGCCATCAGCCAAAGCCTTCCACCTCCTCCAGAAGCTGTCTGCTATTCTGCTCCTCTGTATGTGCTGACTGTCAGAGGTTGTGTTGATGGACTGCTTACAGTTGCTGCCCCTGAGGCCTTGCAGGTGATGGCAGGGAATATCCTCTGCTCCCACATTCCTCTTGCCTGTGGACAAAGGGATGTGATGTCACTCTTCAGTGGGAGCAGAGGATGAATATATGAGTGAGGCTTTCTCCCTTGTTATATATATAAGTTTAAATAAAATATCTTTTGTGAGTTTACTCAGCAATGACATTCTCTTGCCTGAATTAGTGGATTCCAAGTAATTAAAAAAAAAAACCAAAACTGTTCTGAGAGCCTCAGCACCACATTCACATTGAGTGTCCTCTTCTCACTCCCTGCACTTTGACAAGTGCTAATGCAGGAAAAAATAAAATCTTTTTCTACCACTCATCTCCTTTGTGGTACAGACTCCCTCCACATCCACTTCTCTGGAACTCTCTGATTTTATATGTGGCGGTTTTTTGCTCCTATCTGGGAAAAATAACCAAGCATGAAAATGAAGTCATTTAATAATGCTTAATAATGCTTCATTTATCAATCATGCTTTTATGAGCAATTGCATTACATGATGAGCAGCACCCAAAGGCACAGTCTCCCTAAGATTCTGGTTTTTCCCTGTGTCCCTGGCTTAAACACACAAGCCCCAAAATAACATCTGGAATACACATGGGGTACTTTGAAATAGCTGAGTACTTATGACAAATTTTAATTTGTGTCTTCTTTCAGCATCTAGAGGCCTCAGGTTTGGACTGTGGGTTTTGCTAGTATACAGCAAAATGATAAAAATCAGAGTAAAATGGAAATTATGTGGCTTTGGAAACATCACTGCATTTTGGTTTAGGCACCAAAATAGAAATCTACAATTTTGTGTTATCCTATATCCACTGACCATCAGTCTCAAGAGAGGTGTCTGAAGCCGAGTGCCTCCTTCTGGACGAGATCACCATCATTGCTGGGCTCCAGCAGATGGGGCATATCACACACAGGCACTCATGGAAATGGGTGAGCAAACAAAACTAGGAATTTTGAAAAAAAATTACAAGAGGAGAATGATGGGCTCCACTGCCACGGCATATATGTGTTACATGTACAGCTTCCTCTGGAGTCAGTGATCCTTGGACATCAGTAGAAGCTACGATTTAAGAAAGTGAAAGGAAAGAGGGAAAACGTGACTAATGGTGCTAAGTAATTAGATCTATCGACACAGCTAAAATACAAGAAAGAAATATTTGAAATATGGTTTGATTTATTAGTATGCAGGATAAGCTTTGAGCAAAATGAAAAAAAAAGAAATCTCTGAAATGAAAGGGAAATATGTTTCACTGTGGAAAAAATCCACAAAACAATCTAGAAGTGCTGACTGGGAATAACAACAAAAGCCAGATGGCATAAAATGGCATCTTTAGGGATTATGTGGCATAAGGAGCTGCGCACAAAAGCATGCTCTGAGTCCTTAAAAATCTAACACCACTTACTGGGCATGCTCAGTGTCCTTAGATAGCCACATTAACTTACTTAATGTGCTCTGGCCTTAAAAGCTGGACAATCATCTCTACCATTTAGGCTCTCTGCCCTTAGTTATCCCCAGCAGTTCATCAAACTTTGTCTGCTGTGCTGTTATATATCCTCAGCAACCCAGGATATTCTGCATTATCAGAAACTCGAAAGAGGATCCTTTATCACAGTCAGCAACACAACTCACCCCCCACACCCTGCCATAGGCATAAGACTCCTCCCACTCTCTTGTTAATTTATTTGGAACGGTAATGAAGCTTTAAGGAGCTCACTTAAGTTTCGTCTAGACAGATCTGCAATATCACTGAAATGTTTTCCCATCATATGAATATAAAGGGACAGGAAACCTATTTTCATCTACCCACCCAAAATTATGCTCTACTGGTGAGTGTGAGATTGACTTATTAGCGAAACATCCATTTAAACAATTCATTAACTTAATACCGTGACCAGTACTGAACTTCATATTTGTCAAAACCTAAGTTCTCTGTGCATTTAATTCCAAAAAGGCCCTGCCTACTCCTTTTCATCTTTCCACCAACAAGGAAGTACTCTAACTGCAATCAAAACTAAGTCCAGTATCATTTACATTACAATCGTTAAAAGTGCCATCAGTAGTTCAGACATCTAGACACCATATTCCATTTTTTTAATGGAGATTTACAGAAATCTTCTTAACAGCAAAGAAGATTTTTCTCCCCAGACCATCAGCTGCTAAACTCAGCCTTTTCTCCTTTCTTTAGTGACGGATTTATGCATATAAAAAGAAATAAATGAATCAGCTTTTTCTAGTTACACAGTAACCTGATGCTTATTTGGATGAAATCTGTAGTAAAAACACTGTCCTGTGGAAAACCTCTGCAAAAATCCTGTCGTATTTGCAGATCTTTTCTTTAAACACGGGACAATATCTTACTTATGATAATGAGCCTCTAATACTAATTTCAGGACTTAGACTCTTATTTCTCACTCATGAACAAAAGACATGTAAATATGGTGATCTGATCTGGGTCAATATACAACTTTCTTCCAGATGGTTTGGATCCTATTGGTCTGCAAACCACAGCATTCAGGGATGGATCAGAAGTTCCCAGTATCACTGCAATTCTAGACATCCTGCTGAACCCACTTTTAATTAAAAGTTAAACTGTGCTGGCCTTATTTTGAAAGGCTTAGTTCACTGTGAAACATTACACTACTTTTTATTTTTAAATGGTGTGTGAATTTTGTTACTCATTAAATGTGCCAGATTGACAGTCCTCAACCCTCCTGTACCCACAGAATGGGTGGAACAGTAACATAATCTCCCAAATGTTGTCTGGCATTGATGGGAATAATTTCACTTGGCTTCTAATTTTGATAGAAACAGAGTCACTCCGCAGAGAAGGAAATGAACTTTCACAAGATAAAGCCTCCCAAAATACTACTGAAAGATATTTATTTTATTGACTGTGAGATAGGTAGGAAAAGTATCTGGGAGTCAGGGATGGGGAAAATGAGCACTCATATTCTCTGTACAATTTTGAAAGGTGTAAAATCACTACATATATGTCTGAGATTTCCAGTGTGAATTTTCCCAGATTGAGAGCACACCTAATATAACAGTATATCCCATTTCTACTCATCTCTTATGGATTTTGGAACACAGGGTACATTACGAACAAAAAAGAACATAGCTGTTCTCTGCTGTTATCTACGAGTGGAAGATGACCCTGTAGAGCAGCAGTAATTTTGTTCCATTTGCAAACAGCCCAGAACTCCCCTCTATTGCCTTAGAGTGTCAAACAATTGACCTGGAAATCACCTCTGCTGGAAAATTAGCTGTGACTAAGTCCCTTATACCTCTTTCTTGAGAATCAGGAGCAACTGAAACATGAAAAATATTTAGATGGGGATTTATGGATTCAGAGATGTCCTGATTAAGTTGAATGGAAAAAGACCAGGGAAATTGTGAGGCAGTTAATAAAAATGCCAGTTAAGAAAAATGCAGTGGAACCTAGGCAAAATGTGGTGCTAAGTACTGTCATTACTTCAGAGACCCTGTCTGACACAGCAGATTTAGCAATAGCCACATATGCCACTATACACTGAGTCCTTTACCACAAGGATGCCCATTTTAACATTTTGAGGACAAAATAGTTTTAGCAGATATCCATGAGAACACCATTACCAGAGGGAAATGATTTTAGTGCAAGCTAATGGAAACCACATTACATGAGTAAATTATTTTACTGCAAGCCTCTGAAAACCACATTACAATGGTCAAACAATCTCATTTCGAGTCCACTGAGACCACATTAATAAAGCCATTATCAAAGTAAACCAATTTCAAATGAACTCTACGGGGATTTAGTTTTAAATGGCAACAAGATTTCAATGCATGTTGAGAAAGGCCCCATGAAATGCTATTATGGTGTAATGTCAAACGTGCAATCAAAGTTACAGGGGGACAGCTACATGATTATAAAAAAAATGGGCACAGTATTTTCCAAATTCTGCTAATTTGACTAACAATTTGCTATTAATTACCATTTGTGTTCTATTTATTGCTTCCTTTCCAATGCAAGACATGAGCTTGTTAGAAAGCAATACAAACACATACAAAATTAATTTAAAAACTTTTCAAGAAGTCCTTATGGCAACCCAAAAGGCAGTAAACTCATTCAGCCACTTGTAACAAGCATGCATACAATATTTTGGGATGGAAAAGCTGCAGTAAGTCCTTATCCCATGTGCCAGGAGCAATAATCATTGTGTGCTGAGAAGAGCACAGGGTTTGTGACTGAATTAATCTTCAAAGCAGACTACGTACAGAAGCAAGAGGAAAATGGAGAGCCTGAATACTCCCTGTTGACAGTGGGAAAACTGCACTCATATCAGACAAGATGATATTAATGAGTTATATGTGCATCTGGAGGCACAATCTTTTACACACAGAAAGGACCTCAGGTGATTCTTTCACTTTTCTCCTTTGATTTTTCCCTCCAACATCCTTTGTCGTAGCTCTTTCTATAGAAAAATAATCTTTAGCCATCAAAAGCTGGAGAAAATATTTCTTTATGTGTTTCAGAGATGGCTCCAGACACTCATCTTTGATGGATCAGTCCAAATGTTTGTGGTCCTTTTCACTTTTTAGATTGACCAGCCATGAAGCTTAGACTGCAATATTCATTTCTATGAGTCTACAGTCAAACTTAACAGACACCAGCTTAGCACGTCGGCTCTGCCTAACTAAATTCAAGCTTTCCTGATGCAGAAGACAAAATATTTAGGCATGAAAAGAATTCTGGCTTAAATCAGAGATACCTGTGGATTTAAAACATCTATAGTTTTTGGTAGTGGGGTGAAATATTTTCTCTGCAACTTTAGAAACACATTCTAATTTAACTTCAACAGCCAAAATCCTTTTTGTAGATCTAGCTGCAATTTTCATGCCTACGATATATAGAAATGCCTTACAAATGGTCAATAATTTCAATGTGTACCTTTAGATATCCTACTTAAGTATTAAAACTTTCTAAGCATACAATAATAAAAAAAGTAGTTCTGTCTCTGCTGACATAGAAAACCAAGAGTTCGGGTACTGTGTTTATACTGATGAATTAGTAAAGTGCTAACCATTGAGAAGCTTTTTCTATTCAGGTGAGAAACAAATCATGATTCCTAACATAGCTTTGGTTGTCAAGATGCAGATAAAGATCCTGAAAAAAATTACAACAGAGAGTATTTTAATAGAATTGTCAGCTCAAAAGCACTGCATTCATAGACTGTAGCTGTGGGTCTTTGAGCTGTTCACTAAGCTTGATTAGGAAGAAGAAGAAAAGAAAAGGATCCCTTGCACGCTCCTGGGTGACATATTACAGATAGCCAGCACAAGAATTAACCAAATAGGATCAGATAGCATATACCATGAAAATAACCCATTCTGACAATCCTATCTCAAAGTGCCGTCGAATTTTAAAATGGTAAGATTTGTTGAAGCCAATATAAATTGTGTTCATCCCTAGAAATATACAAATATTTAAGTTATTCCTAAACTTTTCCTGCTCTGACTTATGACTTAGGGATATTGGAAAGGTGAAAAATAATAGGTTTTCAGAATTATAATTTTCCTGCTGATTTGCCAGTTGTTTCTGTAACTCCCCGAACATACCAACTGGTAAGTCTGAGAACGATCTATATCAGTGAAGTTCTGGGTTTACATTCTGCTGATCTCAAGTGCAAAAATCTCCTCAATAAGTACATAATTTTCTATCAAGTATAGGCTAGTTTTGGGGTGGGTTTGTTTGGTTTTCAGGTTTTTTTAGTATTTCATAAGTAATCTCAAAGGAGGTACACATTGTACATTTACTTACGCATATCCAAATAGCTCAGACAGAGAATTGACACCTCTGCTTGCATTTCTCCTTTTCATGTTATTGTGACTATTGCTGATGAACCAAAAATTAATTATTTGATGTTATTTTATTTAAAAGTGATATTACAGTCTTAAGTTTGAACATGTATTTTCATAATTTCTTTACTGCAATACATCAAGCTGAGGTGAGGATTTCAGATGCAAAGACGAAATAATAATCACAGCAAAACTACCAAAAGAAAGCTGATTTCTCAAAATTCTTTTGTGATGAAGAAAAAATGAAATAAATACAGAGCACAGTCTTGCTCAATCTCTAGATGTATTACATGACAGAGTTCTAATTCTTTTGCCATTTTCATGAGTCTTAACCTTGATTGTGCATATTTTCATTATTTCTAAAAGTTGAAAGAAACAAGAAATCAAGTCCAGTAACAACAGCAAGAACACAGCTATATTAAGTTCAGTGAGACATGAATACTTATGAGTTTATATTTAGAACTAGTTACTTCTACCCACAGAAAATTCATAACTGTTGATTCGTTGCAGGAAGAAATTTCTCCTAAACAAACTTGACTCACTACGTCCCTACAAAAAGAAGAAAAAATCCCCTTACTAATACAAATGAAAGAGTGTGGATTTGCTTTTCAGAACCTTGTTCTCTTGTAGTCCTGCGTGCCTGTATTTCAGTGTACTGGATGAAAGCAATTACACTGGTGGGTGTCGCTGCTGAAAACTTCTGGTATGCGTTCTGTCTTTTTTGTTTCCCATCGATGCGCAAAAACTCCCTCAACAGCTTTGTGGCAGTATGCAGAAGTTGCAAGAGATGCTGCAGCCTAACGAAATATCAAAATGGTAGAACTCGAGCACTGAAAACCCTTCTGTCTGAACAGGAGGAGAGAACCTTGAGTTAGAAGCGTTAGGTGCTGGATTATTGGTAGAGGAAACACACACACTAAACTGGTAGTGCAACAGAATCAGTCTTGAAACAATCTGTGGAACGGAGTTTGCTAAAGAGCTAAGATGGTCTGGAAGTATTTGTAGGTCAGTATTGGTAGCCAAGCTCTGTATTGGAAGGGAATATATACAAGCAACTTCTCTGGAATCCAGTATTTCCAAGCTGTCATTGAGCAGAATAGACACACAGATTAATTTGCGTTAAAAAGCAGTCCTTAGGCCACTTTGAAGATATATGTTAGCCTCAAAGACTGCAAGACTGCAAAGACTGCTTTAAGCACGGCTGGAGAAGCCTCTGAAGCGCGTAGGACTCTGCACACCCAGCCATACCTTCCGAGTTAGTACACTGGGTTAACAGACTCCATAACCTGTTAGATGGACAGAAGGTAGTTGGAAGTGATACAAGCTACATTTACAGTCAGTCTTAAGCCTGTTTCTGAGAGTGTCTCTGATGCATTCAAAGAATGGGAAAAAAGGGACTATTTGATAATACCGAGAAGATGCAGGAAAAGTTTGGATTCAATGCTAATGTAGACATAAACCTTAGTCTGAATCTCGCCAAGCTCTTTATTATCATCAGTTGTAATTAGAAATTGGAATGTATTTACTTCTCTTGATTTCAGTCTCTATACTGATATCCCATTCTTAGGAGTGACTTTGAAAGTCAAAAGATCTCTACTCAAGGCAAGGAAATATTTTTAGCAGCTTTGACATATTTGCATGTTTGCAGGTGCTGTGGTCACTGTGTGTGCCACATACCTAGTTGAGTTGTAAGCTGTGGCTCTGGCAGTTGTCATGAGCTAAGCAAACATAAATCAGGCTGTGGCAGCAGCATAAATGAATGGGGGTTTGTCAGGATAGGAACAACATACAAAATGCCATCTTACCCAAGAACCAGTGTTGAATCATTTGCTTGGGTCTCATTTCGAAGTGATTGAAGAAAAAAAGAAGATAAATGAGGTGGAAACAATGAGAATTTGAGAAAGCTTGAGTGCAACTGTAACATTGCATGGTAGTGTAAATCAGCAGCGGTTGCCACTGGAAATTGTCTTTGCTAAGGATGCAGGCAAAGAATCCAGACCTAGCTGTTCTTGCATGCAAAGTTCCAATAACAGCTCCTGCAGCCCAGTCTACTTGATATATTTTATACTATATATATAGTATAAAAAAGCGACAAATGATCCATAAAAGAAATCTGAGAAAAAATATTAATTCTAAAAGATACGGGTAATTCAGTGTTCATGGTCTTGCCAAGCTCTTGTCTGCATTGACAGACCAAACACATCTCACCTGTTAGAGTTCTACAGGTAAATATCAGTATGGTTGAGGCTTTAGAAGCTCGTTATAGGCCTATTGGTTGCAACATTTTGAGGAAAGATGAATGAAAATGTAGAAGAACATGTTCGCCAGCTCCTCCCTTCTTGGTATGTGGATTAAATATATAAAACAGGTTGACAATGTCAAATTGTTTTGCAGTATACCATACCTGAATCAATTTGCTTGCAAAGAGAGATAAAAATCAAGAATAATATACCAGAGAAGTGGTGCCAATCTATTTCTGTTGACGGGTTCATACCCACTCTTCATTTACTTGTTGCTCTATAAACATTTTATATGATACTTTAAAGCTTGTGTTCTATGAATAAGATTCATGCAGTGTGCCTCTGTTTTCAGTGACAGATGAAAAGATTTAGTTTCTCAATTAACAAATTCTAGTCTTATGGTTTTGGGGTTTTTGTCTAATTTTTAATTTTCCTTTATTTTCTGACGAGTTACATATTCATAAAAGCTAACAAATCTGAAACATTTGGTGAGATTTTACACATTTACTTTTTAAACTCTATACTTACAATAAATTACTGTCTAAACCCTTGTTTTCACTGATATTTCTTCAGATGTATTTTTCCTTCCTATGAATTAAAAAGATCTGCAAGAGAGTGCTCCCTTGTAAAAGTTTCCTCTCCTTTCAGAGAGACTGACCTGCTTTCTTCTGAATGTCTGTTGTTCTGCCCTAGCCAGTTGTTTCATGGACTGGTGTCTGAAATTAAACCTCTTGTCTTCTTCCACTCGTCTTGTGACCCACAGCATGTGATGAACTTTGAACATCAAAGATTTGCCCAAGCAAAGTGGAGACGACTAACTAATAAAAAAAAGAGAGTGACAGGGAAAAAAAAACCAACAAGAAACAAATCAATTTTGTTTAAAAATGGAGATTTTGCTGAAACATAAAAATCAGGTATTCTGGTTCACAACGCCACCTGCGCCATTGGTGATGCTCCTATTGTAAAGCACATCATGAATGTCTCTGAATTAAAAATTGAGTTTTGCAGGATGGGTTCCATGAATTCTCATCTGCTCTGATTTGCTGCTGTAATTGGAGTTTTAGAACCATCACATTTGAAAAGTTAGAAGAGCATATATGAAGCTAATTTAACTTTTTAAGTGGCGTGTATTGTAGAACGACTTATTTAGTGATAGTGAGCAAAACAGGCATCAAGTGCATTAGACAATTACTCAAATTTTCTGGAAACTAAACATTGTGATACTCTGCAATTGTGAAGATAAAAATGACTGCTTCAATTTCCTTAGCAGGGAAAAATACAGCTTTTCGAGAGACCTCAGTTATTTTGAAGTAAAACAAAGCAATATATTTTCAGTAAATAGAAGGTATCAAATACCTTTGTTGTGTAGGTGTACAAGTCAGCTGTAGCACCTTCTATCCAAGTGTGGGCAACATCAGGCAGAGCTGTGATGTAATATGAAACTATTTTGAAAACCCCTCACGCACTGGAGCCAGAGCGTGCAATTCAGATAACCATAGAACCATGAAGGTCGGAAAAGCCCTCTGAGATCATCCAGCCCAGCCATTAACCAAGCACTCCCACTGTGTCCACTGCCAAATCATGCCCTCAAGTATATCCACATTTTTTGAACACTGACAGGGATGGTGACTCCACCCTTCCCCCCCACCATTTCTTCTCTTTCTAGCGATCGTGATTTACTGCAGTACTTCATGCACCAAAACCGTATGAAAAGAATGTTCAGGTCTGTAAAAAAAAAAAAACCTGTTCTTAGATTTGGGGTCCTTATCTCAGCCTGACGCCTTTAAGAGCAGTAGAATCATGAATTTCATTTGCCTCAGCAGATTCCCCATCATTCACATGTCTGTTTTTTTGATGCAGCTGCCCAGAGAACAGTACATAGATGCAATAGTTCTTCTCAAGCTTTGTTTCAAACTTAAATGTTTGAACTAGGATTTGCAATGCCCTTGTTCTCCTTCCTGGGGATAAAGAGAAATAAAACACACACTTGGTGTTTCCTCAAACGTGGTTCTTTATTCCATTAAACGGATAAAAAAATTCAAAGTTCAACAGATGAATTTTAGACAACAATTTCGATTTCAGTTAAACGAAGATGAAGAGTATATCTAAACCAAGATAATTTTACCTATGCAAAAAATAAAAAGTGAAAATGAAAAATGTGTTTAATACTATTGATGTAGAAAAGAATATTCCATATTTATAAATGGTACCCAAGGTCCAAGGTTTTGAGAGCAAAATCTGACCTGCATTTGACTTCAAGGCACAAGGACCACTGTGTTCAGGTTATTTCAACTCCTTGCTTACTATGAATTTTATAAGACACCATATGCTACCAAGCTGCCTCTAAACTGAATATAACAGTAAAATAAATATGATAAAATCCCTATGTGAAATTACCTACCTAGTAAAATGTTTAAAACTAATTTCTCGTCAGAAACAGGTAGAAACTTTTGTGATCCAAAGCAAGCATTGTCGGTATTCTGTGTAGTTAAATATCTGAGTTTTCAGATGCGTAACCTAAGGAACTTTACAGCTTTTTAACAATATGACCCATAGATTCAGGTTAATGCAAATGGGTCAAAGACTGCAACAAAAGGCACAAAGTCCACCACTGGAGTCTCTTCCCAGTTTGAAGTTGTCAGCGTTTCATAGTCCCTGTTTTTTTTCCAGACGTGCTCTTGTCTGTTCCTCTTAAACCTCCTTTTTTATAATTTAAAAAAAAAAAAAATAAAAAAAATTGAAGTGAAACCACCTGTTTTCCTTTAGTGACCACTCCAGCACACATACTTTTTGAACCCAAAATTATTGTTTCCTTTGTCTTCAATATTTTACAAATCGTAATCCTTTTAAAGCTATAATGCCTGCAGGTTTTGCCAAGATATTTGTCCCTTCATAAGGTTTTCTTTGTCTCTTTGGAAATAGATTACTGATGGCTTTTATTGTAGACTAGGAATTCAAGCTTCCTCTCCAAACAAAGACTAAATCTTTGTCTGGGTGCTCAGAGCAAGGCATCACCCCACTCCAGTATCCTGTTCCTCTCTATGTCTGCATGCACGTGGCGTGAGAAGTGGCATCCTTGTTGCCGTTTTTTCTTCACTAGCTATTCACTAGCGTAGGAACCCCCTATGCTTCCACTGAGCCTGTTCCTTTTCCTCTCTGATCAAGTGAGTGCCTAAGAAACACACCCTGTGTTTAAAAATGCACACACAATAATTCTTACCCCCCAAAACCCCCTTTTTTTTTATTTTTTTCTTAAAATGTTTTTGGTTTTGTGCCTGGAAAAGACAGCTTCTTCTTAAGTAATAGCCACGAATCACACCTATCTGTTAATTATCTATTCACTGAACCTTTTCATTAGAAAAGAATACATAAGTTCTGACACAAATATACAAGAGGAAAAAATGTTATTTTACGTATGCTAAAATCTGGCGTGAGAAGACATTGCAATAGATATCCTCACCACTGAGACATTTGATAAAGTAACAAAAGGCACTTCTTGTTCAGCATTTGGTTTGGTTTTTCTGTTCAGTTGTACATGTATCAGGTAACTGATCTATAGCTGTTAGTAATGTGATGTTTATGGTTAACATGACTGCATATGATTTGTGCATTAGAGATTACCTGGAATTTTGGCAGGATTCTTGTTTTACTCTTGAAAATCAAATGGCGTTCATAGTATGTTAAAAAAGGAGGAAAAAAGTAAAAATACGAATATATCTGATCACACCTATACCGTAATTTGTAATCATGTTTAAGCATATACTTAATTATAAATTATAAATTTCTTGTAGGCAAGGACAAAAAAATTGAACTATCACTCATGGATAGCCTTAGAGGAAAGGATTGGTGCCAACTGCTTTTGTTTCCACTATTGGATGTAGAGTGCAAAACCTGCTTATACACACAGAATCTCTCATACTGGAGCTCAGAGTCCTACTTTTAGCCACAGACAGGGTTGCTGGATCAGATGAAATGAAAAAGAAAAAAAAAGGAAGTATGTTTTTCAAATAGTTCCTAATCTCCAAAAATGCTGGTTCCAGAGAAGACCTGCAAACGAGCACAGGATGAGGTTTGTGAGTTACACCCCAATGAAAATCTTATGAAGTGAGCATTCATCAGTACAGTCATAGATTGCTGCCCCTTCACATAAGCTATGTTCTTATGGAGAAGTGATCCTTCAGAAAGTGTTTCCTACCTTGCCTGCTCCAGTGGGGATAAACAGCTCATTAAGGGATCAAGGCTCCTTCCTACAAGCCAATATTTTCAGAAATGGGACCTGCAGAGAGACAGCTTGACAAGCATTGGAAGTTGTTTCCTCTTTTGATTGAGTACATTTTCTTCATTACATGAGGAAGGAATTTGTTCTCAAGCATTTTTATGTGGTGCAGACGTCGAGATACTCTGTCACAGATTTCAAGGTTTGGACAGATTGAAACCTTGTTTGAATTGTCTGCTAGAAAAAAGGCAGTTACAAACACCCAGCTATGGAAATGTGTGGCCCATCTGAAGAGCAGGAATTAAAAGCTTAATTACTTTTACAAAGGTGTACCGGTGTGTCTCTGCTCAAGGAAACACTTCAGGAAGCACCTTGGGGTCATTACTCCAGTTTCCAGCTCATCCCAGGGGCATTTTGGTGGGGTTATTGATCAGAGCAGGTTCTGGGCGAGTGCAACCACACTCATAGTGAACATCAGCATTCAGGTGGACCTGAAGTTGGGCAAGGAGAGGTTTTCGGTTTAGACTTCTGCAACTTCGGAAAGGATGTGTCTTGGTGAAGATGATGCCTAAAAATGCCCAGCTCTTCAGGGAGGAAACTGGTGTGCTGCTTAGGAAGAGGTAGATGACTTTATCCTGGTACTAGCATGAGGACCTGCAAATACTACATTTCTCTTTTTGACAGTGTCTCCAAGTCTGCCTGTCACCCTCCTGTTGACAAAACCTACTTCCCAGACCCATTTCAGATTGTCTTATCTCCAATACCTTAGAATTAAGAGCACTTATTTGTGGACACTGCAATTTTAAATTCTTTCATATCTACTTCCAAGTGTTACAGCTATTAATGTAGGGGGTGTATGGAGTTAAATCAGTACTGCAAGAAGCGTGAATTTTATGATGTATTTTAAACTCCATGTTTGTGAATTGTTTTCTTCTGAGTGGGTGAATAGTGCTATAAAAAGATACATTATGTTTCAAGGTCTGTCTCAGCTTGGAAAAATATATATTTATTTACTGTATATAAACATTTAAAAAAGTATTGAAAAGATGGAAAAGGGATAATATTACTGCAAAAGAGATTTCTCTAGAGGACAATATTGAACATTATTGAAATAGATTGTTCATGGCCAACAAAAACGTGAAGCTTTGTTTTGTATGAAACTATTTTTTCTGTCACGACAGGTTAATATCAGTCCCACTGATTTCCTTATGATATCTATGTTGGGCACAAGCTACCCTGTCTGAACTGAAGTGGCTGCTAACCAGGCCACTAGCACTCGTGTTGAATTTAGATTGGCAAAGTTATGTAAAAATATTTCTTAGTTTTGTGGAGTTACAGGAAAACATTTTCTGTTCTGGGCTATATATTAAACAAAAGCTGTTTTTTTCAGTCCAGCAGAAGTGGCCTGGATCTCTTTGACCACTACAGTACACCTGCTGTCATATTTTCCATTTAGTGGTTTTTATTTTTGTGGGAGTCATCCTGACTTGTCACTGTATTTAGAGGAGTTTTCAAGATATGTTGGGTGTATGTATTTGTCACAGCTTATATGAACGTATATCATGAAAAAAATATGCTGTGCTGTATAAATCCTGTTCTGTAACATGATAGAAAAAATTTGGTTGTTTTTTTTTTTCTCTCTAACATCAAAAAACTCTTGAAAAATCTTAACCCTCAAATACAGTCCTTCCACTTTGCAGAGGTACAAATCTCAAAACTTAATGGGAAAACCAGAATGAAACAAGGCTTTTTAAAAAAACAAAACAAAAACAAAACCAAAAAACTAGATTTTAAAATGTGAAGTGTTAAATGTTTCATCATCATAGTTCATTAAAATTTATTCTTGCATTTTTTATGGGTGAGCTTGAAACTTTACCTGCACTGGGAAATGAGAGTATCAGTTACAAAAGCCTTATTCCCCAAAACAAGCCAGTTCCATCCCAGTTCCTAGTTCCTACTGCTGCCATGAGATTTGCCCTCTACTCACAAGTCTTGCAGAGCATCTTCACCTCTGTAAACCCGACACCCCCAGGAAATGTAGCCGGGCACAGAATCTCAAATATCTATGCTTCCAAAGCAGTTTGAGTTTGGTTTCCCAAACAATATCTAGGTACTGCTGCTGAGTTAGAAGGGGAAGGAAACATTTTAGGAAGCAATTTTTACACAATTTACCTGTTTTGAAGGCTTGGAGGGTTTAAGCAAAAGGATAAGGATTTTTTTCTTCTTCCTGGCTTCAGTGGTAGACACTGGTCCCAGCCATCTCAAACCTGCAAGTGTAAATAAATCTACGCTATTCATCTGACCCCACAACATGGCCCTTCACTAACACGATGATTTGACAGAGTAGTTCAAAGAGACTTACCTGGCTCCCGATGGTGTCGCAAAAGGTTTGTATGGATGAGAATCCAGTTTCTTCCACTGCCAATCTTATTTCCTGTCTGGTGCTTTTCACCTCGTGAACAAACAACTTCAGTTAAAAAACAAACAAAAAACAACAACAACAAAAACCCCAAACAAATATCTAAAAATATTATTTCAGTAAACCTTTTGGCGTTGGTAAAATTGCAGTCCCTGAGGCACGAATAACACTTTTTAATGTAGGTTCTGACAGCAGAAATAGAAATTTCCCCACCAGTGGTTTCATTTAAAGTGCAATATTTTGCACAATTCTAATGAAAATGGTAAGTTTCCACTGCGTGGATCATATTGTAGTACTTGCAAAATATGTCTTCTAAATTTTTCTTGACAGTCATAAATATTTCATGTGCTCTTCCAAAGGGACTGGTTAATACATAAATTGCTGAGATTGTAACAAACAAAGTGATGCACTGAACAGGAGATAAAAGCAATCTGTGGAATGGTGTTATTGGACATTTGGGGTATCAGAAATGACTGTTTCTTTCAATCATCTCTTGGCAAACTGCTTAGGACTATCTGCTCCGTGAGATATGTGCCTGGGCAAGAAAACGAGTGAAGGGCCTGCCCTGCTTTGGATGTCAGCTGGGCTGCAGGATTCCTCCTCCTGGGGCACAGCAGCGCGCCTGTTCCTTGCCCTGGGCGGTGACCAGGTTATGCCGGGCCACCACGCTCTTCTGCCAAGCGCTGTGTAAGAGGCTACAGCGTGTTTTAAAATAAGGAGCACAAGCACAAGAGCTGCTCGTGGTGATCAGGCTCCTATCTGTCCTTTCCATGTGATCTCCAGCCAGACGGGGCTGCCACTGTAGACAGTTTCTGCTGAGAAACAGGACGAGTAATTCTGTATTCATCTTCCCTAACAGCAAAACAGTGGTATTTAAGTCAGACGATTTGTGTTTATTTTATTAACATTGAAGTTTATTTATTAATTCTATTTTTTTTCTTTTAGTTTGTGTTGGAATCACACTTTGTAGTAAACATTTAGGAATGCAACTGATAACCAACCTACTAGCACAAAATTTATAAAATCAGTGTGATAAGCTCTGAATATTTTATTGCAAAATAGCCATAGGCTTTCTGGAGAAGAGAACAGTAGTTCAAGACATGAAACAAACAGTACCATAGTCACAACTGCTCACTTGAGAAAGTAAGATATGGAGGATCAAAGTGAAATACAGCCAGTACCCAATTCTCTAGTCCTGCAAAAAATACCATAAGCTATTTTATAGACTGTGGAGCTGATGAACAATTCACAGAACATGTACAGTAACATATATGGCAGATAACTACTAATATAAGAAAAAAAAAATAAGAGGAAGAAGAAAGATATGGGCAGATATGAGAAAAGGCAATTTCTACAAATTAATGAATTTGAATTAAATGAATCTCAGATGGCCAAGAGAATTAGATATTAGTCATCTGAACTCTGACAGCTGGTTTTGAGAAGTTGCAGGGAAAAGGGAAATGACAGAAAAGTGGAATAAAAAAGGTATCATTTCATACATTCTTGAAGAGAAAAGTTTAAAGGTAGCTGAATAATATTAAAAGGGAAAAAATATCTTTCAGCAATTGCGTGAGGAAATAAACAAGACAAATACACGTATAAATCCTGATGAGGACTATCCTGAACACGCTGCATACTTGATATGTTGTGGTTAAACAGTAGAGCATTATTCATCCGTTTTTTTCCTTTATTAATATCAAAATGAGAAAAAAACATATCAGAGACCTACACCAAGGATTCAATTTTCTTTGACTAAATGTCAAATGTATCCCAAGCTAATAGGTAATACCTACAAAGTCAAGTATATTACTGGATCCATCCTGATTTTGCCACAGCTGAATTTTCTAATATAAAATGGTGAAGACAAGAATGGGAACTCCGTCATGACCACACAAAGTCTTTGAGAATTGTTCTCTTCATTTTTACATGAAACAATTAAAGACGATTATTTACAGAAAAAAAACATTGAGAAAAACAAGAACCTACCAAAACAAAATATTCTGCTACAGGGCAATTCTCCCAGTAGGTTTGAATGGGGTTTTTAATGACTATTTCACAAAATATGAAGAGGAATAAAAATATCAAACAAACAACCAAAGAACCCCAAGAAATTAATCCTGGGGTTTGACATTTAAATTATATTAGGAAGTTTATATAATAATGCACTAGCAACCTCTCCATACACTATTTTATTAAAGTTTTGACAGCAGGTTTTGAATATGAATATTAAGTAAATATTCCTGAATTCCATTATGCATGTTGAAATTTTAATTAAAAAGAAGGAAGTACTAAATTGCATAAAGTTTATGTAGGGATGCTAGCAATACAATGACATGAATTTTATGCAGGTGTTATTTGCGTGGAAATCTTTGAGTTTGCGTTAAAAAGGCAGTCACTTCGGTAGATTTTTCTGGTTCGAAAACAGAATCTGCAGATCTGCTTGAAGTACCTTTACAAGTATAGAGTGAAACAAGACTCTGTTTCACACACGGGAATCTTTCAGCTGCAAAGAGGCAGGCACTGACTGTTTGAAATACACTGCTTTTCGTCTGCATGGAAAAGGTTTCACATAATAGTTCCTGTGTAAGAGTATTCTATGGTACTTTTAGTAGCTCTGAACAACAATTAGGAAAAAAAACAGTTTAGGGCTGGGAATGCACTAACAATATCTCTCCTATCTCATCTTGTACAAGAACCTCAGGCTGTGCTGTTCCCTGTGTAGTTTTAGTATTGCAGATAACTTTTGCAGACAGTGGTAATAATTATGGCAGCATGAGATGGTAATAACCTACATTTGCACTATTTGCACTTTCAAGAGGGAACATTTTACTGTGATTCTATTCACTGTCAAAATTATAAGCCTTTGATTATCGACAGACTTTGAGAAATAGCATTGCATTGTTATCCTAAACACAGTTTTGAGACGACTGTTGCACAGAGCAGATGAGATCAAGCATATGCCTTAGACAACCTATTTTTATACAATATTTAGTAGGTAAATAAGGACAGCAATTGTGGAAAGTGTTAGAAATAGAGTCCTGCACAGTAAGAGTGTTTAATAATTGAGCAGATAGGAAGAAAATAGAATCTAAAAACTGCTTATCCACACGTGTCAATCTTAGTAAGACTTGTCTTAACAGAGAAGAAAAATCAGTCCTTGAGGTCCTGTAATTCATGGCACTACTATTCTAAAAGTGTTGCTAACTTTTTTAATGTCTATAAAGAAAGAAGATGAATGACCACCATGTACTTAAAGTTTAGCCTGTCTTGCCTTTTTGGTGCATGACTTTTCACTGCTCGATTAAAATCTGAGTTCTCTCAGAATTTCTCCAGTCCCAGTATCCAGAAGATTGTTACTTTCGCCGTCAAAGAAGAGATTATCTCCAACATGCAGTACAGATGGAATGTAATTGCCATGTCTTTAGCATCTTCCTTCTGTTCAGTTTCCCAAGTTCAAACTTTTATCACAGTCTATAATGTCTATGATGTTCTTGTTGATGACATCTTGCCTATGGACCTGCTTCTGCAGAATGCTGTGATGATATTATGTCCCTAACTTTGTGATTTTTTTTTTTTTCCAGAAGGACCTTCTCAATGAGAAACCAAAGACTAACAGCTTTGCCTCAGTCTTTCATTTGCTTCCTTTTTATGGGATAGTGTCTTCTGTGTGGAGAGAGATGAGACAGAATTGAGTTACAGGCTGCGGGACACACCTGGAGAACGCCGTAGCAGCACAGAGAGGCCTGACCTTTGGGGGGAAGAGGTTCCACACGGCTGAGCCGTGCAGAGAGGAGCCTGCAGGAAGGTGCCAGACGCCTGAACAGTGCATGATCACCCCACATAAGGACATTTAAAAGTGTGTTGCTGAAGTGGCAATGTGTGATAGGTCGCTTGGTGAAAAATATCATATAAAGAAATACTGTGTCTTGAAGAAGTGTATGAAACCAACTCGTTTCTCTCAATAAATGTCTCAGTGGCCCTGCCATTCTGAGTGCGTGCCTCGGTCACTACATTTCTGCTCTGTGGACTGCATGTGTAAAGGATCTCGATTTCTGTTCTTTAGCACCTGACTTTGGAAACCTCCAGTCTTGAAACCAAACCCCTAGCATAATTAAAACTGCTCCTGGCTTTTACCTCTTTGTCATTTTAAGTTGCTTGTGCACTTTTCAAGCCAGAAATACAGTCCAATCTTCTCTGTTCAGCTTGAGATAGGCCAGGATTCTAATTATCTATTTCATCTTCAAGAACAATAATTTTAAAGATATCTAGTCTAACTTACAAGCTATTACAATTTTACACAGACTTTTACAGATGCTTGCATATTGTAGCGCAACTTTACATTGTCAGCTTTCTTGTGTTTTTTCCCCTCCATTCTTCCATCTTGTTTATTGTCAAAGGAGAATTTCTTGTCACTTGCCTCATCAATGTCTAAAAGTCATTGAAAAGTCTAAACCCACAGTATTTATGTAATTTTTTCCATATTCAAAGTGCTGTAAATTTACTGCCTAACTATTTCATAGAACATTTCTGTAGAGTGCAGTAGTCAGAGAGAAGTGATCTGATTATGGCTATGCAGAAGTTTGGTGGCAAGAAAAGGCCTGAAAATAGAAGACTGTTATCCACAACTTTGCAGTCTTTGCACCACACTATATCTCTTACTAAGATAAAAAGAGAAAGTGAAAGATATTACTGAACTAATGAACATCGAGCTCTTATCTGCTAATGTAGACAAGGCTTCTAAAAAATTAGTGTAACTCAATCCAGTGAGTCTTTTTACATTTAAGACATTATAGATGGTACCAGTATAGATACTGTGACACTCAAAACTATGTTTTCAAGTAGGCATCTGCTGAAAAAGACTTTGTAGGCTAATTTCAGGAAGCCTTTTCTTATAATCGACGGGGAACTTAGAACAAAACCTTAGGTTCTAACCCAAGCAGATTTTGTAAAGTTCCAGTTCTTTCAAAAAGAGTTGCCTTTGGAAGAGCTCATGGACATCCTTCTGGCTGAAACAGATCCTGATATGTCCAGCCTTGCTCTAGACGATGTCTCACCGTGGTCTTTGGAGGTAGAAGATAATGGAGAGACCAGGATGCAGATTTTCAGGCAGAGAGAACATCACAAATATCCTGAAACATCCCCTTTCCCTGAAGAAAAACTAAATGTAAAAAAGCACATGCACTACTGCCATGTTGTCTGGCTGCAATCCCTCAGATAATATCTACTACTTAGTGTAACCCTTTGTCCTCAAAGCAGTCTCTGCAAAGACAGGGAGATCTACTTTGGAATCACAGCTATTATCCTTGGACAGATACTGTGTAATTTTTATGACTTTCTCACCTCTGTCATTTCCTCAGCAACATGGGTTGCATGTCTCCCATGAACAGGTTTCAGAATCAAACCATTTTTCATCTGTCTGGAGCAACTGGGTTATTATTGAGAGGAAAATGTCTTCTGGGGACCATGCCAAAATAATTCCAAACACTCTTTCTTCTAACCTAGTAATCTTACTGCACAGTCACTCTCCATGTGGACTCACTACCATCAAGCACCTCTTTTTCTCACTCTGATAAGTTTTCTGAACCTCATCACCTTAGAAAGGAAACTACAATTTTTTTGAGTTCTGGGATTTTAAAATTTAGATAAGCTTCCAAGTTAATCTCCAAACTGTTTCTAATCACCAGTATTATTAAAACATGTTTTATATTTAACAGTGTCAGCTAATGTAATGTAATCCAGTTAATACAAAAAAATTTCCATTAATCCTACTTGCTGAGGAGTGGGGGTGCAATTAAATATGAAGAGGGGAAGCTACCTTTCTGAGATGTAGAAACAAAAACTGTCAGGTAGGATGAAGCAAAAAAGAAAAGAAAAAAAAGCATATCATGACTTATGGAAGGACACACAGAGAGCATATTGTTAAAAGTAGCTGTGTGTTTTCCTCTCTTTTTCTTAATGCATACCCCATAAAAATAGTATTTGCTGACAACAAAAGTAGTTATTTTTCCTGGTAGATATGCAGTTCATTGCTAGGTTCACATTTATGTTTATCGGTTGTATTTCTAACTTTCCAGCCTACCTTAGTTCCCAGAAGCAAGAAGAAAAAAAAACATGCTCAGAATTTACATACTGTGCTTATGAATTAGGGTAGCTGTCTTAGAAATGCTCAAGGGAGCTGGAAGACACACATAATGCAGTACGAATTTTAAGCTGATATATCTGTTCTCCACTTTTATAGAGAAATATTCTGCTTTCATTTAAGACCTCTTATTAAAGAATATTCAAATATGCGAAAGCGAAGATAAAGTCTGACAGACCTTCAACAGGTTGTGGTGCATTCATACAGTACTGTCTATATCACTTTTTAATTAGCAGTCCAAATGCAGTGAACAGATTGTACAGTGTACTACATCAGCCTGGCTTCTACATTTTCTATTTACTCATATTCGTGTTTAAAGGACCCTCTTCCAAGTAGGGTTTTCCTCCTCTCTCTATTCTCCCCAAAACCCAGGCCACTGAGTAAATACCATTTCATTCACTGCCAGCTGCTGGTTTTGCCAGGTAGCCGAAAGGACATTCAAGTCTACTGTTTAATGCATTTTTCTATACTTGGGATGAGAAACCAGATTGCTGCTAGTAAAAAAGCCTTAGCCATTAACCAAAAGTTTTAAAATCCTTCAGTTACACACCCAGTGGGAAATTTCTGACTTTATTATCATCTTTTGAATCTGTATTAGAAGTACCTAAGTACTAAAATTCTAGTGGACAAAAGGCTTGCTTCATTATATGGGTTTAACTTGACATTCTTCCTTGTGTTGAAATGAAAAAGAGAGAAAAGAATTTAATTTATAGTCAAGATACTGAGAACAAACCTTACTTGATTCTGAATTCAATATTAAAAGAAACAAAAAACATGTCTGTGTTATTGCACTTTTCTGACTTGCTTAAAAATGAACGGGTTGATGTGTCTGCTTTTGCATAGAACAGAAGAAGAGCAAATATTCCTCAAAAGTATAGTCAACCTATTTTTTCCTGGTGAGAAGTGGAGGGCTAATTGTGTGATCCTTTGCTGTTATCCAGTAAAATTTCTATGGCATTCAACAGCTAATTTTTACCCAAAAGATTTAGTTTGATTTATGATATACTGGAACATTTGTAGCTGAGAAGTTCAGAATATTTTGAAAATCCTTTCAGAAGACTACTTTTATTATGGTTATGCCTTGTAGCTTCCTTTTTTTAAGGTGGCTTAGCCTACTTAAATTTTGTCAGAATTTCAAAAGAAAAATCAAATTAGGTATGTTTAGGGTTAGAACAGTCAGATTGAGTAATTCCATTTCTCTCCCTAATCCTCAACAGATTTTCAGACTTGCCGCATCTCATTAGGTCTGAAAATTGGCTGACTGGAGTTTGAAAATTAGATTATGGCTTTAAGATATATCCCTTCATTACCTTCTATGGAACCACATTCCCCAAGAGAAACTCACGAAGGATTTATGAATTATAGGAGTCGTGGTTGCTCTGTATTTCTGATATAAGAGAGAACATTTAGGCTGCTCTGTCTTCTTCAGGGTCCATTGGTTTCAGTGAGAACTGCCTGTTCAGAAGTAGATACAAATGTCACCCATTTCTAGGGCCAAGTTTAATCCTCATTTAAAATTACGTCCCTTGGGCTTACTGGTAACAGAATCAATAAAGCGAACCCAGTTATCCTTAACTAATTAGCTGTTAAACAGCCTTCTCAGTAGGATAGAACTTTGCAAACCCAGTTCCACAAAAAATCCTTCCTAATAATTTTTCACTTATACTGTATTCGTTTGCCCACTTTGGGACAAAAAGAATCAACAGATTCCTTTTATTTGCTGTGAAGGATGTAAATATGTCAAAACACCAGTAAGAGAGCAATATTTCACTCTGGTATCACTAACTCCGTCAAATGTAAGAGCAAATCTGTACTAGGTGCCAGGAACAATTTTTTTTTTTCAAAACTGTGTTATGATTTTCTCTTAGAGTCTTTTTAATAAAAGCTAGATAAGACAATATCTTATATAGGAATTTCATGTTACCTACTAATGTAACATTTCTATGTTTTCCCTCTTGTTTACCATGGTGCTTACTTTCTAAAGGATGTAGGAATCATTCTGTATTTCCAGGAAGGCATGAACTATGTTCAAGGCAGCTGACAGTGATTACACACATGGTCAACAATGACAAAAACAACATTAAAAAAATGCAACTACCAGTGGTCACCCTAACAACTGGCACTGTATACTTCCATTCCATGTGTGCCCACATTTGATCTTTCCAGTGACATTCCACTGAGCAAGAAAGGCCTACGTCACACTACATTCGGAGAGCTGGCAAGCACATTTCTGGTGCAGGTAGATGGAAACGGGGAAAGGTGGTTAGGTTCGTGGTGGAAAGAGACTCAAAATGGCACCAAAAAAAAGTGTCACCCTACCTCTCAAAAGCACATATAAAGCCCTTTGATTCAAAACTGGAAAAGTAAGTCCCCTGGGTATGAAATACATCTAAGAGGTGAGGTCCTCTGAAACTTGAGCTCCAGGAAGTCCCTGAGGCTACAAACATGCAAAACAGATTTCAGTGGTGCTTGTACTCCAGTCCTGTAGCAGAGGAAGAGAGAAGCAACTGTGCTGGCAGTTCAGCAACTACCCCAACGAGCTGTTTGAAAAGCCACCAAAAACTGCATAATTCATAAATACAGCATTCTTCCCCAGATATCTTAAAAAAACCCCAAGCACTGGTGACTGGCAAAAATATCTTAGGAGATAGCAGCACTCAATACTAGTATTTAGAGACTATAGAGACAAATTTATGAATCCTTATGACTTAAATTAGGATATTGTACAACTGAGTCTAAAGAAGGATTTTGGAAAATAGCTCCAGTGGGATTCCAAAACCAAGATCTTTTGGTTAAACATCTGTAGGAGTCTATTCACGTATCTAGGCAGGAGGGTTCTTTGTTAGCTGTTGTAATCAGGACACTGTAGTTGCACTGCACTGTATACACTCACTGGTGAAATCTCTGGGAAATTAACTTCAAAAAGAGAGAAGGTATTAAATCTATACACTGGGTAAGGATTAGAAATTGGTCCGTCTTTTTGTTTGGTAATATACGTAATGAATAATTTCTGAGTTCTGACAGAAACATTTAGTACTATGTATATCAGAAAGCAAAGCTACCAATATAGCACTCAGTGAACTTCTACAAATCAGATGAAACCGAGTGCCATGTCTCTGAGGCAGGTAATTCTAAAATCAGAGTGCAGTTTTTTTAGTATATTGAATGAGCAAATTAAAGTTACGGGGTGGGGGGAGAGGAGGAGTAATTCATCAATTGGGCAATTCCATCAATTGATTTCTGCTATTCTATAAATCCTCTGTGAAAACAGCCATTTAAAAAATGTTGTTTAGGCTGAATGTTTTTTGCAGCTTAGTACAGATATTATATGATCTTCCTGCATGCTGTCATTACATTAAAAAGCAGGAATTAAATGTGTTGCACCAATTGCAGGCAGGTTCTTTGCTTCAGTCACAGTAAGCACGCTTTCTTATTGATCATTCACCAAGCTAATGTAAAGTCAAATGTAAATAAAATGTGCAAATCTGATATTCTTCCTTACAATTCAACTTCTTAAAAGCAAGTGCAGACGATGGAAAGGACCAGGAGGGTAACCTTGCTAAAAGAGGGTTCCAAGCCATATAACAAAGCCTGAGTGTGGAGAAGCTATTACAGCTTCCTGGGGTGACAGAGTATTCTTGAAGGAACTGTGGGGAAGGACAAGTCCTGCCTGTCCTGCCTCTTGACAGAGGAAATAAATCACCCTGCACACTTGAGGATACCTTTCCAGGCTGCATGCTGGGAACTTCATTACACAAGCTGTGCCACATATTACTATGCATATTGCCACTGATTGGACACAGCCTCGAATCCGTAGCCTATTTCTGTCATAGTCTTAGGGGGAAGGAATCTGTTTTCTTCTTAAACTGATACTGACTTGGAAAGGATAGGGGAAGGAAAAGACACTGAGCAGCCAAGAGTTCTCAGTGGAAAAAGATCCCCTTGACTAATGATATGTCTAATCTACACTAACCCTGCCTCATGGTGCATGAAATACAGTCATATTGTCATGGTTTTCATATCCCCTTTGATCTTAATGCAATTGTTGTCAGAGTGAATAGCTACTTGCAGCAATCCCAGCTTCATTACGAAGATAGAAAGTGTTTCCTCCAAGAGAGCTTTCTAAATTGGTCCTTTTTTCATACTTCTATAAGTTTACAGAGCTTCTGCATGCCTGTCAATAACTACAGTAAAATATTAAAATAAATTTGCTACCAAAGAGTTCATTAGCATTACGTGTGCTTCTAATGTATAATCCTACTACTAATATGACTTGGAGGTGTTGAGTCAAATTTCACAAAATACATGGGGGTGAAGCTGAGACAGGAATATACGACTGTGATTTACATGTTAAAGAGAGAGAAAGGAGGCCAACAAACCAACCAGCACAAGGAGATAAAGAGATGTTTCTTTGTAATACCTGCCTTTTAAGTCATCGATTCGCGTGCCACAATAGACTAAGCTGAAAAATGTGAGGAAGCTCTCAATTCCAGCTGCCTTTGTAGCCCTTTTAGTAATGGTTACTCCCTTGCCAAAACCAACGTGTCTCACGTGAGGCAGTGCTGACAGGCCGGTATACTTCCCCATCTGATTTTTCTCCTCTCTTAGACACTAAATACCAGCCAACACCTCTACTTGCCTCTGCTCACCATCCCACCCTCCTGCCTCCCAAATCAAATTAGAGGTGGGCAATTTTTACCTCTTATTAAGTGTCCAAGAACTTTGGTCCACTCTTAATGAAAAGAACTTTAAATGGTTGTCACTTATCAATGGGTTGGAATCACAGTGGTTGCTATAGTGTCATCTGTATAGCCAAAAGGTAAAAATAATGAAGTAAAGGCAAAAAATTAAAGAAGCAAGCATCCTGTGGACTAAACATAAGTATATTAGAGATTTCACTAATTTGAGATACATTAGGAAGAGAATGGGAAAAAACATAAACAGTAAATAAACCATGACATTTCTTCCAGGATAAAATAAACCATGCCTTTTTTTCTTAGTAAGGGTGCTTCTACTGAAAACGTCCTTATTATCTCAAACAAGCTGTTCAATACAAATGTTAAATACATGTGTATATATGATAGATATGATGTGTATGTATATGTTACAGTGTGTAATATATGTACATATATTTTTGAAGATTCTTTGCTGTCTAAACACATTTTCACAAAAAAATGTGCAGCAAATATGCGGCTAAGTAGGATTCTGTTGTACACAAACCCAGAAGTAATATTTACCATATCTTGCAGCGGAGTAAGAATTTAAATAAGATATTTTTAATGTTTTCATTTACTGCACAGCAAAATAATCTTAAATGATTCTAAGTTTTGCGTGGGACTCCTGCAGATGAGGAAGATGGCACAGATATGTCAAAGACAGCATAACTTTTCCTTCCTCCTAAGAGCATTATAGTAATTGTGCCCAAGATGGCTTCGATGAAGGTTTTGGTAAATGCCAGAGAAATTTGCAAAGTAGTAGGAGGCTTTCGGGATATTACCATGATATGCTAGCTCATCTTAGGAACCTCTGCATTAAAATAGTCCAAGTCTGTCAATAGAAATAAAAAAAATCAAATATAGAAAAAATATTTATATCACTAATACAAGTTTGACTCACACATCATGCACATTTACGAGGGGATTGCTGCAACCTTGCCTACTAAAGAAAGGGTGGAGCTCTAAGTGTCATTAACTATATCATGCAAAAGCATCCTCTTTACTAAGGCACTACAGACTAATAATAGCTAAAAACACATAAATCAATTTGCATCCTCTGCTTGAGAGGAAGAATTAATTAGGTTAGCCTTACTGCAGTTTGTTAAACAGAATGGTTTGTAGGCAGAAATGTTACATTTCTTCTTGTTTCCTTAAATAAAGATATCTCTTCCAAGATAATTCTCAATTTCTAATGAGTATGGCAGATTTAGAGCATGTGAGCATCCCAGGAGCTACTAGAAATTTCCGCCCAGACAAAGTGTTCATCATTTCACTGATGTCTGTGGATGCATTTCCTACCTTATTCACTAGACTAAAGAAGACCTAAATTCTGCTATATGCTCTTTCCTCATTAGCATCAAAAGACAGATGTTCTAAGAAGCCTCTTCTGTGTCACACAATATTCCACTCATTGCTGCCTGCCTCTCAAGAAGATAAACAGCCATCCTTTTTTGTTATGAACTAAGGAAAACAGCCGAGCCCAGGTAATTCCACCACTCTATAAATGCATGTTAAGTGTTAAAAAAGGTGATTTCTGTTCAATTTCTCTGACTGCCACAAAGTCAGAAATGTTTAGATTCGAAAAGTGACATTTGTTTCACTGGTTTGTCATAATTCCCAGCCACCTGTGTATCCATAGAACAGAGATGCAGACTCACTTCTTTAGCCGAACAAACTTCTGAATGAGAGGTTCTGAATGAACATTGATTGGTGCAAACTGATTAACTACAGACATGCTTGAATTGTGCTTACTTGTTCTAAATCTGTAAGCAGACACTAGCTCACACAGCTACAGTGTTCCGCATGCCCCAACTCTTCAAATGTGACCCCTGTTCAGGTATTTGAGTTCCATACTTCTATTCGGCCTGTACGTTCATTAAAACAGAACTGAAGTAATAGCAAATTTAAAATTAAAAATAAGCTGTGCAAGAAAAGGATAAAGATAAGAATAAAAGCTACAGATAAGCTGTAAACAAAATACAAATTGTTAAAAGAAAAGTTCCTCCTCTAACAGCAATGAATCATGTTGTGCTATCAAAAAAAAATGACTCAGTGTGGTTTAGAGTGTTGATCTCTCATGACTCAGCATGAAACTGTGACAGTAACACAGTTGATTCTGAACCCTGAATCACACAAGAACAAATAACAATACAAACTTTATGCAAGAATCCAGCTACAAAGTGGATTTAAGAAAAATATCTTGTACTCTTGAAAATAAGTATTTGCAAATCAATTCCATGTGTAGATGCAAACAGTGCTCTGTCAGCCTTAAGTTAAAGATTAACCTTAAATTAATTTATTCTAAATTGCTAAGAATATATTTTCTTTCTGAAGCTTCTGCAGAAGTGTCATTATTTTTACTGGCACTCACCACTATATACTCAAACTTATTGTGCAACCTTTATTTGTCATAGTAAAAAATAACAAACACTAACACTGTCCTCAGTTTCAAAGTGATTCTTGCATGAAATATTCCAAGTGTAGTATAAATAACGTAGAGCAAATTGCATAATCTTAGTAGATTTGGTGTATCACGACTCTCTCAGTGCTTTGGAGAAAAACTGCAGACTGATTTTTTTCTTTAAGAAATGTATCATGTCACACTTTGTGAGAGCAAGTATTTTCTTCAGCCTTGGCATAACTTAATTAATACTAATTATTTAAAGAAGGAAATGTTTTCAGCTTTACACTGAGATAACAAAGAAGGCAAGGCAAACAATCATGAAGAGCTTTGTAACAACATGTGAGAAAGAGAGGTGTAATATTCTACAAATGCCATTGCAGATAATATTTTGCAGATGGTACACAAGTTTTTGGGTGTTTGTTTTACTGAAGAATAACGGTGCTTAAATGTATCAAAAGCTGAATACACACGATTCAGCTAGAAAAAACATAGTTTTAGAGTTGTCTGTTCTACACGGAGGTATGGATGGGATACTGTTTCAATTGAAAGGTAGTTTTGAAGGTCTGTCCTCCAATCCCCTGCTCAAGGTATCATAAGCAGTAGATCAACTTAACTGTGAATTTCCCTAGTTAAGTCTTAAAAATTTCAAAGGACAAAGATGCCTCAGGCTCTCTGGGTCACACTGTCAATACTGCACTACTTCCCCATGAAGAAGTTCTTCCTGATGTCCAGTATGAATATCTCAGGCTACAATTTGTGGTCGTTTCAACAAATTAGTCTTGTACTACTTAGCTGAGTTGAAAATGTCTGTGAAACAGCATTTTGCATGAATAGTTTCCTGGGACTATTAGACCATCCTTTCCCCCAGACTAAACAAGCCCAGCTCAGCATCCCACCAAGCAATTGTTCCAGAAATTGAGGAAGGGACTTCTGCTTTTGAGCCAACCACTTCTCCTCGCTCTGTATGGTCTACAAACCCACTGAGGGTGAACTTTGTCATCAAGAGCAAATAATCATTCTTAAGAAGACCTCTTGAATACTCTCTGTTTTTCTGTCTGCTAGCTGGGTATCAGTCCATTGCTACAATTCATACCTGACAGTTTAGCAAATTTTTAATTCACCTAGGTCTTCCTATCAATTTTACTTTTGCAAATGAATGCTTTGGGAGGTGATGTACAGGTAGAGATCATCCAGTACTTTTCACCTTGTTCGCACAGCTACTTGATTGCAGAAGACAATCAAATTGAATTAGCACAATTTATCTTTGGTAAATGCATGCTGACTATTCCAGATTACTTTTCTTGCATATCACATTCTTGGAAATTAATTTTGAGAGGACACACTTCCTCTCAGAGGTCTGAGGTGAGGCTCTCTTCCTCTTCTCTATTTCCAGAGACAGAAGTTAACACTAACTGTGTCATTGAGTACTTCATTTAGCCACCGTGGTGAATCCCCACTGGCCCCATGGATTTCAAAGGGTGCAACTGGTGTAAGCAGCTCCTAAACCTTTATTTGCCCTACTGTCGCCTGCTCTTTCCTTCTTAACTGTGCTGGTGTGTGTAAAGGTGGAGGAGAAGGTGTTGACTGCAAAGACAGCGCAAAAAAGGCAGCAAAAGCAGAAAACTGCCATGGGGCTGGAACAGTGAAAGGAAGAACATAGTTTTGGAGTTCTAAAAAACTTACAGCTTGTTTACTCTTCTTATTGCGTTTTGTCTGACTTTACATTTATAATTACCCAGAGCAAATTTATAAATCCTGTGTCGAAAAAACTTGGTCTTTCCCTTTCACAAATTTTTACACACTAAAGATGAAGCATTCTGTGCATATGTTTAAAATCATTTTACTCACCTATGTATGACAGCTCAGGAAAGACTAATGAGTCGCCTTTGAAGGGTGCTCAAAAAGCCCTTCCTTGCGTTTTTGAGTGCATTTAGACATATTGACTCCCTTCTGTTTCTGACTGAAAGCATTTGCCATCTCACAAGTACTAAGCACTCAATATTAACAAAAATTGGGGAAGGGAATTAAATTAATGGAGTATTGTATGACTGTTTTTTTGTTAAAAACAAGATTGGTTTAATTTTCTCAGCATGACACAGATGTATTGTCATTGTCTAATATACAGCTTTCACAGTTTTGGCTAATATAGTAAAGAAAATCTTCTGGTGACATTTTTTTTCTATAACTAAATGGTGGTGTGACTAGACCCCCACAAAATGCTGGAAAATGCTGACATTTACAAAATCTTCTGATAAATATTATTCAAATATACCATTGAGATAGAATATTTCATTACAACATTATAGGAATATTTCCTTTTCATATGTAAGATGTAAAAAAAGTCATTCTCTTTGCACAGTTTGAGTGCTGAACTACATAAAGGAAAGGTGCTAAATGTTATCTTGATTGTGCTGGAAATCTATTTCACTGGCCATATAAGCATGCTGAAACCCACAGACAAAGGTTTCTGTCCATGAAAGAGAGAGGTCTTTAGGACAAAAAAACCCACAAACCCGAAAAAAACAGCAACAAAAAGCCCCACACAACCCTCCTTCCCCTCCCTCCAATAAAACAAAAAAAACTCCCCAACTCCTTAAGTCTAATCAATAAAAAAAACAATGGAGTAAAATAATTAGTCATTAAAATTTGTTAGGCTTCAGAGCTGGAGCATGTACTGAATGTGTTCTTCCTCTATAACTGCAAAAAAAAAAAAAAAAAGTCTGAGATACATTTCATACATTCGATTTTGATCTACCCATTAACCATCCCACGCCTTTATCTTGGTGGTGCAGTCCAGAGGGAACTCATTTCTCTTGGTACAATGACTGCTTCAACGCTCATCCGGAGTGCAGACTGGAATTTCTCCATGAGTAAATTGACATGGCTAGAGAAGTTGACCCACTTCACCACATCTGATGATCTGGTTTCAGCTGTGATCATCTCCATTGTTGAAACTCTCCACAGCCCTTCTTCCTTCTAACATATATGCAATGGTCTCAATATTAGTCAGTGTGGTACTCTTGTCCACACTAAGGTCCCGACTGGGGTACAAAACTAGAGTTTACTCATTTAGAGAAATTCCCATCTAATCCATCCTCCACTCTCTCCATTTTAATTTACTTCAAAACAGAATAAAAAATTTTAAAGACTGTGGGCAGGTTGGTTTTTACTCCCAAATCTGCCAAAACATGATGTGGACCTAGGGGAAATCAGGATTTTCTTGCGAGCGCAAGAAACTATGTTCCTGTCCCTTTGAGATAAGAAGTAGAAATTCAGACTGACTGTTTTTAAATAATTGTGGATGATTTGATTCATTTTATGCATCTGCTGCAATGATGCAGTATGCTATAAGAAAGGCAAACCACCTCTCAGGACATTAACCCACCCAGGCATCAGAAACAATGGCACAAGAAGAAGTTGTTACTTTAAGATAATCTGTTTGACTTCTGTTCGTCCCCTGTGTTCTTCCTAGAATAGTCCAGAAGGGGAAAAGAAAGGATCATAGCAACTAAATGCTTTTGCTGCAGTGTGCAGACTGCTTGGAGATGTACAAAAGTATCCATGCCAGCGAATCCCACACTTGGTGCTGACTTGAAAAGTAATAGTTGGGTGGATTACAATAGTCACCCTGTTTGGGCATGATCTGTTTAACACTGGAATTGTTCTAGCTCAGACCCCCGACACACCCCCATAAATATATGACTGGGACTGATGCTTAAAGATTTTTGCTTTTTATATATCTGTAGCTTTACAGATTTTAATATATTGTTGTATAGTTTCTAACACTTTGTCACTTTGGCGTAGTGGTTGCACTTTCTCACATAGTATGCTACCTTCTTGGAATTCTGTTTAGTCTTGTTTTTCAGTCTAGCAAGGACACTCTGTTTTGCACCACACATTGTAGACGTAATGAAATGTACTGCTAAAACACTGGGGGGGGCTCCAGTGGGGCAGAACCTGGGGGAAATTACCTAACCAACTGGTCTTCTAATTGGACAAATTTTGTTAGATATGCTAATTAATTAACCTTATAAAAATTGTACAAATCTGATTCTGTGTGTGCCCATAGCCATGGAGGCATGTGGAAGCTTCCATCAATTTTATATTATCTATATTAAAATTATCTGGACAGTGTTTTNTTATTATTACTATCATTACTTACAATATAGCATAGGATGATTAATAAATAATTATTATTCAGAGCCTCATGACAGTATTTCTGCACATCATTGTAGGGTCTGTTAATAAATATATTTATTTCATTTTTCACCTCAGCAATTAATACTGCTCCAATTTCTTCCTAAATAGAGAAATAGCCTATACAGATTGAATCACTTTCAGTTGCTGTGACTGATCCCATAATTAAGCAGGAAGTAACCAAATTTTAAATGTGAATTAATAATTAAAGGTTACTGTTATAAAAAAATGACTGTGTCATCACATACATAGGTACAATAAATTTTGATTTTTATAAAAAAGAGTACCTTCTGGATCTGATTTTCAATAATGATTGTCATGTATGACTGCAAGGTGACACAAAATGATGCACCATTTACCGCATTTTTGATAGCTGACTGTAAAAGATTAGGGAGAGTTGAAGGCTACCATATCAATTAAAACACAGTTTTTAAGATTCTTGGATAGTCTGGTAGGCTACAGTATCTGTGAAGTGCTTTGCATCCATATTCTTTGTTTCTAATAGCGTTATCCTTGGTACCAAAAAAAAAGCACCAAAAGGCAGCTGTTTGGTAGACACGTGCAGCCACAAATGCATTTTTTTCTAGGAAAGACTGAAAGCTTTGGTGAAGTCAGCTACAGTGAGCCAGCCACTTTATTTCATTGTAAATTAACCTTGCAGTATAGACTATCACACTTCAAAGCTGCACAAAAATTACTTCCAGCTAAAGTGAACACATAAACATTTTAGAGAGAGTTAATTTAACGAAAGTGATAAATATGACTTCAGAAAGAACAATACACACCAGCAAGAGACAGACTAATCTGCTGATTCCTAAATTGCTGCAGGGATCCACTAACCCATTACCTAAGAAATGCTGTAAGAATAGATAAATCAGTTGGTACTCAGTAATATTTTCCTGCCTTAGGGCCTCTTTGGACATCAGATAACTGTAAAATTCTCTTAAATAACATTGGATAGTTCCTTAAATCAGTTCTCTTCATAGATGCTCTCCAAATTTATGTCAGGTAAACACTGGCTCTAGGGTTGAACTTCTATGGCAGCTTAGAATAAAGCACGGAAGTACACACTTTTTACCGCAACTGTAACACTTACTTCAATGTTCTTTTTTTGGAAAATCTATCAACAGGTACCCCACCGACAATTTTTTGACCATAAGACTGAGTGTGCTTTAGCAATCAAAGTTAAGGACCTCATTTTTTCACTGTTCTACTCAGGAATATTGGTTACACTTTACTGTATCATATCAAAATTACCAGCAGTAATTCAGTAGATATTACCTCAAACCTTCCAGGCAAAGTGATAAAAATAAAGAAATCCATTGGCAATCACCCGAATAGTGGGTCACATGAAAGTAACAAGTCTAATTACCATATCAACATTTAACCAGACAGTTTAGTAACAGAATTGGATATTATTACAACAGTTTTTTTAAGATGTCAGTTCCCCAGCAAAAGCATTCATATGTGCTGTATGTGAGCCTCATTCATCAGAGCCGAGCAGACTTTCAGCTTTCAAACTGTTGCCATGATCAGACAACGGCCCTAAAGCACTTTGGCAACGGAAAAAAAAAATCCTCCACATGCTGCTTCCATATTCCTCAAGGATATTCTTCAGGGTCTCCTTTTACAGCTGAAAGTCTGTCCAGTATTTTACAAGTAATGAGTTGGAAATTCTAGCCTGGATGCAGCTCCTGAATTTATTAGCCAGTGGTGGATCATTGGTGCTGAGCTCCAAAGAAAAGCTTTGGAGACCTGCAAGTTTTAGTGAAAGAGGTTCAGAAATCCCTTGACCTTAAGATGGGATGGAAACTGGACCTCCACCAGATTGCATTCCCACAGCTCTCTGTCCATGACGCTCAGAGCAGGCTCCTTGAGGCTCACACAGCATACTTGAGCCAGCACTGTGCTGGAGAGCATTATACCTGTTAGAATATAAAGTACTTCCAGATTTAATTTTGGAGGAACATGCTAAAATCCAACTGGGGATTCTCTTTCTTAAGGAAAATGTTACATGGGATGAACTCTTATGTGTAAAGCAGGAGGCTGAAGGTACCCATCTGTCTATTGACACTGAAAAAGTTTCTTCTTATTTCCATGTTCTTATTCCTATCCGTGAAATGGCTTGGATTCTTTTCCTGCTAATGTATAAAAAACATTCAAAAGTTGTACAGCGCTGTGTGAAGAGCAACTGCTTTGTGCTGAAGCATGCTGGAAACTTTCTAGAACCAATTATCTTTTTGCCACAGTACTGTGTAAAAGCACTGAAATGACCACTTAATAAGTGGATGAGCATACTACTTACTTTAAATAGGTAAGAAAGAAAATACCTCAAAATGAGGAGCAGATACTTATTTCCTCAAGTGTACTGAAAACGGTCAACAATAGAATTACTTATTTTCACTGATTTTGTAGTAAAACCTCCAGATGTGGACTTTACAAATCAAGGCATAAAAGACTAATGCAAGGGATTTGATTTAATAAAATAGTTCCCTCAGTGATTTATAATCTGGGATTATAAAACATCACTTGGAAATATTCTAAGAACAAGGACAGATAGAGTGTTTGATGAAGATCTAAGATCCAGTGTGAAACAATCTACATTGTCGATGACCAGATGAATTTTTTTCATTACAACCTGAAGGGAAAGGAGAGATTAACAAAACAAAGAAAGGGAATATAATTTCCTGAGTGAAACTCCCAGAGCGTTAGTTAGCAAATATGACTTTGTCTCCAAAACACTCAGTCTGGAATCTCAGAGTCTTTGCAGACTTTTTTGCCAAGCTTTATGAGTTTGTCTGCAGGAAGCGGTGTATAGATCCAAGCACTTTAGGATTTTAAAAAGATGTAAAAATGTTCTCATAACTGGATGCCCAATTTGTAATTTGGCAATGATTTATTTCTGTCTCACATCTTCTTGGATCATAAAATCTTCCAGGTCATTACTCTGAAAAGCATGGTGGAGTCCGTTGCCAAATGGATAATAACTTGGTCAACAGAAAGCACAAGGCAGTTAAGCATTTCTACAGCTTTAGAAACTGACATGTTTAACTTTTAAATAATGCCCAAAATGGTAGGAGTGGAATTACGGTTTTCCAAAAGACCATGTTTCTCTATTATCTTTACCCTCTTAGTCAATATTTACTGGTATCCAATCCAACTCTGGAAGTGTTGCTTAAACTGTAGGTATGGGTCTGACCCAATTGGCTCAAAACTCCTCTTTTTTTTTCATACATTTGGCCTGTGTTTATCTGGATTTATAATCTCACAGTTCATTGTCCCTGGCTGTGTCACCCGGTTTTCCTACCTCATGCTCATGTGTAAAGGCAGGCCTGCAAAGAGAAATAAATTGTTCAGAAACAAGTCTGCAGAAATGCTTTGCTTCGGAAATGAGATACACAGTGTAGATATTAAGTATGTTAGGAGCATGTGGAACAGTTTACATTTAGGTAAAATCTCATTTAAAGAAACCTGGAACATGCATGTAGAATAGTGCAAGATGAACTAGGGATTCTAAATAAAATTTTCAAGAGAATTCAAAAAAACCTTTGCTAGATAATTAACATGACAGAATTCAGAGAATCCACAAAATAAATAGAAAATAAATGCTAAGATTTCTGCTATTAATTCGTGTGTTGTGTTTCATACAAACACATATTTTGGGTATTGCTAACCAGGTGAATGAAGAGAAATTCCCTGCAGGCATTTGAGGTCCCTATCCAGAGACAGAAACTTCACAGCCTCTTCTACCTTTTAGCAGGAATTATTTCAAATGTCCTCTAGACACGTCATCAAAGGCGATTTGCCCACTGAAAGACATTCCTCAAGGTTCCTGGAGAACTGCGTCATTTGTTCAATAGCTTCAAGAAAGTAGCAGTAAATGGGTATTTTTCCCTGGCGAAACACTATTTTCACACACCAAGGCGGCTTGGGCAGTAACAGAATAATCTGAGAGACCACAAATTTGTGCTGATAAGAAATGTACCTGATTTTGCCCAATCACCACCATGGATACAGGCTTTATTTCACAGGGCAAGTAAATTATATTTGAGCAGGTTTAAGCCCTATTCCTGAAGATATCATGTTGTCAAAACGTTACTAATAGTAGAAGTTACACACTGTAAAATATCTATGAGTTACAAAATTATGTATGTCTTACAGGACATATGCTGCTGGATGTAATAATCTCTCACAAAATTTGATATGAGGTTATTAGGGTCTATCTGTGCCAGATTGTCCTAAATAACCAAAATGGTAGTATCACTGGCAGTAAAATGGAAAATGCTTCCTATAATTTTTAACCTATACTTATTTTTTTTCCATCTTGCATGTTTCTGTGAGATTACTAAAGCTTTGTATTAATTTTTCCCACTATCTGTGAATCTGGGGGGTAACATTAATTGATGAAAGCCAGTGTTTGCCTTCAAGTGCAGGTGTGAGCAAAGACCAAGGCACAAAAGTTTCCATCCAAAAATAGACATTAGAAGTGGCATAATTCATATCCCTTATTCACAGGTCTTTCCTTGAAGGTTCTCCATTTCTCCGGGCCAACGCTTTGCTGATCTTTTGTTTTGCATTAGGGCTTTATAGAATCAATTATTTCCCCCTCTCGTTCACACAGATACAGAGTGCTTTAGAGTCCAACCCCAAAGCAGTGTAGGGCAATGCAACTGATAATTTTCTGTGGGTAGTTCTAAGAGACAAGGACTACAAGAGGCTGAATTGACACTTGTTTAAATTTAACAGAAACACTGGACAGTTTTATGATTATTTTATTTAAAACATGGCCTTGTCAGTTAACTATGAAGTTGAATGCTACATCACTGTAGAACATCCATTCTTGCATAGAATTAAGGCATCTCTCCCCAGTTTGTCTCTTTAGAAAGCATGGTTTTCCTTGTTTCTGTAGCAGTCCCTACTGAAGCTCTGAATGGCATGTCATAGAGATGCTGTCACGTGTTTTCTTGTCATTAACATTATCTCCTTACTCGCAAAACAGCAGAGCAATAACGTGCTGGACGGCACCAGGCAGCAGTGCCAGCAGGTTGATGGAGGTGATCCTTCCCCCTGTTCAGCACTATTGAGGTACATCTGAGGTTCTGGGTCTGCTGCTGGACTCACCAGTACAAGAATGGCATGGACATACTGGAGAGAATCCAACTCAGAGCCATCAAGAGAATGGACAGGCTTTTCTCAATGTTGTACACCAACAGGATAAGAGGCAATGGTCACACATAGAAACACAAGAAATTTCACTTCAGCATAAGAAATCTTTCTTACTATGAGTGTGGTAAAACACTGGAATGGGTTGGGAATTCTGGAGTCTCTTTGAAGACTAAAAATTCGACTGGACTTAGTCATGGGCAGCCAGCTCTACCTAGTCCCAGGGAAGCAAAGGCATTGGACTGGATGATCTCCTTCATTCCTTTCCAGTCTCAACAATTATGTGACCCTGTGGGATCAGCAGGACCCCAAAGCCTTGCCCAGACACCTCAGGCATCTCTTTCTCTCCATCAGAAAAGAAAAAGAGCCCCCCTGGTGGTAATCCACTGATGCAGAAACTGCCCATATCAGTCTCCTCAGATCTTGTTGGTAACAGCTCATCTGATCAGCCTCAGAGGATAGACGTGTTGGTACCTACTCATCTGCCATGCCATCTTCAGCATTTCAAAGTATTTCTTTGGGGTTAGGAAGTACTCGTCTTTCAGAGAGGCTGAGAGTCTGAGGCACTCCACACCATTTTTTTCTGCTGCTTTTCTACTCATTAAGAAACACAGCTATCCAAAATCCTGTCAGAAGTGGACTCTGCTAAGTACAAACTCTAAAAAGTTGTGTCTTAATTTGCTGCAGAAATAAATCTAATTGGCCAATTCTACATCCTGCTAATGACCATCAACACCTTAACACCAACTGCTTAGGCTGGAAAAATCATGCTGAGATGGTTTTTTTTATTAAGTGAAAAGCGCAGTGTGAATGACATCCAAGGGAGAATACTCTTCACTTTATTTATATGTAGATTTTCAAACATTATTATTTTCTACTGTTGTGCACTCTGATGGACATCCTTCTAAAAAGGAACTGCTTTCTAATTGCTAGTTTCATGAACTCTGCTAAAACACATTCTTTCCAACAGAAGAAAATCAGAGAGGGACTAAGCCTCAAATGTGATAAATTAGACAATTATCTTGGACAATATCTAAGAGAATGAACATTCACACATTGCAGAAGATTTTCTCCTTTTTGCTCTAAAAGTTCACGTGTTGCAGAAGCTTCATCACTTGTGTTTTATATTTCTACAAAGTGCTCCAGTTTGGGGCTCAAACTCCCAAAATTTTCTCATTTCAGCTGTACACGCATAGAAAGAGGTTTAAACTTGAGCCAAATCACCTGACTGCTAGACTTTGGGTTCTGAGTATGCATACTGCAAACTAAAAGCAATGAATTCAAACCAGAAACAGCATCCAGGTTGATTTTCATCCACAAATACAGCACATGGAAAGACGTTTCTACATGTTTTTTTTGCAAAAGAGAAACATGCTTAGAGCAGTCATGACCTAAAAGCCTTAGAAATATAGACTTTCCTCACACTGAGAATATTCCACTCTACCATCTGCATCATCAGATGATGATATAATTTTAACAGCAAACATTTGGAATGGTCTGCAAAGGAAGAAAAAAAAAAACCCAAACCTAAAACCCCCAAAAAACAACCAACCAATCAGAAACGTTATCCTGGAAGCATTCTGTCCCTCAATACAGAAGGGTTTTCTCCTGCTCTTCTTTTGCAAATACATTGTGCATGAAAGTCAAGCCTAAATTATTAAATACCTTGTAGGAAGAAAAAATATCAATCTCTATGTACTCCCACTAAAATACTGTATGTCCTTGGATAAGTTATTTGATATGCCCATGCCACAAATATTTTTTTTGTAATATGAGGGTAATACTAAAAATCCAGACATTTTAAAGTGATGTGCCAGTGATAAGCACTATATGATGACTTCCTAAACAGAAATAATACTGCCATGAGTCATTGCCTTTAGCAGCCTAAGCGGAAATAGGAAATCTTCTTACTCATACATAAAAAAATCAAGAGGTAAGACTGCATTTTTCTACAGAACAAGTAGCTGAATCTCATTTTCATTAAAATTCCTTTAAGGTTCATTCACAAGATGTCAAGGTTTCTGAGCGGAAACATGCTCATCCCTCACTCACAGTGTTGCTATGTGAAATTCGGCAAAGCTGGGGAATAAGCGCTTTATCTATTCGCTTCTCAGCTTTGTCAGTGGGCAGATCAGGCCTCCTGAGCTCAAATGGCGTGGGAACAAAACACTATGGAGAGCAGCCTTTGGTCTTCTTTAGTTTAATGTACAGAGTGAGAAATTCAAATTATGGGTAGTATAAGTCTTTTTGTCTCTGTCCCTGACCCAAAAACAGAAGTAAAGTTCTTGTGACTCAGGCTTAAATGATAAGAGATTTTCTTTTAAAACGAAAAGTCTTCAGCAGCAGCACAGACTTTCCAAGGTAGAGAATTACAAAAAAAACATAAAGCAAGTGCAAAAAGCTGTTGCTCAAGGCTTACTTGTAACAGACTGGCACTCTAAACAAAGGTAGATGTAGGACCACTTCTAGATGATGTTCAATTTTTCTCCCCCACATACTGACAGTTTGTCCTTGCTCCTGCTCAGCTGATTGATTTAGTCGTCTTTATTGACCCAATAAGGTGCCAGAAAAATACATTTATTCCTAATAATTTTTCTTTTTTGAATATCAAGTTGGTAATTTTTGAATTTAAAAAATCTACTTAAAGAAAGAAAGAAGGGTTAGTTTCTTTTTTTGTTCTGTTTGTATGTCTGTTATGTTTTTTTTGTTTGTGTGTTGATTGTATATTTTTGTTTGGTTGGAGTTTATTTGTTCTTTGTTGCTGTTTCTTTTTGTGAGCACAATAGTCATGCGGCTTTGCACAGAAAGTTTCAGCAAAGTGCTTGTCCCGGCTGTGTTTTAGCCAGATGTTCTTCTTTGAAATGTTACCACCTCTGAGGCTGTTGTGCTCAAGAAACATAAATGGTGAATAGTGCACTGGCCGCCACGGACAGAATCAGTATTTTTTAAAAAAAATCAGAGCAGATAAGCCAGAAAAAAGAACAAACTTGTTGGTAAATTACAACAGTCATGTCCTGCTTTTCCCAGTTGCCCCTGACCTCCTTGTATGCTCAATGTGTTCTCCCGTCTTTGACAGTATATCCAACAAGAAACATGCTTCATGAGACTACCTAGAGTTATGAAAACATTGAGGTGCTTGACATATGGATATATTTATCTCCTAACAAAAGGGCACCAGGCTACCCAAAAGAGATGTGTTGGCAGATAATTTGAAGACTCCTTTTAAAACAGAAGCTATATAATGGCTTACGTGGATTACCTTGTTGCCTAGGGATTCACTCATGGATTGCCATCCCAGTGCTAGGTGCTGTACCAACACAGAGATTCATGGAGGGTGAAGGAAAGGCCAGAAGGACAGAAGAGGCAGTGAGATATGGATCAAGGACAATGGAGACTAGAACCCACAATTCTTGATGTGGGTTCCCCTTTTGGGAAACAATACATTTCCAATAAAAAAAGGAAATACCAAGTTTAGGCAACTGACATTATGGGTAACTGGAGGGCAATCTGGATACAAACTTACTTTTACTTAGAAGGACTTTGGAAAAGTTGACTGATTTGTACCTGCCCTCTAAAATGGAAAGCAGTTAGTGTCTTCAAGCAAGAAATTCTTTCATTTGCAGGTGAAAAGTTAAAGAAGAATTTCCTGATTTGAAAATTTGTAACCAGTGCCTGCTATCAATCAATGAAAAATCTGGAACTCTATTTTTTAAGCATATTTTTGGCTCACATTTCTAAATCACATATTGTTTGTATTTACATATTTTTTTCTAGAGAATATTTTCAATAATCTGGAGTTTTATTTAATCATTGTCTTGTTTTTTTCCATTTGTTTCAAAGTGAGAACACACAGCAGGAGAACTATTATTTTTGTCCCTCTAAAACGCTCTACATATCTTTTCTTTTTTTTCTTTTCGGGCTAAGGAGCTGTATGGTTCGAATAAAATCAACCTTTTCTCTTTGAAAGGCTCTCTGTAGGATTATGTGCTGTGTGCTTCTGGCTGTAGCCTTTCTTGCTAAGAGGTAACAGGCATAAATGATATTCACACCTCTTAATTGGAGTCATTTAGACTTCTCTGGGTTATCTTCCATCTTAAGACCTTGGGTTTCCTAAGAAGCAGCTAGAAGTCAGAGTCAGGAGTCTGCAAACTTTTGCTCGTATACGAATGTCAGTTAAGAGTGTGATCTTTTGTGTTTGTTTTTTCTTGCAAGATTTCTTTTCTGTCAGCATTTCTACCACAGACAAGATTTTATAAGCAAGAATGTGCTTTTGTTGCCATGGTTGTTACATAGGAGCTGATGCAAGCAAGACCATCACTCAAGCTTTTTTCCTTGTACATTCTGTATCTATTAGGAGATTTTCCATGTGTAGCTACATGAGCTGCAGGCAGGAGTTTGTGTTTCTTTCTTGGGTGATGCAAATTTTTAAAAGTTTTTTTGTTGGTTTTTTTTTTACCTGTTTAGTATTGTGCAAATCATTTAGACAGTAAGGAGAAAAAAAAATCAGTCATTTATCTTGTTTTGCAGAACAGATACAGCACTAATGGAAGCACTATTCTCTCAACAGCATGATAAAAAACACTAACAATTCATGAAAAATTTATGTACAAGCCAAATATAGTTTATTCATGAAACTGAACCAATTTACACTGCTTAACTGCAGTGAACATCAAAATGTCCTTCCACGTCTTCTTAAAAAGCCTGTAACACCTCTGCATGCTTTTCTTGTATTTTCCCTTGACTTTAACTCTCTGAGAGTAAGTCTGATTTCACATTCTGCACCAGCATGCATTCCTGTTTTGTTCACAGGTATAAATGCAGCCAATACAGGCTCGGTTGTTGTCCCTAAACTCCAGTCTAGGCAGAAGAGATCACTACTACCACAACAAAAATTACCATCATTTTTGCAGTCTACAGATAAGTAGGAAGCTTGCTGATGAACTTCCACTGTTACCTGCATTCAATCTGACTGTATGGTTAGTTTGAACCCATGAAATCACCTAAATAATAGTCGTATGAAATAATAATAATAATAATAATGATGATAATTGAAAACCAATAATCCAACTGTCAGGAAAGACCAAATATAAAGGTGGCATGTACCGCTGTTGTATTGCTTAAAGTGACCATAAAAACTATTTAGATCTCTTCTAAATCTGGGCAAACTTAAATACTAAATAAAATCAGCCTAGAGTTGATGTCATGTAGAGTGGAGACAGATTCTCTGTTGTTAGAAATAATATTAGGAATTGTTTCTATATGGATAGAGACCGGCCATCACAATATATGCAGGGCTGGGTTGGCAAATGAGGTAGATTCAAATGTTGGGAACCTCAAAGTCTTTCAAACTTGTCACATCATAGATTTCACAGGAGCCATCTGGGATCCTAGATGCCCCTAAAAGATGCATAAAGCAGAGTTAAAAAATAAGAAAAGTAGCCCATCATTCTTAGTTGAAAATCATCTTAGATCTTTGTAGAGAAGTGCTGAGCAAGGACCACAGTGTAACTTTGTCTGACAGAGCGCCTGAAGTATAATTGTGCATCACAGCTTTGATCATTGTTCATCAGTGCCATTGATCTCCAAGTCCAAGTTAACTTCCTCTTCTCCATTAAAAATAGTATAAAAGGAAGTCATGGCATAGTCCTCCCTCAACTCTATGGATAAAAAACCCCTCATATAAAAAATTCCCTTGTAAATATCTTGTAATACAAAGTTACTGGGTATTTGGATGGAAGATTTTCTTGGATCGTTCTCTCTGACCCCTTTGATGTTAAAAACATAGCTATGAATGGGGAGAAGAACTTGAATACAGGTGTTTAAAGTGAATGCCCCAATCCTTTTGAGGTTTTCATCTAGTTTGATACAAATTTTAAAGTTAAGCCTCAATTAACTACAAAACCACAAGTCTATCCACTATCTCAGATTTTGTTGTATTCCTTTTTATTTTAGTAGACTAGAGCTTTTTTTAATTTAAAGGGCTTTTTTCTTTTTCCTTTATTTTTTTTCTTCTTCTTTTTTGGGAGTTTTTGTTTTTCAATCTGAGAACATACTGTGCTTTGAGGATCCTTGGAGCTATACAAACCAAATAAACCTTTCAATGACTTTCTAAAAATTGCTTTGCGTTTGTATATCCTGGCTGTAATTCTGTGTCCCAAAATTCACCACGCAATCACTTATTAATTATTGAACTGTATTTCTTATAAAATCCATTCAGATAAGGAGCTCATATGTGTTCAAAATTTAGTTGATCATCCTCCAGCCAGTCCATGGAACAAACAGGAAAGGTGAACTGTCCTGGGAAGATGAACTGTCCTGGGAAAAGGAGGTTGGAGCAAGGAGAATGAATGCAAGGAGAATCAGTGCTTCCGGAGGCATTTTAAAATGTACCTAATCTACGTTTCAAAACTATAATTTTCTCTTTTGGTAAGTACAGTAATACACAGTGATGACCATACATCAGTACTTAACTAATACCATAGTGCAACAAGACAAACTGAATAATTAAGAAAGAAATGAAACAGAACCCCCTACTTCTTTAAAAACATGCACGTTAAATGTACTTCCCCATTCTGTTCCAATTGGTTTTCCACAATACTGGCTGCTACTGGTTTCAATGCACAAGAAATTGACTTCTGTTATCTCAGAGTTGTTGTGTAAATGCTAAAGTTGTCTTCTTACTGTCTGCCTATTTTTACTTTCCTATATAAATAAAAAATTATGTAAGAAGGTATTTTTGTACTTGGTTTAGAAAACTTCAGCGATGTTGAGCTCACAATAGTAAGCTATCTTCCTAAATGCAAGTGCTATTTTTCCCATGATTTTGTTGTCTCCTATGAATTTTTTAAAAATCTAATTTATTCATGAGCAGAAGTGAATAAAATCACTGGTTTCCCAGTGGAGTCATATTGTTAACATGAACCACATCTTTCTTGACCTTGCATAGCAGTTTTGGGGGTTAGACTCCATAACTGGTCCAATTATAAATACACTTGTCAATCAGTTAGGTTTCCTGGAACTTTGGAATAACACCAATGTGTCTGGTTTTATTCAGTCCCAAGTTCTCAATTGCAACTGACCAAAGAATTACATGCCAGCTGAACCTATCAGACTCTTCATGGCATTCTCTTTTACACAAATTAAAATGAAGTTCTTTGCTGAAACAAACATTTTCCAATATGCTTTTCGTGAGCTGCTGAATTTACTGTTCACATCTTTCTTTTACAATACAGATTAAGTGTGGATCCAGACCTCAGCTTCAAAGGGGCCCTCCAAATGGTATACTTTCATCATAGCATGCATTCACAATGCAAATATAATATCCATCTGGGCCTTTTATAGGCTTAATTTATCTCTGCTTAGTTATCATAATTAAGTGCATGGTGTGATAAGAATCCATGTGGTATCTCTCCTGATCTGAAGTGGGGAAGAGATTACTAACCCTACTTATGAAATCTAGCAAATGAATTGCATGATATCACTCATCATAAAAAACCAAATCCTCAGCTAATGGCATAAATGTGTTGGACTAACCTTTTCTCTTCTAGCACTTATGTAAAATAATAAGGCAAGAATGACAGAACATCAAACGTCATCTTGTTATCAAAGATAAGAGAGCCTTGTAGAAGCCCCAAGGAAATTTCCAAACCACTAGATTTGAGCATATGGTACACCATGGATTAGTTCTGCAGCGATAGAAATGTAACCAGGGGATGAGCTGTGTCAAGAACCCCAGGTTGGGGGGTTTGGAGAAGCTCTTCCGAAAAAGTTGCATCACTCCAGGGAAGTTGTTTTAACACACTGCAAGCGCAGTCTGATTTGGGGCTGACCTACCTTCCCATCTCTTCCCACAAAACCAGTAAACACAAACATACATATGTAAATGTAAATGTAAAAAATGTATTTTTTAAAATAAATGTCTTTCACAACCTCCTAAAGCAATATACAATTGAAATATTTAAGGCAATTGGCCATATGTGATGTCAGTTAAGGTGTCAGGTAGCCTGTATTCAGAGCCCACAGTGAGGTGCAGGGCAAAATATTGACCTAATGTACAACAGTGGCAAAGTATTGTGCAGATAAAAGAAGTCATCTCCAAAACCAGATGCACAGCACTGCTGTCGCAACAAGAGGACAGAGACTGCTGCAGATCCCAGACTTCGGCTGGATAGTCCTATATCACCCTCCCCTGTAGCCATAACCTTAGATGTCTAAAGCTGGATTTGTTCAAACAAGCCAGAAATAAGTTTCTGTTACTGAAGGAGATCTTTAAGAGTTGCAAAGTCTCTTACTCCCTTTGAAACTGGTATAAAATCTCTGCATGTTAAGGAGATGTCGGAAGACCCACACCAAGAAGAAAGGTGAAGAATATACATATTTATGCCTGAAGAGCTGAACATCAGTGGTTCATCCAAGACACAAGAGCAGGACAATGCTGCCTCCTCAGACCAGACTCTGGCTGTAAAAACCTAGCATGTGAAGAAATCACAGTATCACCACCCTCTTTTCCTTTTGATGGGCTCCTCAGTCCCTGCACTGTACATGGAAAACCTTGAGGTACTCTCATTGTGAATTGTCTACACAGGAGAAGACAAAGTGAAAGACTTAATTAGAAAGGTGAGGTCTGTCTTCTGGTCTGTTGTCATCTCTCTCATGCTCTTCAGTGCTTTTGATCCAAAGGCTCCTGACTGCAAAATAGCCATAATATTCCTAGGCAGACCCTTCAGCCCCTCAGAAAGCAGGTAGGACTGGATAGTCACTAAATCTGGGGTGATCCGGCAATGTGCCAACACAGAAATTTTGGTCTTGAAAGAATTTTCAGTTTAAACAGGGAAACTCACAGTGGCATGGAGAGGCTAGGAGCCAGAAACTTTTTTTTTGTTTAAATGCATTTAGTTGGCTAAAGTACTTTTTGTTTTCTATACAGGCCCTCATGGGATTTCCCAAAGTGCCTAAGAATTTCATTTACCTAATTCCCGTTGAAATTTAGACCATAGGAGTCACTGATTTTCAGTAAGACTTACAGAAATCTTACCATGTTTTTAATGAACTTGCAAGTTTTAATGAATAGTAATGCAATTTTGGAGTCTTCTTGTCTGGAAGCAAAGCTGGTCTGTAAATCATTAGACCATTAATAGCTGTTCCTTTGCCTTTCATTCTAAGTATGGTAGTAATTATCTGTTTTGCAAAGCATAATAAAATATGTGTCATCATATTCTGAATATTCATGTAGCGAGAATTCTAAAGTTATCATAGATGATATATAGACAGCAGTGTGTTCATAGTAAACCAGACTTCTATGAGAGCTTAGTTTCCAAGCCCAGAATCGTAAACTTTGATAGGGCAAACCACAGTGGCCTGCAAATCACCAGAAATTAAAGGGATAGATTTCTCCAGTGCGGGAAAAATCCTAGGTCCTTGCTGAACTGCAGATCCTTGAAACTTAACATGATTTAAAATTCTTGACCAATGCTGTTTCTATGTGCTCAGTTCAAAAATTGTTTTGTTGTTGCAGTTGAATATGCTTGAGAATTAAGGTTCTTGAAATATTTGAAGAAAAATAGTGTTGAAAACCATAAGAATTCTTGTAGGTAAACTGTAGTTATTTACTGTTGGTAATAATTTTGTGACTCTTCTCGTTGCCTGAGGAGACTGACCCTACAGAGGCAGAGGCTTAGGGTGACTGCTGCTTTCTAGGCAGTAAAAGGATAATATACAGCACATGCCGGCTTCTCCCCACCAGCTCTGTGCTCCCTCACTCATTCTGAAAAACAGCCCTGGGTAAGGTCTTGGTACGACTGCTCTGCTTGCTTTCCCTCTGCCTCCTTGTCCTGACTCTGTGACTCATCACCTCCCGCATTTCCCCTTGCGGCTCCTCAAACACAGAGTGGTGGTTTTATTTCAGCCCGTGTCTCCACTGTTTAATGTCAGCCTAAACCCTGCCTCCATCTTTGCACTAGTTGGTGTAGCAGAACACATTCAAACCGTGCATTTGGCATTTGCTAGAGATTTTTTTTTAGGATTGTGGATAATAAAATATTTACGGAACACTTATGGCTGGAAAACTACATTTGGGATTAAAGTACAAGCTGATAGAGGAAAAAAGATCACAGCAGAGATAGTTTTCACCTCTAACTGCGAACATCATTTGACACCAGGAATTGGTTGAGTTAGATTGCTTTCTCCACCAAAATCACATGGAGCTGAGCTGTGCATTAAGGTGGCTACTTAAGAAGTTGCAGGAAGATGACTCGGGAAGTTATAGGCACAAGAGGTACGACCACTCTTCAAAATGGAGAAGTTTTTTCAGAAAGGCTAGATGAAGCCTCTGCATTTCTCTAGCACAACCACAATGTGAACATTTTAACACATTTCAAAAATAAAAATAAAAACTAAACCAACAACTGAAAAAAAAAAAACAAACCAAAACCAACTCCCCGAAGTAACCCCAAAATGAAAAACCCTCAAAATCCTGAAGTAAACACAAACCTGAAAAGTTTCTGTTGCCATGATAAGCAAATTCATGATAACTGTGCCATGATAAGCAAATTCATCAGAGCATTTCACACAGAATACATAATATTATCAAAAGAACAGTTTTCCTGACAAGTTACAGAAGTAATTTTTTATCTGTGCCGGGATCTCCTGGACCAATGCCAGCTGGGAATACCAAAGGCAGGGGCAAAGCAGGAGCTCTGCATCCTAATAAATGTAAGGAGTTAGAGTTTGTAGTGTAAATTCGTCCTCCAGCACCCTTCATCGAGAAACGGCCTCATAGTGGTGGTAAAATCTATAAAAATCTCAGATCCTTTCACAGATCCAGGAATCAGAACTAAGCTGTGCAAAGCCTGTGTAAACTATGTCCTACTCCAGTGGTGTACTTGACTAATTGAATACACTTCGTCTATGTGTTCTGTCACTTCTGTTCATTTACTAGGTTCTTGATTGATTAATTCAAATTATCTGTGAGTTTCTTCTTCAAGGTGGAGGTAGGTGTGAAGGCGAGCAAGTTGTTAGGGTTTTTTGATTTACAACTGCTAAACTGCATTTAAGTATGTATCTTGGCTTTGTGAATTGCCTAAAGCACTGAGATTAGAATTTTATCTCCCATAAGTGAATAAAATTCCATCACGACTTTGCCTTCTGCTGCTTACCTTGATCTTGTTTGTATTCCTAAAAAGGCACAAGAATGTGTCTTTTCATAGAAAAAGGCCAGGGGGTAGGAAAACTTTTATTTTAAAGTTCTAATCCCCTGAATACAGTCCCTGATGAATGTGTTAAGTATGTTGACAGAAGACCCTCTACATTAAGTCTCAGAGCCTAATATAGTTGCCAAGAGCTGAGAATTTCACAAGATTTAGTTCATCTGCTTTCAAGTAGTGGCTGTGTGAGTTGAGACTTGGTTTCCTTGTGGTTTCTTTTCAAAAGCAACCAGGAAAAAAAAAAAAAATCAGTCTTTCCCTCCTCCACATGCAAATCCCTCAGTACTAGGTATTGAAAAACTCAACTTACAGCCTCAGAGGAGGACACTGCAATTTAAATATTGTATGACCAAATTCCCAAGATAAGTAGACAAGAAGGCTCAGGTGCCATACCTGATGAGATACATCATACACAAAGAAGTGGTACTGGGAAGGGACAATCTTCTGTGTGATAAAGCTCTTTCTGGTGTCTCAGTTCCTTCCATAAAGATCCAGTAATGTTTGCCAATCTGCCATATTGAATATTCTCTGATTCAATCTATCATTAGTCACCTCACTTTTCTTTCAAAAGATGTAAACCCTTTATTCAACCATCCAGTGGCTAAAAGCCCTTTCTCAGCAAAGGCAGTTATCACACTCATTTTCTCCAGCCCTAAATATCTTCACCAGTGCCTGAAGAAAACCGGAGTCAGTCCACTCTGAGAAGGACATGTCCTACCTGACCTGTCACCACTACTACCAAGATGGACAATGGTTAAAAAATGTCCTGTGTGGGAGAAAGTGAGAGTGGGAGTCCCTCTCCTAATTGCCAAAGTCATGTATTTTCCATGTTAGCCTGTTGCCAGCTGGTTAGAGTTGCTGGTCGCAATTGGCACCAGCAGAGGAGTACAATGGTACAATGGAGTGGTGTTTTTTTTATTTTTTTGGCCTTCTTCCTATTAATCTAAGAAATAAATAAAGAAGATTAGAAAATCTTCTGGAGGTCAGATGTCTAGGCATTTGAATGTGTTCAGGACATGATTTCTGCAAAAATTTTAATCTGGTACTTCCTCTCCTGTCTCTGGATTATCACAGTGTATTTTCTATTGCTGCAGGGAAAGCAGGTGTAGAAGAAAGGAAACCTTACAAATAGTCCTAAGTCAGTCAGTTTTATTTTCATTTCTGCATTTCTACGGAAAGGGATTCTTTACTCCTAGGACAATCTCTTTTCCGAAATGCACAAATGGCTGATTGATTGATTGAATGGTTGACGATGTGAGTGAGAAGGAAAGGTTATGACACAAACTGGTCTACCAAACACCTTCTTCTGACAGAATTGTAGCAAGGTAAATAGTCTGTGAATGCCCTTTGGGTAGGGTCACGAGTTCAGAAGTTGACCTCTGTGGAACAGGGACAAATAAAAAACAAACATCAAGTCTAGAGCCAAAAAAGTCCATTCTATCCTTTGTCTGAAACCTCTCCCAGGTGACAGTTTGTAAGCACAAGGTCTCAAAAAGTTCTCCAGTTTAAAATTGTCAATAATAAATTCATGCTGTCAGTAACATGACATTTTCTGCTCTGGTACCACAGATGTTTCCCATGCTTGACATATCTGACTCCTCAGACAAGGAAAATAAGGGGCACGTAAAAGAAATTATGGCTAGTAAAATCTCTAGTTGTCCCATCATAACTCTACTGAGTAGCTCAAAAACGAGGAAGAACAAGTAAACAAACAAAAATGATTGAGACTATAAAATGTTAGGCATTATTGTGATCTGTAAAATTGGACCATCATGGGGAATACCTTACACTTGTGGGGTTTTTTTTTCAATAATTTCAGTTCAAATTCTTGTTTGTTTTGCACACTTGAAGCCATACAAATGAACTGTCATAGGAGCCATGTTGGCTTTCAGTGAGACGTAGATGAAATCCAAAGGATCGTACATATAAAACAGGCTACAGGATCACAACCTATTACTTCATTAGTGAATTACCGGCTATCAAGAAGCAATTGTCTAGCAAAGAGAAATGTATGCCTTTATAGGTGAACAATCATGTGTTAGCAGACTCAGAAAAGCAAAAAGGCACCGACTGTTTTATTGTCTTCTTAAACAAAGCCAGTGTTTATTTAACAGTTATTGATGCACCACAAAGAGAAGAGTACAAGACAATAGAAAAATCCCATCCAAATTATAACTGAAAAGAAATGAAAAAACAGATGTCTGTTTAGTTACGTCACAGATTTTCAGAAACAGTGGAGAGATGCAATGGCTGCCAAATTTTCATGAACCAGCTAAGCCTCGTGGGCATACAATGGGGGCTAATGTTCTTGGAAAACCTGGCCGGTGCTTTCATTATGGAAACTGCCCTGTTATAAGCACATTTGTAAATATGGTCCATATTTAACAAAGTTAAGATTGCTGTTCATAATCAAGTTCCACTTTGGGCTGCCAAGGACTTAAAATTCTCATTACAGGATCTTTTTGACATAATGGTAAAATACCAGAACAGGCCAATTTAGAGCCTACCATCAAGACCACAATTACCTCAGCTCAAAGCTGCAGTTTTTTGGCGATGTTTGTCAGGTCAGTCTGAGGGAGAGCTGGATCATTTTTCCTGAAAGATTTCTCCATTCTGGTTCAGTCTTAGGGTCTCAGGGGCTATGTCCTATGATATGATATGCAGGTCTTACCATGGCTTGACAGACCTTGCTAATATCCTTGTGGGGTTGGAACGCATCTGCATTTTGTTCACACAACATCCATACAATAGGATGAAGAACTCAACATTCAAAGTCCTTCAGGAACAAAAAAAAAACCAAAAAAACACAAGAACAAAGCTGTTATAAATACTTAAAATTTTGGGAGGCTTTGGCTGCAGCATCTGCTCTGACATGTTTTGGTTGTGTTTCTTCTCTTCTTGTTTGTACCTGAATGTTGTCCCACTTGAGCAGACACTCAAATAGGTAAAAGTGATAGCCCGTTTAAAAGGCTACACATAGTCTTGTTACTTCAACAAGCATTCACATATCAGCTTCAGCAAGTGTTCACAGGTTAAATACTTTGACAGTTCCTTTGAAGTCTTTCAACTCAGATTCAGCCTTGAAAAATGACACTTTTTTCATCAAAGTTCCTTATGGTCAATGGATTTCTAGTGATTTTGGTATGAGAAAAGAGGTTACATCTTCCCTGTAAAGGATAATGATTCTATTCTATCACAATTCATAAAAATACGGAGAAATTATTTAATTAAAATCTCAAATTAAAACAACAAGATCTTGTTCTAAAAGTTTATGAGTTATTCCAAGAAATGTTGGATCACTATCCTTATCAAATCTGCCAGTGGCTGGACGATAAAAACAGGGCATAAGGATCATGCCTTAGATAAAGGCATAAGAGAAGCTAGATGACAAGACTGTAATCATGACCAAAAGAATAAAGCAAAATCCTAAAACACTCACAGAAAATTAAAAGAAGTTGGCTTCCAGCTGAAGGACTAAGAGATTTTTATTATGTGGACTTGCCACTTACATGTCCACATCTGGCCTTTTAGAGGACTGTGAGTTCTCTGGTCATTATTTTAATCGTCAACACACACACACACAAACTATTAAACCTGAATGTGCTAGCCTCGAGGGAAAGTGAAAACTGAAAGCTAAGCTGGAAAACAAGGCAGATCTACTACTTCTTTGAGTGAATCTGTGTTTTAGATAAAGTAAGATACTTTATCCATGGAACTGTCCACGAAGAAATAACATTGGCTTCAGCTGTAATCCTTTTGAATCATTGGCTGAAAGACCAATGTCAGCAAGGGAAGAGAAATCTGTAGGCTAAGCCTGCAGTGTCATTTAGTCACTATTAGGAATTCAGCACAGTGGCATGCTGCCTGGCAGGCTCCTCTTGTGCTTGTGGCATGGTATTGCCACTTCAGCAACGTAACTGCTTAAGAACAAACCAAAACAAAAGAAAACCCAGTGTTTTCAATCAGAATTTGCATTTTAAGTATAATTGACAGTGCTCTGGAGATACACTTGTAAAACATGCTCTGGGTATATTTGTGCTGAGGCATGGAAAGGTATTTAACAAAGATTTTCATAACTGGCACCAAAACGTGTTTTGGAATCCGATTTTATTTCTTTTGCCATTTTTTTCTGATCAAACCTTATAATCAAGTGATCAACTAATAGAGTTGCCATAGAACTTTATCCATGCCAGGGGTATGTGTGGAAGATGGTTTCTAAAAATGAAACCAAATAGCTCTTACAATGCAGCATACTTAGGGTCTCCCTTCTACCCTTTACATGAAATCTTTCTCTTTAAAATATCTCAGAGCGGGAGGGGGGAAAGAGATGACACAATCCAATGCATTATTTTAACAGTCCTCTATGATTATTTAAAAATAGGAAAAAATCTGTCTAAAAATTCCACTAACTTAAAAGTGCTTTTGTTTAAAAAAGAAGTTGGGTGTTTTTTTTCCCAAAAATTCTAAAACCGCAAAACCCAAAATCAGAATACATAAATCAAATATAAATAGTAAATAATCAAATTTCTTCCTCCAAAGGAAAAAAACCCCTCTTTTAACCAGCTTCCAATCAGATTCCTTATTGTTTTGGCAGTATCTTTGCAGAATTCTTTGTTAGTCATTTTATTTCATTATTTGTTCCACATCAATCTCTGTGAAGATTTCTTAGCATAACTACATTCTTATTTCTTGATCAACAATCAAATCTTACTACAGTCAGTTTCTAGGTCTTCCTAGTTGAAAATATTGCATCTCCTCCCAAGCTAACTTTAATACAAGGAGGTTTACTGAACCAACCCACTCAACGTGAGCAGATCTGCACGTTGAGATGACTGTTACTGCCCTCCGTGAGAGCTGGGATCAAGAATGATGGATTGTGGGCCATAGAACTGATAATCCATCTAAGAAGCAGGATCCCATCCTGGATTACCTTGAAATGGCCTACCTAAAGGTTTTGTGTTGCAAATTGGAGGCTCTGGGCACAGTAACAACCTGCAGAATATATGACATTCTTCTGTCTAGTAGTGCCTGGAAGGCTCTCAGATGTGATGTTCGAGCCTCATTAATCAGCCCTGTGTTGTACATCTCTGTCTGATGTGAAGCTGCCATGCCTTGTCACAAATTTAAGGCTCTGCAAAGACCCATCTCGTTATAGTACTTATATTGCTTGCTCCTGAAGGTGATACTTGGTGTACCACATCCTCAGCTTGCCAGTAGGAAAATCGCCTTTGAAGCGAAGACATGTCATTCACAAGGCACAAAAAAGCAGCGAAAATGTTTATGAAATGCTGCCTGGAATATTAATCACAACACTGTGTAAAACCAGGTACATAAAACTGAAACAAGAGGAGAGAGGTTTCTGAGCAGTCCAACCAAACTGGTTATCTCCTCAATAGATCCAGGGGTGGACAAGGTTTTGGTGGGGCACCAGTCAGAATAGGAACGTGGTTGTTTACTTTGGTGTGGTTTCATAATTAAAGAAAAAGTCCCAAATGCCGCTCTCCCCGCCCCCCCCCCAAACCTCTTCTGCATGCACCAGAATTCAGAAAAAAACACAACATCTCTCCTGCAGACATTGCACATGTGTCCTCGTTTGTGCCTCTAATTGTAAAACCAGTGTCAGTCAGAAATACCTGCTGTACATTCAAAGTGCTGCGGTGATGTGACAATCCACAGAGTGTGACCTGCTTTCTAATTACATTCGTACCTTCCATATGATAATTCCATCGCCCAAGTGACACTAGCAAACCCTGATATTTGACATGTCCAGTGCATATAAAAACACTGGATTTATTTTTTTACAATATCGTATAATTTATGCTGTTGGTGCATTTTTACCATTATTACTGCTTTTTCTCAGTTTACCAGCAGGTTTTATTTGATAGTCCTGATCTGTAGGTATGACCTCCTCTGGCTGCACAGGCTCTCTCCAACAAACCCACACATATGAATGATATATAAAGACAACTTAAAATTTGCAAATTTCATGGCGAGTATTGTTAAAACTCCCCAGCATTTTCTTCTCTACATAAAATATGGTAAAAACACAAGGATTATTATCATGATGGAGAGAGACATTTAAGCACCTTACATTTAAAGATAATATAGTAAAATATATAAGCTTTTAAGGAAAAAGAAATTCATATTTATTTTTGGCTACAGTCTGTCTTGATGGCAGTTGAGTTTAGAGCTCAAGTGAGGGGGAGAATTTTTCTCTGCATGCCATACTTTTACCATTTTGAAAGCAGAAGTATTTGCTCTTAAGCAAAGAATATGTCCTTATGCAATTTTTCAGAAGCTATTTCAAGAAAAATAGACAGGATAAAGAAAGATCTATCAATGTCAATTTAAAAAAAAAAAAAAAGCCAAATATGTCCTGACCTTGATTATTTTTCTCTTTTCAGTACCTGTACACACATTTATGGGAAATGGAAGAGAAAACAATAATGTTCCTTCATAAAGAAAAGAAAATAATACCATTAAGTCACAAAAAACCTAAAACACTTAATAGCAACATAAATCTCTCTGTCTAGATGGCAATTTCCAACCCACAGTATTGTGAAACAGGAAATACAAGTTCATCCTCTGGAAAGAATTGCAGACTGCATTATCGTAAGAATCTTGTATCAAAAGTGCCTTTCATCATGATGTCTAAGCAGTTTCAGAACTAAAGGCTATTACATCTCAAAGCCAAAATTCTGTATCGAAATGTTTCCAAACACAGAGAAACTTTACCTTCAATTTATAGGTTAAGCAAACAAAAACAACCTCAAAGAAGCCAGAACCAAAAAAAGCTCCCCAACCAACCAACCAACCAACCAACCAAAAAACCCCAAACCAACAAAAAAACCCAAAACCAAAACCAACCAACCAACCAAAAAGAACCAAAAAGCAAATAAACAAACAAACAAAAAAATACAACAGAAAGAAAAAAAATTAAAAATCAACTCCTCCCCCACCAAAAAACCCCCAAAACCCCCAAAACCATGACTTCACAATATAGTGCTGTGCAACCATAAGGAAAAACAAATCATCATTTTCTGTAGGTAACAAAGTGGAAACTTCAGCACAGAAAGTTTCTTCAGCTTTCCAGGTGTTTTAGTACAAGGTATGGCATTTTTAAAAATGTTGCTTCTATTCCATATTGACAGCAGCCCTGTTATTCTGCAAAATGAGTCTTTACATAACTGACAGATCATCTGAGGGTACGTATTATACACATACGGCTATGACATTTTAATGCCTTTCCAAAGAAATACAGCAAGACTATCAAGCTATCTATTTTTCCCCAACCAGATGCTCCTTTCCTTCTCACGCTGATAAAGAGAGAGAGGCAGGAAATTGCAGACTTCTGAAGAAGTGAAGAGGAGAAGACTTTGGACATTGAAAAAACCACAAGACTCAGCAAAGGGCTGGGAGTACTGGTAAATATGTTTCAGAGAGATACTGAATGAGATATTTTTCTCTCTTTCTTGCTTCATTCAGGGTACCAGAACATTCAGAAGTCAGTTTAAACTTTTCCATGCACTAAATGTGTGTGCATAACGTGCAGTTTTCTTCTACAGAGGGGCTTTTTTGTTTTCTAACATATATGTAGCAGTCCATTTGCATGAATACCTGTTTTGCCTAATCAATATGCCAGACACCACAAGCTAAAAGTAAACGGTAGGAAAAATATTGAACACTAGGAAACTGATAAGATAAATCACTACTGAATGTATCTTTTCCCTCACCTTTTTCTACTATCATAAAAACAACCTCAAGGTTATAATTTTGAATCAGAAGTGAGAAGCATCCAACAAACTAAGGACTAAACTAATACTTGCACTTAAAAGAGCTGAGAAGTCAGTGGAAAAATAGTGTTGTTACTTTATGAATAAATCAATGTTTTCAACACCTTTTGAGTCTAAAACTATGGTAAGCTCAGCACTAAGCAAGTTTTTTTCTGAAAGACACAAGTGGTGCGGAAGCAGCACGATTGAAGCCTCTCTTTCTAAATCCAAAGGCGTAGGCTCTCCTCCCAGATGAGAACCCAAGTCAGGACAGGCCTCTTCCCTTGCGAATGTCGAAGAGGCAGAGGAAAGATGACAGTGAGAGAACCTGCTCTGCCACTTCTGTGATAACTGGTAGCATGGAAGAGAAAGTATGGCAACACAAATGTTTCTAGTTAAGAAGCAAGAGACGAAACTAAGTCAGTGTTTTGCGTTAGGGTTACAGCCGTTTTACGGTTTCTTGGAAGTTTTCTGGCCTGTGTAACTTCCTTATCTCTCCATGCCTACTGCCAACAAGGACCACGTCATTTGACCTGTGCTTAGAATGGGAGGAAAGTACCATCTACATCATTCTCCTGTGCTCCATTTGTTTCTGAAACTAGTCCTAATCTCATTAGCCTAACTAACCTCCAACAAACCAAGATTTCTAGGACCTTTCACAAACACTTATTTTTTAAAAATAATTGGGGTAAAAACAGATTGTTTATTTGGTTGGGTTTTTTTTAACATTTCATTGTGACTTCCACTGCTCCAAAACACATTAAACATTTTATTACTAGGCACGCTAAACAAAATCATTTTGAAATAAAAAATCAAAATGTTCAGTTGTGTCTCTGCCAAAGCAGAAAAATTTATTACCACAATTCCATCTGTCACTTTTGTTTTGTCCTAAATATAATTGAAATTGACACTTTTAAAAATGTTTCAATACAGGGAAATCAACATCCTTCACCAAGAAAATCAACAAGAAAGTGAATTATAAAACTAATTAATTAGAAAAAATTTAAGACCAGTTGTACTCTGATTTATGAGCATCATTAGGTGATGCTGAAATAGACTCAGTGACTGAAGACTGTCAGATAGCTCTTCTAAGATATTCAAAGTATAATTTAAAGACTCAAACTCCCATTAAATTGTTTGAGAGGCTGGATTTTCAGCTAAACAAAGAACCAATGGATTCATCAAGTCTAGTGCCATCATTCCCATTCGTCTCAGCTACGCACGCTACAGCTGAGAATTTGGTCTAGACCTAGTATGAGCAAATATGAAAAGAGTTACAAAAACAGTTTCTGAACCTTTCAGTGTTCATTTATTAGGCTACCGAAGCCTCTGATATACATAATTCTGAGCAAAAATGAGTTGTCTTACAAAAAAATAAAACATGAATTAATTTAGGACAAAGCATAATACTTCCATGCTGTCTTCAGAGAAGGAAAAGTGCCATCAGATAAGGTTTGGGGCATTTTGGTGGAGTTTCTTTTAATCTCTTAATTTCAGATTTATTGAATAAAATGAGACTAGAGCCTTTACCAAGAACAAAAGAGTGAACAGCAAAGGGGAAAGACAGAAACATAGAAAGATACAAGGTGATAAATTAGATGACTCATTTCTTCTTCATCTTACATGAGCAGCAGGTTAGAAATATTTGGTAGCTTTGGGCATTGAAGGTTGCAGTCTTTTCTCTTCCACTCATTAGTTTTCAGGGAGGCAGCCAAGGTGGTCATGTACTCCTGGGACACAGCCTGTACTTGTCACGCTTTCTTGCCACAGATATAGGAGGAGAGTTTTCTAAAAGTGCTCGTAGTTGGAACTCATTGATTTTCATCTTCCATCACCCTAGGTTCAGGGATAAAAGAGCATCATACTAGTATCTAGGATATTCTCTGCCTTTTATTACTGCTTTTCTGGGTTAGGAAAGTGACTACTTCATGGTCGAATGCAGTGGACACAATGAGATTAAGAGCCTAAAGAATTTAGCATGGCAGGCAAATATTCCATGATCCAAAAAAGCATCTTCAGGTAGGTTAAAATTTTAAACAATCTCAGTACAAATCTCACGGAACTTCTGTGTCCAACAAACATTTAAGAATGTATTTCACTCCAGAAGATCAGTTTTACTGACATCAGTGGGATTGGTGTCACTTTTGCTTTCTTGAGGCAAAGGTTTAAGGTTCTAGTCAAGGTTCATGAATGTAAAGTAGGCATTATCTATACAATGCAAACAAATATCCCTTAAATAAGCACTTCCAAACACTGACCACAATCATGATTTTCTTAATTAGAATACACTTTTCTTTACTTTACAAATAATACACAATAATCAGCAGCACTGTGATCATTGGTGTTCTAGGCTGCAGTGGAGCTATTCTGACAGCTATGACTGCTTATCTTCATGGATTACTCGAATGTTTTCCCAGGAATTCATGGGCGTAGAAATATTGGCATATCCACAGAACATTACATAGTCCTGAACAATGCTGCTTGTCAAATTTAGGAATACTGTGATGAGACGAAAAGCCATAACAGAAAATTGAGCACAACAAGATTGGTGGAAGGATTTTGGTGTGTCTTTCATTTAAGACCAGTATTTTCAGAGCACTCCAGAGAAGGATGAAGCATTGACAACAGGGAAATAAAATTACGGAAAAGTTCTTCCCACTGGTGTCTCTCATGCAGAGGCTTTAAAAAAGAATGAAAAACTCTTTTGAGAACGTAGGTGGGTTATTGTTAAGGTTCTTCCAGTATTTCCAATATCCCTAGGTTTGTAGTTGCAAGTGAAATATCCTCTCTGGGCTTGACTGGCAAACTAAAGTACCTCAGCTTTGGAACCAATCATCCTCTGAAAGCTTAAAAGGAATGTGTAGATCTGAGTTTTTCTGTCATAAATGAAGTCAAGTTTTATTTTTACATTACTTCATTGAAATTTTGTTCCACACTTGAATTTTATTTTTTCTTATGTTCAAAAATGGAGAGACTCTGGCAACTTAGAAATGCTAAATTAACGGCAAGAAACTCTAGATGACATTATGACTGAATAAATAAGATATATTCCACTGTCTGCCACATATTCTTGCCAGCAAGAAATGTCCAGTAAAGATCTTATTTTAGTACATGAGTTAGAAACTCTTTCAAGGCATACCACAGATACAATTGATGATTTAATATTTTCAGAGAAACTTTCAAGGTATGAAATTATGCAATTGCACTTCAATTTCCCCATGAGGGAACTAATTTAGTGCATCACAACTTTACAAATACCAGGATATATCTTGCTAAAATTAATTCCCATTGGGTACATTTAAGCAGAAGGGCTTTGTGGAATTTTTTCCAAACCCTTGATTCAAACCCAAGCTAGAATGACTCCACCCTTGCTGTCCACTTCTTTCACGCTCATTTCCAAATGAGATAAACTAAAACACATGGACTGAGAAGGATGACAGTGCTCTTTATCATGTCCCCAGGTTTGTGTGACACTCACTATTTGTGTACAAGGAGGTCATGGTGAGGAAAGTTTTGTAGCAGCTAAATTTTGCCCCTTTTAAGGGAGTATTTTGTAAAATCTTTTACACACATTTTTCACATTTACATTTTTCACATCTTAAAAAATGTGCTTTTCACATGCTTACTTGTAATGGAATTCAGACCTCAAGCCCTACCAAATTCCACCTGACTGCACGTAGCCTTTAAAATGCCCACTATCAAACTGAAAGTTTTCATTGAGTTGCTCAACTCCGCAGTGGGAGTTTCTTCCTACGATGCAGAAGAAGGCGATATCTACTGAAGCCGCTCTACGAATAACTGTCAGGACCCTGAAGACTCATCCACACTGTTGGCATGTAAGTAGAGCAACTCAGAAATCTGACAGCATCATTGCAGGAAAATGCTGATTTGGAGAAACTGAGGTAGCATTTGGAACACAGGGTGGTGAGGTTCATTGAGCTCATCACAGTTCATCAAGCCCATCTCCTGCCCCATTTAATGTTTAGAAGCAGGGCACTGAAACATCAGAGGAGGTTTTTTAACTCCTCTGTGTGTGATTGAAACTCTCTTTCACAGCTTCTCTGCTCTGATAGTTACATACCTTCTGCCACCAAAATTGATTAGCTCTATATTTGCACCTATCTACAGAGGTACTAATATTTTCTTTGGTTTCAGTAGAGCTACTCAGCCTCCTGACCCTACTGCACTCACATCTATGGAGACTACTCACGTCTTCCTCCCAGATTCCCTACCAATGCATCGACCTCACTTCCTGGTGATACCCTTAATGGAATTACGTAATTCTAAAAGTTAGCAGATTCTGGACTCCTTTCAACCCACAAAACCCTTGGCCTTAAACACTGATAGCTTTTATGCACTTCCAAATAGCCTTCCTGAAAGGGAGCTCTGCAGTTCTGGCTCCTCAGTCCCAAGGACATTCACCAAATTTCCAGTGCTTCCCAGATCCCAGGTTTTTCAGTGCCTTGTCAGGTCAGCCTGTGGGAAAACACAGAGATTAGTGAGCTTAAGAAACATATTTCTTTTCAAAACCAACACATGTTTTTTACTCTTTCCAATTTTCAAAGGGAATACTATGGAATCTCAATTTGGGAAACAAATTTTTTTTATGTTTTGTTTTAATTCAAAGTGAAACTTTTTTTAAGAAAAAATACTCATGGATTTTTCTGACATTGAAACACAGCGTTCCCTCAAACACTGAAAAGAAAAAATCGTACATATCTTTACTTTAAACTACATGGTTTGCTAGGCAAAAAACCTAAACTAGAAGAGGTATTCTGACATGATTAATGGACTATATCCTCTGTGTAGGGAAACCACTAAATACATAACTTGCACTGCAGAGAAGTGGTAATTTTCTCTCATCATGTAGACAGGGACCTTTCCAGTAACTTAAAATTCCTTAAAGGCCTATTCAATTTCTCTTCTTTATGTCTTGAGCAAACTAATATTTTTTTTTGTTTAGCTTTTTCTAAAAATAATGCTAGAAACCAAAGCACTCGGATGTTTACTGGAAATAAATTAGGAAAGTTCAGCATTTGCACAGTTATGGTCAACTTATCCCATGGCTCTCTCTGATATAGTTCTTGTTCCACTTTGATTCCCTATAAGCAATCAATAACAAAATTGCAATTTTTTTTTTGCAATTATATCTGGTTGCAGAATTAATAGGTTTGGGTTCGGTGAATGCTGAATTTGATTCACTGGGAAAAGTAACACAGAGGATGTGTCATAGCTAGTGCTTTAATGAGAAAACATGGGCTTTCTGCAAAGAGGGAAGTGTCTTGGGGACCACGTCTTCAGGAGGTTGTTGCTGTTGAATAGCTGTTAGATTAAGATGGAGCCTTGCACAGAGGGGAAAGACAACTGGTTCTGCCTTTGCCTCAGTAGAGAAAAACCAGTGAAGAGTATAAGAAATGAATTACCAGACTTGTCTCTTCCTTTCCCATTAGATGAATGGAATAATTACTTTTTAATTCCACAAGGGCCAAGCGTCGTTTTAGAACTCTGTGATTCACAAGGTTGGATAAATCAAGATGTGCAAAAATAGGCTCCACACTGAAAAGAAAACTATAATGTTTGATACTGAGCATGGAAAACCCAGCTTGGATCACTCCCATTTCCTGGAGAAATTAATTCTCTAACGGAATTCAAGGCTTTTCTACTAGAAATTTCGAGTTGTTAATCTTGAAGCAACTAGACACCCAACTTGCTAGAGGATATGCCTTTTGGTGGTTCCAAAACCAGCAGAGAGTCAGGCAAGAAAGGTTAGTTGGACCCTGAAGGAAGTAGCTTTTAGCACTTAGACATGAGTCTCACAGATCATCCAGTTACATAGCTTGCTTACAGCTTGCACCTCCTGATTCTTCCTCTGCAGGACTGATGCTCGCAACAACTGATCCTTGCTGGGTGTTGCCTACTTTATGTGCTCTTTTGTCAGCAGAGACATCCAACAGTGCCTGCAAGCATAAGATGTTCTTCAAGAGCTAAATGATAAGGCTTTAGTGTGGCTGAACCCAATTTTTTTGCATGAGGTTTCCCTGATAAAAACCCAATGGTGCAAAATGCATGTTTCAGAGCACAAGACTTATGAGGAGTGGCTAAGGCAGCTGAGGTTGTTTAGCCTGGAGAAATGGAGTCTCCAGGGAGACCTAATCCCTCTCTACATGTATGTGAAAGGAGGTTGTAACCAGGTGGAGGTCAGTCTCTTCTCTCAGGGAACAAGTGACAGAAGCAAAGAAGGCCTCAGGTTGTTCCAGAAAAGCTTTAAACTGGAGATCAGATTTTTTTTTTTCACTGAAAGGGTGATCAGGCATTGGAATAGGCTGCCCAGGGAAGTGTTAAAGTCACTGTCTCCAGAAGTGTTGAACACTTGTGTGAATGCAGCACTTGGTGATATTGTTTAGTGGTGAGCACCATAGTGCTGGGTTAATGGTTGAACTCAATGGTTTTTAAGGTCTTTTGCAATTTTAATTATTCTGTGATTCTATAATCCGATGATCTACAATCAGTACCCAGGGCTAACCCTTGGTGACTTTGCACCCTGATGTATCATGACCAGGTTCTGGGTGACTCTAGAGCTGTTCTTACAAATATCTCAACAACTTTGTGGGAGTGGGTTTCTCAGCCTTACAGAAAAGAACGCAGTGACCTCTTCTAAAAAGTAATGAGCTTCAAACAAATATGTATCCATGGCTTCTAGACTTATGAAATACTGAGAGGAAAGCTGGCTTCAGCTTTTCCCCAACAGCAGTGTTAGTAGAGGAAGAAGGAGCACATTAGACTACTTCTAACTGTTCAAACTCTCAGCCCAGTCCTGGCACTGACTAGACTCAAGTGCCCTGACAAAAATGGTGGAAAAAGCTCCAGTGGGTCTTGATTAGCTAAGAAATTCTGAACTACAATTTTGTGAAGGAGAGAAATGCAAATATGATAGTCTTTCCCTCTGGCCTTCTTTCTCCATAGGCTGACCCTAAAGTAAAAACACCATGATCTACTTAACAGCATGGGCTTGTGTTCCTTCCAGGTGGGGTCTTCCTCTTTCCATATGCTTCCACCTAAGCTAGGTACAATGTCTCGGCATTGAACATCCAGGACACCACTTCAGTATCCCTCTAATAAAACAAGATATGCAAGAGCTTGGTTCTTCCATGTACTCACATATGTGTATGCATATTCGCATCTACAAACACACACTTCTCAGTCCAAACAGATTTGAAAAGAGTGCACTGAAGACAAGAAATGGTGGTTGAATGGCAAATCTTATAAACTCGAAGCTGTATTTCACAAAGGTGAGACTGATGCTGATGTCCTGACATTTGAGAATACTTTTCCCACTCCACCATTTCAGGCTACTGTTGGTAAGTTTGTCCTACCTGTCGTTGTTTCCAGAGATATCTCTACTGCTACATAATTTAATCATTCCAGCTGATGTGTCAAGCAGTTAAACGTATTATTAGTTTAAAATGCATAGGACAGTTTATACTGAAATAGAAGACTTAGGTTTAGGTGTTTTAACTGTTACACCCAGGAAAAATATTGAAAATGGTTGTTTTATTTAAAGAGCCACATTTTCTTATTTGCTGCCTTAGTTCTTTTCAGAAAGATGTTCAAGCATCCACCAGCTTGTTAGTTATGCTCATGACATTTATCTAAAGTCCAGGAAATGTATATTGAATAAAGGCAAATGGAAAAATACGTAACTCCATATTTCTGATGAAGCCTTATTTGAAACCTAGATGACAAACTGAAATATAAATGGCAGGGTGCAAAACAGCTACACAAGACTTTTCAATTAATTAATCAAGTGCATTAGTGCAAAATTTTAGGAGTGAGTTAAGGCAAACGGTGCTATACAGGAGTTTCAGGCTTGTTCAATGTAAATGCTCCATGAGGTTCCTTAAGAAAGAGACTCTGGTAGTAATATTTTAGAGTGGTGCCTAGTGAATTAGTGATTTAAAGTAATTGGAGTCATGTGGCTAAATCACTAGGCACCACTTTGAAGATGCACCCTTAAGACCTTGCTTTGCTGATCTCCTCCAAGGTTGAGTCCGCCCTAATGCAGCTGTTTCTGATGCCAAGCATAAGATTAAAAACTGTTCTAAATTGTGATGGGATTCCTGCTGTGCTATGAAATCACATCAACTTCTGCACCGAGGCTAGTATTTAATTCTTAAAAAAAAAATCCCTGCAGGATATCTTAGAAAATTCTACACCTCGAGTGTCGAATTTCTCAGGTGGTGGATTTGCTCTCGTCTTCTGAAAGTAGAATCCATCTCTGAAAAAAAAAAAAAAAAAAAAAAAAAAAAAAAAAAAAGAACAGAAAAGAAAACAAAAAAAAAGAAGAAAAAAAAATTAAAATGAAACCATGAAGATACCATGTTTTTTCAAAATATGCTTTATTCAGGTGTACTTTTGCCTGTGAAGAATAAAGTAAATCCTTCACCCCTTTTTGTTATGTTGATCCAGAAAAAGAGATAATTTCATCTTTCCTGTAGAAGATGGATGCTTCACCAGGAGGCAGCTAAGAGGAAATGTTCATTCCAGCCTAAGAGGTGCTTATACGTGGAAGTTGTACTGCTCCAGTATAAATGATTCAAAATGAAACGACTGCATTGGGATGCACACAGATCCCTAAGGAACACTCCTTCACCTGTGCAAAGGTACTTCCTGTTTCATATTAAAAGCTCAAGTTTGGTGTGGGCTGTAACTGGTTTCTGCCCTCCTCCTCAAATTCCACACCCTGAAAAAGCACATCTACACAGCTACACATGAACAGGTTGCAGCTGTGTACCTGGCTCCCTATCCCTTTAGATTTGTTCTCCATTGGCCCTGATTTGCATTGCTTTGAAAATAGCTTAAGGTACACAAAGAAAAGCTGCTCTTGTTTCAGAAAGAGAAAGAGCTTAATAGGGAAATATGTGCAGTTAAAAAAATAATTTTAATTATGCAAACATTATTTGTTATACAGTGCAGAGACAAGTGTATCCCATTGTTTAAACGTGGCCCTGACCAAACAGTGACCCCTTACTGTTGTCTATTGCAGCTTAAAAAGCTTCTCCTTCACCTTTGATCTCACAAATCCTCTGTACAATTTTCTGCAGATGGAAATACTGTAATCTAAAATTTTATTTGACGTTAGCCGTCATGTCTATAGTCTCTTATCCTCCAAAAAAGCAAAGATGTTAACACACAGTTTCCATCATCTAGCAATTTTCTCAGCCATGCATCCTTCTAGTAAATTACCTCAGTTTAGCATCTGCGAAGTTGCGTGAAGTGGATGCTGGATTAATCACAGAACAAACCTCAAGGAGTTAAGCATGCCGTTATTGGTACCTTTCACCTGGGACACCCCTGAGTCTTGAACTAGTAAAAGTGAACTGGAGCACGCTTTCCATTTAACTTCGCAGTCTTTAGAATTTGGTACCAAATTTGTCTTTGGTAAGCTGCAACCACCCCCAGGACCAGGTCTATGTGAGATTCTAAGAGTGTATCTAGGAACACCCCATATAACAGCTACATAGCAGAACATAACAGCTTCTGTAGAAGACTCTGGTACTTATGGCAGAGAGGCTGTGCTGATGGAAATAATGCGTCTACCCAGGCACTGAGAATGAAGATTATCAGCCACCAAAAGCAGAAAGGCAGCTGAAGAGCTGCAGAAGAAATTGCCTCGATAACAAAAACCAAAGTGGCTGTGTAATGCAGCATTCACTGAAGTTCAGAAATAGCAGTATCGACGGATGTCTGATAAGGCAGAATCGCCTTTCACTGGGTAAAGAAGTCCCATACCCTGATCTTCATGCAAAATAGGATTTGTGTATACAGAAACTGGGGGATGAGATCTTTAGTAATTATTAACTTTCACCAAAATATCAAAATAGTATTACGTTCTGTGCATGCTGAACACAGAAATCAGATGCATTTGGGAGGTGGAATGCAGATGCAGGTCTCAGATATGACTTTAAATTTGCAGTTAATGAGTGTGGCATACAAAATTATATGAAAAAAGCTGCGGCACAGTTTCTTTTCTGTAGTCTACATGTTTATCCTGTCTCTGAGAGAACTGTATTACTTTGGTCCTTCAAAGAGTGGTATCTTTATACAAGAACAAAAGAAAACCTCCGAGGAAGCAGAAATTATATGATAGGAATCAGAATAACTCTTGTTCCTGGGTAGGTGTGTAGCCCATCTGTAGATGACACCTGCACACTCAGCAGTTGACCCCATGTCCCCATTTCCATTAAAGAAACTCTTAGTTTACAACTTTTTGGATGGGTTCTCAGGATATGAAGGAACCAGAAATTTGGAGAGCGACGAAGGGCACAAGAAAACATGCACTTATGGGTATGACTGTGAGACCACATTGGACTGTGAGAGCTTCTCATCTTTCCAAGGGTTCCATTAGATGATGTGCTGACTTCCTGGGCAAGGCTGGGTAGAAATCTCCCTTTCATTACCCTTCCAGAAAAGAGGGTATCTTTAACCTTAGTCATTTTAGAGATCCAGTTTACAGTAAAGAGACATAAATAGTTGTATTGGCAGAGCAAAGTTAGGCAGGAACAGAGAGCAAGGCTATTGTTGTGTCTTCTCTGCTGCTGCCAGCAGAATGGGCTACGCCAGTCTATTGTAGCTCTTCTAATCCCTTGCCATCAAATTCTCACTTGGCGTCACCCTTAGAATAAGCTATACCATACAGCTATTAGAATGATATCCCATCCGGTTTCATTTATGGTATATGCAAACAAATCCAGCAAAAATGGAGTGTTGGGCTTGTGTATGTTTATAAGAACACGCATCGCAGTTGACACAGAGAGCCACTACCTCACACAGAAGCAGGTCCCAGGAGCAGAAATGCAGTAAAGACTGAAAAAATAAATCAAAACAAGTGAGAATATACCACTTTTCCCTGACAATAATCATATCAGAGGAGGTTTCTCATCCACTCTCAAGCACCCAGAAGTCTCTTGGCTTGGTCAAGTGCTGAGCGATGGGGTCTATAGCACTCAGCGGGAGCTAACCCTGAAGGGAATCCTGCTGGCCTGGAACAGGGAGATAAATGTTGATTGAATAAGGCATGGTTCATAAGACTTTTGTCTTCACTCCTCATTGTGCGATGGTTGGTTTTGTTACAAAACTAATTAGCATACATGTGGAAGTACTTTGTGGAAGCAGCTTAATCCCAAGCAAATGTGAAAATAAGCCTGTATTGTTTCTAGGGACTGATTTACATTAATTATCTTCTACTTTAAAAAACCTCACAGACTCTTTTTTTTTAATCATTGTTTCTTTGTGGAAAAATGAAGAACAGAACACATCTGTAAAACACTGTACATACAAATTTCTAGTATTTCCAGCAAGGATGTATTCTCCAAAGGCAGAAAAGCTTGGGTTTAAGTCAAAAATGCTACTTCACAACCAGCTAAAGCCAGAGACCTCAGTTTACATCTAGCTACCCAAATTACTGGCTTCATTCTCAAAAAATTATGACCTTCTGAGAACCAGACCTAATTTTAGGAACCTGTATGTGGATATAGGTGCCTAAACTTAGCCACACTGCGTTACTTTTTTTTCTTTTTTTTTTTTTTTTAACTTAGTTAACTACAGCATTGCTCATTTGCCCACATAAAAGGTTTCAGGACAGTTTGTGATCTCAGAAAAAGACTGTTTCACAAAAGTTTAACCAGCAACAATGTAGCAACTTCAGACTGCAAATATCCATAATGAAAGCATATGGGTTTTCAAGGGTGTATGTCTGTGTTTAACTTCTGCTTTGGGCATGGCCCTTTGCCAGATCCCAGTCCTTTACTCATCCTACGAAGGATGAAATTCACCCTTGCTGTCTTCTGACGCATGCACTGGAGCTTTTTTACACAGTAGCTTGAACCAGTGGAGGGGATGACCTGTGTCTCAGCCTGGCATGGAGCAGGGGCTCAGCTGCAGCACATGGATGGACCCGGGAGTCCACCTGGAGGCCCAGCTCTAGAGATCCACTTGCACACAACCAGGATCCACTCTATCCCTCGCGTTTTTACAGAAGGGCTCTCATGCCTCCTGAAGAAATAAAAAAAAAAGAAGCTGAATTATCCACCTAAATCAATATTATCTCACGGAATAAGTTCCCACAAAATGATCACTGAGTAAACATCCCTGATTTTTCCACTTTGAAGAATTTCAGGCATTGCCTGGAAGCAGCAGAATATTATAAATTCAAAAACCTGCCTGATGAACCTGCTTCCATCTCTGCTGTGAAAAAGAGGTAGCAGTGTCCCACAGGACTTCTCCTGCCTTTGTCCCTCTGCTCCAGCAGCTAGGGATAGGCAAAGAGAGCGGAGGTGCATTTATGGCTCTAAACATTAACTCTCCCTCCTAGTGTGAAGGGACAGAAAGGCAAAATTCCTTTCCCTCGGGTAGCTCTGACCAGAATATATATCTGGCTCCTTCACGTTGGAGGAAAAAAGCTCCTTTTGTTTCATGACTGCTGCCTGTCTCTCTCTTGAGATGGGGGTCACAGGTTAAGGAGGAAGGTGTACATTGGTGGGCTTGCCTTGCAGTAAGAGAAGCGCAAGAAATGAGATGTGAAGCAAACGGACAGTTCCGGTGAGGAAGATGGGCTGAGCCTCACAAACAGTGTGCACCTGGATGTCCAGGAATCATCATAGCTGTCTGTGCCTCTGCGTCCCACGAGGGACACACGCTGTTGGCTCCTCTGCAGTCTGGTAGCCAAAGCAGCCTGGTTTGGCCACTGCTAGTGTCACAAAATAAAGTCATGCATCTCTTTTGTTTTTAACAAATTCCTAAACTGAGCTATGGAAAGAGGTCAGATTGAAACACGATATACGAACTAAGCTTTTAGATCTTTAAAGTAAAAAAAAAAAAACCCAGACCTAAGACGAATACTATTTACCTCTATCCAGCTCCTGTAGGAAGACTTGCCATAGCAGAAAACCTGCAGATTTGTGCAGAACTTACCCTTGTTGGCAGTCTAATGGTTTTCTCTGTGACATATTTTACAGCAAGACCATGTTGGGCTCAGCCTCAGTGGGTCTGTAAATTTCCTTTGTTGGAGATAGTGCATTTCCCACAGACATCCTGTTACTTCAGTAGAGAAAAAAAATATTCCAAACCAGAAACTAACACATGACAGAAGGAATAAACATGAATAAGACTTTTCTCTCAAAAAGGGAATATTCTGTAAAATCTTTTCTTCCCCTTCCTGGGCTACTTTTACTCAAATATAAAATCCAGTTCTGCCTTTGACTTAATTACCTTAAATACTCTATTTAAAACCACAGCATAGTGTCTATCATTGTAATTTTCACTAAGGAAATATCTATATTTCCCTCACTCATATTTTACCAGTCCTGAGTACAGAACAAACACTCTTACCCATTTCTATCAAAACCTGAGCTGTTAATGGATTTTCCCGTATATTTCATTTAAAGCACTACTGTGTTTAAACACTTAGAGTGCTGAATGTAAAAATAGCTGACAGTCTCAGAAGTGAACATTTTATTTGTAATATGGGTGATTTTATCATGCACCACAACATTTTTTTTTACTCATCATATATTAATATTTTATATAGCTCATCAAAAATGAAGGTTGAGGTCAATAATTGCTGACACATAAAAGAACAAGGAAAAGGACAAGCAAGGACATTATCCAGAGCATTGTGAACTAGCAGAAACACTCTCAGATTTTCTTTGCACACCTTGAAATACAGTAATCACTTAAAAGGCCCAAGACAAGGAAAAAGAAAACTTTTTTTTTTAATAATCAAATTGTTTTCCAGCTTCATGTATACTCACATGTGCTTCAGAAAGCATCTGGATTTTTATTGGCATCCGTTTTTACTTATCAGTTTCATTCTGTAGCCTCTATCCTTGCTTTGGTGTTGTGGAGCCTCATCTCTGAGCAGACTGGTGAGCAGAAGACAGTTTTCCACTTGGCTCACAGCCCCACACTATGCATTGTTGACATGACTGTGTTTAATAATAATTCCTGCTGATTCTGTTGTGGAAAAACTTACTCTTCATAAGCTGACTAGCTTGTGGTGCCAGTGCATGTGTGAGTAATTTTTTTTCCCTCTTTTTAAGGGACTTGGGCCCTGGTTTAGAAAAGACTGCTTGAGCATGTGCTAAAAGCTAAACATACTCGTTCCCACCTTTGTTTAAGAAAGCACTTAAGTATTTATTGAACGTGGTGGCTTCAAAGGGACTTCTATGCATGCTGAAGTGCGTGTGGATTCAGAGTCTCAGCTCTCAGGAGTAAATTCTACCTCAGATACTCTCTCAAGCCTAGCTACAACTGCCTCCCCAACAGCAAGATTTACGCCTTTCACTACAATAGACTTACCAGTTTCCAAGTTATCACATTTCCCCTGGATGAATACATTGTGTATTTCACAAAACTATACCAAAGATCAGAACTACCTCTCCAGAGCAGTCAGTGATCCATTTAATCTACATTTCTGTGTCACTTCATAATACAGCAGAGGGAGGAAAGAAAACCTATTAAATGAGTCCATAATTGTTATGCAAAGGATACCGAAGATTGCATTTCAATTACATCACAGTTTTCCTCTAATAGATACACTCTCCCTAAATAACAAAGATGCCTCCACCTTCAAAAAAAAATAAAGTCTCAAGAACCATGCTTCTATACGCCGTGGTGTTTTTAACACACACCTTTTAAGGTACTGTATGCCACTGAAATATTAAAATACAATCCCCATCACAACTTCTTCAAAATCTTCATCAGCTCTTTATAAAAATAAACAAATATGAAACCTTATGGGGTCTAGAAGGAGGAGTCAGAAGAGGGAATTGGGTCAATTCACTCACGAGAATTATTTAGGGTAGTAGGCAAACTTGAACTGCAACCAATGTTTTCAAATGACATGCTTCCTCTGTCTCCAGAAGGGCCTATTTCAAGCAAACAGTGAAAGTGGACTGTACTACATTTCCTTAGTTCATAAGCTCTTAGCATCATTTTAGAGTGCCAGCCTATTAAAAAGGATTTTCAAAAACTGCTGTCGTTGCAGCTGGAGCTGTCAGGGCATGCAGTGAAAACATATGATTTTTTTATTCTAGGAAATATGATTCTGTAGCAATAGGCAGTAAAGCAGCAAACTTATCTAGTAATTCCTTTTTTCCTAAAGTGCTGATTTACAGGCACACACCTTACCAAACTATTACTCTTTGATTTTTACATCTGTTTAGACTGTTACATCTGTTTTGAAAGCACCAGGTACACAGATTTATGGTTAGAGCATCTGAGCAAGTAACACTGCTGTCTCACGTAATTCCCTGGATACTATTTGCATGGGTATCAAATACAGGCTTAAATCCACAAAAGGGCACCAGGTAACTTGCAATCATGGCAGAATCTATAGCTCCATAAGGGTTTCTAGGTTCTCTGTAAAACTTAAGTGAATAAAAAGGGCAGGTTGCAATTTCAAAGAGCCAAGAGGGAAAAAAAAAAAAAATGGGAAAGAGAGCAACTTAAATCCTGTTCCTTTTTTTTTTCTAGCCCGTCTTCCTGAGCTTGCTGCTTGGCTGTTCTTCTACAATGGGTGGAAATATTGCCGTGAGCCTGGTCATCCTTCTTGCTGAGGAACACAGTGAGAACTATCACATAACACATGGGAATCTTCCCTGCCACCATCACTGTATTCACTCTTCTTGGTAAATGTGTCGGTGCTCTGCAAGAAGACATGACCTGAAGGTGACCTGATTCAAATCTACGGGGCATCACTTTTTACATGCTCATTTATCCACCTTGTGCAATATGCAAAATAGTGTGTTGCCTTCTTTTAGAGCACTTCAGTCTACCCACGTAATTTCAGAAATTCGACCCTGGTTTTCAGGAAACAAATCACCTACAGTTAAGCCATTAGGGTTAGACACCACACTACCCGGCTGATTCCAGCCCAGGATCTTTGCAGAGAATGGATGGCTCTGTATCAGCACCAGCTTCCCTCTGCCTCCCCAGTATCTGGGCTAGCAAAACCTGACCAGCTTTTTTTTTTTCAGTTATTTCATCAGCTTCCTACAAAGTTCCAGCACTTGTTAAAGGGGTAGGTCAGTGAGAAAAACTTCACTGGTATAGAGATAGAGGAAAAAATAAATACAGCAGTGATATTTTTGCATGCACATGTGTACTTAGGTGGATGCAGCTAACAATAAGATGGTCCTACCACTAAAGATCTCTCTATAAAACATTTACATATACCAAACTGATTAATTATTAATATACTTCCAAACTATTTTCCTGAAAGGACTATTTACTTCCCTTCCCCATTAATAGAAGTGACCTAATTGAAAGCTAAGCTTGTGGCCCTGTGCTTTCTAGGTTTAGAAACAAAACCTCCCTCCCCCCTGCTAAATCAAACATCACAATGTCAAATGCTCTGCAGACGTTTCCCTCAGGAATCTGAAAGGCTAATTAGGGTGAGCTTCACCATAAAGAATACAGTTGTTAAAACAGCTTTTGTACACACTGGAGTAATGATCATTCTCTTACAGACGCAGTGATTTGTTGCTGCAATTTGCAGCCATATATCTCTCAGGAGCTAATTCGGATGTTGTTATTTATTGCACGTATGATTATTAATGATATCTTAGCAACTGCTGGAAGTGACTGGTTTCACCTCAGGAAGTAAAGTATTTTAGCTCAGTGTTTACAGACCTAAAGAGACATCAGTTTCTGTAGAAAATCAGTTCTTCATTTGACCTCCCCCACCCGTAACTGTTAGGTCTGTACCATCATTTCTTACAGATATTTTCTTCGCACTGTGAAATTTTTGTCATTATGTAATAAGAAATAAATCCCTGTCAGTTTTTCTTTATATTGAAAACGGTTTTCTACAAGGAAAAGAAAAAAAGTAGAGGGATTTTTAAATGCCTCTGAAAAGGAAAGAAATAGTAGTACTGTATACAAATGTATATACATAAATAAATGTCTGTGTAGAATATAGGGCCATGTTCTCAGATCACTTATAATTTTTGCTAGAGAAAGAACAAAACGAAAGTACCTCTTTTTCAATTAAAAATGCTGCCGATCTGCAGAAGCACTTGCAGAAATTAAAACCTTTCAAGATAGCTTGCATATTTCACAGTACTCTTACTTCCAATGGCTCATGCTTTTGTGTTTTATGCATCAAAAATCAGTAATTTTCTGTTCCATGATATTCTATCGTATTGTTGCTGAACCTACATTTAAACTGAGATCTTCTCTCTTGGTGTCTGAGGGAAAAAATGAGTGTAATCAAGAAAACCAGATGAGCTCATTCTGACTAATTTCAATCGCATTTGAACACTGAGTTTCAAAGAGTGACTACAGCACAGCCTTTATTGAGATGTGTTCCCCTTAAAAGAGATTGTGAAAAATTCATGGGAGTTCAGATGACTTCTGATAAAATAAAGAATAGTAAGTGGATCAGTCTCTTTAGCTCTTGCCTGAAGTCATCGTCTTTGCAACTCTGTCTGGATATTCCTGGTCCAGGAATTTTCCCTGTGTAGGTAGTGGGAATTCTTCTGAAGAACAGCAAACATGAGTTCTGAAGATCAGCTTCGTGTAAATTTACTGAGAGTAAAGTTATAAAACAAGAAAATTTGTGATAACGGTAGATTTTTCAAGGTAGAGAAAAAGCCAAAGAATTTTACAGACTGCACAAGATTTGCCCTTTTGTAACCACAGGTGCTAAAAGTATAATTGAAATATTATGTTTTACAATTTTAAATAACTAACAGTAAGCAACAAATAATTAGATATTAGTGTATCTAAAACATATAATATTATAAAATTTAAAATTATCCTGATTGTTTTAGGAAACCTTTCATGAACAAAGTCAAATAGCAATACTAGAAGAAATAGAAAAAAGAAAAGAAATCCCATGTTCAGTGTGCAGAACTTTGTTAATCTCATATGTACATTAATATATTAATGAAAAATAGAGTGATCTCTAGTTAACACATTACATAATTTCCTCACAATATTTAACAGCAGTTTACTTTCTCTTTTTCGCTAAGGATGTGTTTATATGAATAATTTAATCTCAGCCCACCAGTGTTTTGTAGCTATTTGCTGTAACAAAATATCTAAAAATACTAAAAATACAGTACTATTGATTATTTCATTCGGTCTATAAATATTATCAGCCAACAATAACCTGAGTTATATTAGTCTAAATTGATAATAATAATACCAGAGACTACAAAATCTGGTTTAGGGTCTAGGATGGTTTAGATATGTAAATATCTGACTTTTTCTTAAAATAAAAAAACTGAATTTGGTTTTATGGTATTCTGGATCCTATCTTGTTTTCATGCTCATGGGTTTTTAAGAATTTGCATGAATGATGGAAGCTAGCTCACAAATATATATTTGCATAAATGTGCAGGCAGGCAGTATCACAGAAATTTACATGCATTTATTCCTGTATCATATATGTGTTGGCAAAAATTACTTATCAACCCATCCTCCTGTTCTGCAAAAAGGTGCAATACTTTGTGGTCAGCTATGGTGTTTGTGGTTATTAAAAAAACTGTAAACATCAGCAATTCTCACAAATAAAGGATTCATGGGGTGAGGCTTTACTTCTGTAGAAATCATGGCTGAACAATTTCCCGTAACAAATGAAAAAAAAAGCAAAACTTCTTCACAGACATATCTCAAACATAAAAGGCAGTAGATTTGTCAAAACATTTGTTGTAAATTGTTTATCTGAGTGTGATGCTTCATAGTTTACTTCTTCAGTGTAATTTGAGAATCACGTGAGAAGAATTATCCAAAATATCAAAGATTTTACTTGTTAGCATTCTAATATTTGCATAGATATATATCGTGCTTAGACATATATTTCTGTCTTGCTATTTTGCACAAAGTACACAAACCAGAATACTAGTGGGAAAAAAAAAAAAAGTGTAAAATGTTCAAATATCTCAAATTATAGTGAATGGAGGCTAAAAAGGATATCTGATGCATGAGACGACAGAAAATCTTGAACACTTGCTGGAGTTTTCCACGGTTTGAAAGGGTTGTTTTCAACAACAATTAATGCCACAGGACACAAAACCCCACCTTGATGCAACTGCTTACATTGCAAAGGAACCTTTTGGCATTCCTTCTACTTTGCCATTATGCCATTGCCAGATTTATGTAGGAAAACAGAATTTTACAGCTTCTGCCCTTAGACATCCACAGAGGATAAGGTTAGTATATAATTTACAGGTTTTTTGTTGTTGTTTTATTGCTTGTTTTGATTTGGGTTTTTTGTTTATTTGTTTTTTAAGGAAAAGCACTGTAATGTTTAAATACCTGAGTACCTAAGCACATTGTTCCCAAGAGGCTCTGTAAAGATTTTCAGGCTGAGTAACAAGAAAGCCTTCAGGACTGACTATCCCAGTATGACTGAGCAGACAAGGCTTGAAGGAAAGCAATGAGCCTGCATATCTAGACTGCAAAAACAGCATCAGATAAAACAAGTGAATATCAGGACTGAAAAGGCTGTAGAAGTTTGCGAGGAGATGTCAAAAAGCATACCAGAAAATGTCAAGAAAAGTATAACAAGCACTGGTTGCAGACATTAGGGCGATAAATATGTGTATGATGAGCACCGTGCTAGAATTTGCTGTCCTAGGAGCTGTTTTGTAAACAGCAGTGTAAAAAAAAAATGCCTCAAACCCTCACCACCATAAGCAAAAAAATAATTAAAAAATTAGTGATCAATGTCTGCAGAAAATCTTAGAGTCAGAACATAAACAGAGCATACTAGGCAAATAAAACCACGACTGAAACACACCTCTGGAAAATCTCAGTCATTGCTGGTTTATCAGAGCTTAGGCAAATTGTTCTGCTCTTTAGAAAGGAGAACCAATGAGCAGACATTTTTGAGAGATCATAACCGAGAATTTGAAGAAAATAATTATGGTAAGCATTTGGAAATGCTTTCCTGAAAGTATGAATAAGAAAAGATGATTTCTTATGCACAGGTAACAGCAAGTTTGTGCGTATGGCACTTACACAGTGCTGCGTCAGGAGTGATGCTGGCTCTGAAATATTGAGTGAAGCTGATGTTCTCCAGTGGAAAACCCCCATGGCGTTGAGGGAACACTGCAGTCCGAGGGGTTCTTCACCACCTCCCTGGACCCACTGAAATGTGCAGGAAGAGCAAATGGCCAGGACCTCCCGAGCTGGAAAATCATTAAAATTACAGCAGCAGAGAGAAAATGAGAAAATCTTTAGACAATGTTGTAGAAGGCTTCTCATCAGAGCGTCTGTGGCAGCTATTAGTTATGGGATATCCTGGAGAGTCATCAGCATCAACGTTGCATGCTTTGCCCTTTGTTCACAGTTTCAATATTAAACAGGGGAAGTATGAATATCAAGTTCTTCCCTGCAAACCATGGGAGCAGAAGTTGCCATGGTGTGAAATAATGTCCTTCCTGGTTTCCACCACTTGTGCTGGACTGCAGCTGTGGGGGAGCCTTGTGGGGCTGTGCAGGAATGCAAATTTGGAGGGATGAATGCACCCTGCCTTTCTCATAAAACTTTTAACAGAGGCTGGCCAGCATCTCATGCTTTAAAAAACAGCCTGATGGAGAGACCTTTCTGTTTCATATTTTCCACTTAATTTGCAGTGACTTATTTTGTTTGCTTATGACCACTGATGTGTGTTTGGGTAGTACAAAACCAGTGCCTTATCTCTTGAGGAGAAAGATAGCTCATGCTTCATTTCAGAAGTGCCATATAATGGTCAGCCTCAGCATGCAGTTTCTGTTTAACTAGTGTGCTTGGCACAGTGATCACCACATGGAAACATTGATTCCCAGTCATCCGTGTCATATAGTCCACTATTACATGGGCTATCCATAAAATAATTACAGGCTTCCTGTTCACCAGTGCACACTCCCAATTAAGTATCTGATTACATATCCCACTGATTTGTAAAACAAAGCAAGCATGAGATGTACATACATATATGCATACTCTCTGTTTAGAGAAATTATTTCTGCTGAAAGTGAATGCACATCAAGACAGCACCATATTTGGTGCTACATGATGAAGTTTTCTAGCACAAGCACCAATTGTAGATGTGATCCAACAAATCTTTTTTGTCACCAAGTAATTCATGTTTTTGTAGCTAGTCTACTGAATTCAGAGATGGCTGTGGAGAAGCACAAATGAATTTCAAGTGCGTCCAAGCAAGTTTCAAAGTGAGTAAGCAAAACTGATTTATTTTGAATTGTCGTGGGTTATAGAACATGAATTGCTATCACAGGTCAGCAGCTCCTAAGTTGCTGAATGACAACTGGTTTTGTGCCTTTAAACTTAAAATATTGGAAATCAAAGGAAATGTCACTTAAATCTGTCCAAGCCTTCCAGCCTTTGGACGAGATCCTAATGTAAAATACTTGTGTTCCCTTTTAGGAAACTTACAGGAGAAAAAATCTCTGAATTTTAGTTGGAAAAGTTAGGTTCAAGAGGCACATGTAGGAGGTTGGTAGAGATGCTGATGTATCCATGGATAGAGCACATCATCCTAAAAGAGAAGAAATGGTAGAGACCTAATGCTGCATGGTGCACCAAACTGGCCACAGCAGTTGTACAAAGAGAGAGACTTATTTTCTGCTGATATACACAAAAACCCCAAGTTAATTCTTCCAATGAAAACAATAGAAGCATAGGGGTAAGAAGGTTTTAGGTGAATAATGCAGTTTAGCCACCACCTAATTTGCATCACCTAGTCTACTGAAATTTAATTTTCTTTCCTCCAGTGTTTAACATGCTGGTCTGAATTCACAGAGACCAAGCAGAAGGAAAAAAATTTTAAATCCCCAAACTATACAACTTGGACACAGTAAGAAATAATAAGTTAGAGAGGGCTCTGCATTATTCCAGGAATAACTGCTTTCGTCTCTTCGGTGTTCAAGTTATGCAAACTTAGATTCCCCAAGAGATCAACAAATAAAAGAATACAGTGGATATTAAGGAAGCCTTTTTTTGATCTCCTTACATACCGTTCCTGATTTGGCCTTGATAACATCACAGAAACTATATATTAATTTACTTCCACAACAAGGTCTTTCATACAGTATGGTCTGTCTCATTCTGACAATTTATTTTCCATAGCCTATTAAATTTCCTAGTGGAAACATTGATGAAAGCTGCAAAACAATCCTATGGTTCTAAGAGTCCATCCATATTTTCTCTCCTTCCCTGAACATTTAAAAAAAATACACTCAGAAAAACATTCCATATCATAGTTTATCAAAAACAATGCAATCAAATAATTATAATCTGTGTACTTTTTCCCCAATAAAGATGGAAAGATCAAACCAAATAAAATTGAAACTGTCTTTTGTTGAGAAATGACACTTTCTAGATGAGTAGTAAATGCTGGCAAAAGGAAAAACAGGGCTTGTTAATGATGCAATGCTTGGAATCAAAGAACATTAAGTCTAACACTGACTTGAACACACAATGAATTGCTATAAGAAACAAGAATCTCTGAAAGAAACTGAACAGTCTGAAACCTCATCTTTCTAGCCAGGGAATGGTTAGAGGTCTCAAAAGATCTAAAATAAATTCCAAAGAGCTATAAAAACAACAGAATGGAAACCACATGCAATGTAATGGAGTCTCAAAGCACCAAAGAACTTCAGTCCAATATAGACAGAATACACAGATGTATATAGGTTACTTTCAGCTTGGATGACTTTTGAACATTTATGTACAGAAAGTTGTGGGTTTTTTTCTTTAAATGATGCAGAATGAGAATATTTGTGACACATCTGGTGAACAATTACTTTTACTGGCCACTTAGTTTAAATTTTGAGGGGGAGCAGTCAAACAATCGTGTGGCAGAAGATACTTCTTTCCCATATTTTTTTTTTTCTGTTTTTGATTTGCTCTGTTCTTCTCACGTCGTGCATTGTATGAACTGTTAGTGATGAACAGAGCTTGAGCAGTCAGTTGCTGGTACTTGACATTGGAAGGTATTCTGTGCTTTATTATTCTGGTGGTTTAGTGAGTGTGACAGAAGATGAAATTTAGTTCTAATTTTGTCATTTCATAACTCACAAAAACACTGTCAGTGCAGTAATTAAGGGGAATACCAGCTAGACACAACATATGAGTATCTTCTGAGTTATAACTAACAACACTGCTCAAGTGTTATGAAAGGTGGCAAAGTTCAAGAGATAATGGATGAGACACCACTCCGACTGTTCTATTACCTAAAGCTTTTTCTTCTTTTTTGCTTTTTCCTTTTTTTTAATATATATTTTTATTTTGTAGAAAAAGCGCTGTGCACCAAAGTCACATGTATAAGCCCTTTTTCAAAGAGACACCAGGAATGCCTCTTTCCTCCCCCAGGTACTCTCAGGATGCTTTAGCCACACTTCAGGAGAAAACCACTTAACTACTGGAGAGTTATTCACATTTTATCTCATCTCTCCTGTTGAGATTATCAGGCAGGGTGCCTCATTTTAGGAAGACCATATTGCAAAGCATGTACTCATCCCCTAAGGAGTGGACTGACCTCACTGGGCAATTTTCTGTGTATAAAAGCACCGAATGGTAGCAGATATCGCTTGATACCAGAGTAAGCTAGTGTCATGGGTTCAGGCTGGCTGTGTGCCAGGCATCCACAAAAGCTACTCGCTCACTCTCTTGCTGCAGCTGGACAGAGGAGAGAAAATTTAATGAAGGGTACATGGGCTGAGATAAGGACCGGAAGAGATTGCTCACTAAATACAATTAAAGGCAAACAGGCTCAACTTAGAGATGAAAAATGAGTTTATTGTTAACAAAATCAGAGCAGGATAATGAGAAGTAAACTAAGACCTTAAAAACATCTTCCTCTCACCCTTCTGTCCTTCCCAGCTCTACCTCCTACCCCAGTGGTGCAAGGAGACAGGGAATGGGGGTTATGATCAGTTCATCTCCCGTGGCTTCTGCTGCTCAGGAACAGGAGTTGTTCCCTGCTGCACCATGGGGTCTCTCCCACAGGAGACAGCTCTCCTTGAACTTTTCTGACGTGGCTGCTGCTCACGAGCAACAGCTCCCTGCAAACTGCTGCAACGTGGGTCCATCCCGCAGGCAGCTGTCCTCCCCAGACTGCTGCAGCATGGGCCACGCTTCCATGGGGTGGAGTCCCTCAAGGACAGGCTGCTCCAGCACGGGAGCAGGGCACCTCTCTCCATGGGTCTCCCACAGCATCACAGACCCCTCCCAGGGGTCCACCTGCTTCTGCAGGGGCTCCTCCATGGGCTGCAGGTGGATCTCTGCATCCCCATGGACCTCCGTGGGCTGCAGGGGCACAGCTGCTTTGCCATGGTCTGCACCATGAGCTGCAGAGGAATCTTGGTTAGGGCATCTGGAGCACCTCCTCCCCCTCCTTCTTCACTGATGTTTTTGTTGTGTCTACACGTTGTTTATCTCATATTTTCACGTTGCTTTTCTCTGACTGGAATTAAAACTGCTCCACGAACTTTGTTTTGATTTCTTCTTAAATATGTTATCACAGAGGTGTTACCACCATTTCTAATTAGTCCTGCCTTGGCCAGCAGCACATCCATTTTTGGAGCCATCAGGAATTAGCTCTGCTGGACATGGTGAAAGTTTCTAGAAGCTTCTCACAGAAGCTGCCTCTGTGGCCCCCAGCTACCAAAACCGGGCCGTGCAAAATCCATACAGCTAGTTCTCAAAACAAAGACAACTTAAACCATCCAGCTACTTGTCTCAAATTTTACTCACTCTAACTACACTCTTCAACATTGTTGAATAATGAAAAGCCTCTATTTTATCACAAAGGCAGAGATAAGTTACTTGTTGTTATTTTAGCTTCCCGCAAACTTCAGAAACTATTTGGTGATGGTGCACAAGCCTTGTATTTCAGATTTCCAAAGCTTCCTCCCCATCACAAGTGAGGAGCGTTATTCATAGGAGGCAGTACCTTCATGTTTTAGTCATTAGTAGAAATGGGCCATAGATCATGTCATGTTGTCTCTAACCTAGTTAGATTTTGACAGCAGACAGGTTCCAAAATCATAGGCTCACATTAGAAACCTTTAAAAACTCATTAGCTCCTGATAATTTTTCTAACATCCAAAGCACTAAAAATCAGAAAGCTCATTTCTGCTTCAGAACCAACTGTGAATATGCTCAGAAAAAGCCTTGCCTTTTCATTTCTCAGTAACGAAAAAAATAGCTACTCTGAATATGAACATTTGAGGCTGGTGCAGAAAAAACTACTTTCCTTCCTGAGCATGAGGAATGAAGTCAACCCATTCTGTAACCAAGATGAGAAACTTACAACTAAGTTTTAACTCATTGCTCTGCTTCGGGTCATCATCTTTTCCAGGCCATCTCCTCCTGAATATTTGACAGCCCTCTGCCAAATTTGGAAAACACTGCCTTTCTCTAAACTACAATTTTTTTTTTCTTTTTTTTTTGGCAGTCACAGTAAAAAAGGTTTTTGTGAGATCTCACGTGTTGAAAACCTTATAAACAACACATTCCTACGTGCACCTTGGCACCTTCATGGTCAGGACCACCCTTTGTTGTTCTACCATTGCTGAGTTCCCATCTTTAATTTTGAACCATTCAAGGACTCAGCCCACATATTTGAATGTGCTTTGAGTCACAAACAATGTGACCCAAAAATACCTTTCCTCGCTAGATATTAAATGAAGGAAGGACCATTCTTTCATCTTATTTAGCACTAGCTGTCCATTAAAACCCCTGGATGAGATGGCTGGACAATATTACACCCTAAGCTGGAGCACCATTTTATAGGTCCCACTATTTGATCTTACTGTGTCACAACTGAACCAAGCTTTACTCAGCCTCATCTCCAATAGATTTAAGCCAAGTCTGGCCAAAATTGTTTCTACACTTAATTTTGATAGCAAAATAATTTAATTTCATAACAGCAATTCTATAAAAATATATTGTTCCCTATTTTTTTCCACAGTATCGCCTGAATATGGACAAAACCCTGCTAGAATAAACAAACCATAAAAATAAAACAATGACCAACCTTTAAAAAAAGACAGAAATTTATTTAAAATGTGCATAAAGACAATCAGGTTATTCATAACCTTTTTGTTGCACCCCTCTTCTCATCAGACTTGATTTCTCTGAAAATGTGTTTGCCTTGATGTCTGGAACATTGTGCTTCTCTCATTAGTAGAGACCATTAATTGCCTTTGGACTGCCGTATGGAACTAACACAGGACAGTTACAATCAAAGTTAGGGTTTTTTTCAATTAGATCTCCAGTGTAAAACAAATAATAATCATACAATTAAGTCTTGTGATACTGTTTCCACGCACCACACTTACCAGGACCTTCTGAGCCGTAAGGAACATGCTGACCTAAGGAAGCAGAGAGCATCACCGTGGTTACAAGTGCCATGTTTACCTGTGTGGGTTAAGTACAGAGGTAGATGCATAAAAGACACTTATTGGCAGTATTTCTTGCCCAATAATGTAGAGTTTGTTCCCCAAAGAATCAGTAATTGCCATATCAGCAGTGCATTGAGCACTTTTATTACAAAGTTTATTAAAATGCCACTTACATTTAAAGAAACAATCACTAAGGACATTAGCTTCTGTGCAACAGAAATTTCTTGAGCTACCAGCTCTGAAAAACACAATTCTAGTACTTGAAAAAAAATCTAGTTCAATTCTTTTGGCGGCTTACATGGCTTACATCACATCTTGCAATAAATGTGACAGGATCAGAAAGGAACTCGCCATATTTTGATCTTTCCCAGGGAAAAACAGGAATATTTCTGTGCTCTTCAGCGATGCACCAGTTTCACCAGAATTTTTGATATGACATGTAGCCCCACGCTGGGGAGCTACAGAAATATTTTTCCCCTCATGGGTCCCCTCAGTCACTTCAGTGGCCAAAAGTGTTGGCAGCAGCTTCCTTTCAGGGTGACCAAGCTGGGATGTTCCAGGGAGGTATCCAGTTTTCAAAGGGGAAACATATCTCCTCTTGTCTACCCAAATCCACGTGGTACCTAGCCAGCCTCGAAAATGTTTGTTCAGACAGGACAGGATCAGAGATACTGTCTACATCAGTAAAATTAAACTTGGAAGCGCAGGCACGGACAGCTTCAAACAGCTTATGTCGCTCAAAGTCCCATCCAACCTGTCCAGGACACTTCCAGGGATGGACACCCACAGCTTCCCTGAGCAACCTGTGCCAGTGCCTCTCCACCCTCACAGTAAAACTTTTTTTCCTAGTATCTAATCTAAACCTACTAAAGTGAACAACTATACAGAAAAGAATGGTGGCTGCTTGGTCAATAAAGTACAAGTGAAAACGCCTGAAAATTCTTTACGCACCTGGAGTAAATGTCATACAGAACTGTCATTATGGAGCAATGTTAACTATAACAACTCAGGTTTGAGGAGAATTTTTTTTTTTCCTACGTTTGACTGCATCTGCTTCCTTCATTTTGTCCATTAGCCCTGTGAAATCCTCCACTTTGGAGCACTTGATGCGAGTTTGGGAAAACCACAGAGGTGGTGCTGCCTCAGCAGGAAGCTCACTCGTTTCTGAGGGACTGTCAATTATTTGCAGGGAAACAAAAACAGAGGAATAAATATTACATGCTGATGGATATTTGTCAGAAAAGATAGGAATACTTTCAACAGACCTTGTCAGGCACAATACGTTACTCACATCTACATTTTGTATGGCAAAGGGAATAGAGCTCTCCAGCTGCTCCCCTGGCAAGACTAAAGTTTTGTCTCATAAATTTAAATTATAGATGACATAGTGGTGGAATGGAAATGGATTGCATCTAAAGAGATAAATCCAGAAAAAAACCCTGGAAGGAAGAAATGAAAAGTTTCTGACATGCCACAGATCTTCCGTTTGTTGCGATATTCTCTCCAACTCAACACTTTGTAAAGCAATTTGTTTCTTTTTTAATTTCTTTCCACCTCCATGGAAAGTGATGAACATTTTTGTGAAGCTCACAGAGAGTGCTAGGTTGCAAATATAACAAAGAGCTTGCCAATGCCTGGGAGTCCTAACTGACAATATTTTCAGTTGTGTCAGCATTTAAGTATTATTGTAGCGTTATCATATCATGGCATAAAAAAAAAATAACATGGAAGCATTTGTGCCAAAAGCTTAATGTTTCACTGAAAGCACACACCAAGTATCCATAGGTACATTTGAGTTCTTTGCCAAAACATCATTTTAATATGAACCATTCAATGATTTTTCCACTCACTCATGAGAAACTCTACATTTTAATTTAAACCAATAAGACAAAAAGCACTGGCAGGTTTTCTGCATCTGAGACTGATGGGGAATAAGGAGGAAATTGTTTTATAAACTGCAGTACCTTGGGATGATTTGACAGCCTTGGAAAGGAGATGGTCTCAGGTCTGGAGCCTGGTGAAGGTTTTGGTTTTTTTTTCCGCCCAGTGAACTTGTCACTTTAGTAAAATGTGCAGAACTTCACAACGAATGTATCAACCTGTATCAGTGATAAAGCAAAGCCTTGTAAGCAGAGACAGAGGAAAGAGAAGACTAAGAGAGGCAGAATTTTACTCAGGAACGGGTAAAATATTCTGTCTCATTTTTTGAATTCAGTGAAAATGAATGATCAAAATGGGAAATTAGAGAAGTGCTGTTGTGTACTGTATCACTGGACACTGAACATTTGAAGGCATATCAAGGCTGAGAGGCTAGTGGAAATAAAATCTGAAATTGAACAAAATGAAAAATACACATGCTTCAGACTAAATTCAGATGACTGATTTGTCTTACCGTACAAATATACTAGCTGTGAAGAATAAGAATTTATTTCTATGACTGTTATTAAGTAGAGCTTTTTCTTTTGGATAATCCAGCACGAATTCATCCAGCTGCACTCTGACAAACATCAGCTCTTGGGTGAAGGTAGAAGTAGCATTTGGTCATTACTCAGAGCTCTCTGATCTTTTGCAAACTCTGTACTTTATTATACTGTAGACTGTGCTAGCAGCTGCTACAATGGTCTCAGTGGCAGCTCAGGACCAAGTGGCAACAACAAGTGGGACCAAGAATCTGGCCCAAGGACTTAAACTGCAGAAACAGATGCTGAAAGAAAATTCACAAGAAACAAGCACATTTTTGTCTCTTCACGTTTAAGCCTGGCCAACAAGGGCATACCGAAAGAGATCTCTAAACAAAAGACTTGAATACAAGTGCTATGCAGTAATAATGCCGTATATGAGGTTACAACAAAGATGACAGCAGAAATTTGTCTTTTGAAAACTTCTCTCTCCTGCCCATGTTTTCTGCCTATCTCTACCCAGAGTGACCATTAGGTCTTCTCAATTGTTGCTGCAGCCTCCCAGCAAGAATATGGGGAATCCAAACCCTTTACATTCTTTGAATGGAACAAATCCATCTTATAAAATCATAAAACCATAGACAGGTTTGGGTTGGAAACCACCTTGAAAATTATCTAGTTCCAACCCCCTGGCCATGGACAGGGATTCTACACACCAGATCAAGTTGCTACCATAAGGATCTTCTCCATGATCTTCCCAGGGACAGACGAGAGCCTCAATGATCTGTAATATGATGTGGATGCAGAAAGGTGATATGCCAGTGATTCCTAAAGTCTCTGCCATGCCGTTTGTTAGGTTTTTCATGGGTGGTCAAACCTTCGAAATAGATCAAGTTTAAATAAAGGCTACCTGGCATATTTCAGGGCCCTAAATAGATAGGATCTTTCTTGCAGAAAGGTTGTTGATGAATATAAAACCTGCTTTCACAAATATTTTTCTCACTTAGAATTTTCCTACTTCTACAAATCTTTCTGCAGCCGGGCTTATTTGCTAGGATATACATGAAAAGTAGACAAAAAAGTGAGTGTAAACACATTAAATGTGAATTAGCTTAGAATTTAATAATCACAAGAAATGCACAGCAATTTTGTGCAGCTCTTGCCTGGCAATGTCTGTAAGAGCATCTGAATCAAATCCAGAAAGCTACACACAGATGCCAGGTGTTAAGATGTCTAACACCTGACTTTTCAGGTTTTACTGTAAAAAGCAAAGTGACGATCATAAAAGACTACATTTTAAAAGCGTTATGAGACCTTCTGCTGCAATTAGGCACACGGTCTTGGGACTTTAGGGGAATTTTGCACATCTGTCTGAATGGGTTGAGATGAATTCCACCTTCCTCAAGCCCAAGACATTTCCAGCCTGGGATGCCTGTTGCAGAACAGCAGCTCTGCCAGACACTGACTTTGAACACATTGAGATATTCACTTGTTCATCAAGTTTCCAGGCTTAAAATTTTTTGCATACCACCACCAAACACTCTATTGCCAACAGAAAATGTACCTCTGTAGGACCTCAAATCCCTGCAAGGCAAGTGGAAATCCGAAACTCCTTTTCTTGTAGCCTGGGTAAATACTGCACACTGAGCTGCCACAACAGTGTTTTGAAAAGACATACTCCTGCTGGTTTTTCGGGAGCAATTCACATCTGACTCCAGAGTGGTGAAACAAAACAGAAATAAGAGACACCCTCTGTGTTAAGACTATTATCTCTCAATTGTGTCAAACCAGCATGACAATAGAGCACTAAATGTTCTCAAAATAAAAAAAAAAAAAGTTTAGTTATTAAATGAACAACTGCTTTCACAATGTTTTATCAAATGTACATCCACCTAACATTCAACAGCTTCAACTGGTTCAGCCTGTTGTGTGTCTCCATTGGTTTCTGTGGAGTTAGGCTGAAATGTGATGGCTGAAAGGAAGAATATGTTACCCTGCTAAACTCAAGGGTGGTAAAGCTCCAAAAGCAGTTAGCAAGGCTTGCTCATAGCCTCATTCATCTTCAGGCTTTGTATCCAAAACCAGAAAAGTCACAGCAGTTTCTGCCATGCTGCCGAGGCAGCAGCCTTAGAAACAGAGCGCGCCCCAACCAAAAGTCCCCAAACACATCCCTAAACCAGCATGGTGCCGCCAAAAAGAGAAATAAGTCACTGGGCCCTCCAGAATGGGAAAACATGCTTCAAACTTCTTAGAAAGCCACAAGTCAGAGAGGGAAAGCATACTGCTGGCCTACGTGAGAAGTCATGTGCACCTGGCAGAGGCAGAAGACCTAAAGAGTGATAAAAGCCTGATGTATGGACGTTTTTTTTGTCTTGCAAATGGGAGTGAGGATTGAAGTTTTGTCAGCTTTGCCATAAAGCTGTGAATCACAGGCTCCTGGTGTGTGCAGCTGTGCCACGGTGCTTCTCAGCAGCAGTGTCTGCATCAGCATATGCTGCTCTTCTCCTGACTAGGTTGCTGAAGGTGATTAAAACTAGTTTTAACACCTCTCCTGTTTTTCCCCTCTTCCACCACCTTCCCTTGCTGCATTCTTTCTAATATTAAATCGCTAGTTTAAGACAGAAAAGAAGAAATAAACTGCAGGGAAATCTTGTTTGCTCATTAGGCTTTGTACACTACTTTCTGATCCTAATTTCTCCCTTGACCATCTTATGGTCACTGTAACTCTTAAAATAAAGAATGAGCCTAAGTGAAATCTTTGAAGTTTTTAAAAATTTCTTAATAATTCTAGCATTACAGAAACACAGTTGTACCCAGAAAAATCCTGAGCACAATCATTACGAGTCTTCAGTGGCTGTTCTATCTCTGATTTTGGTTTACTTAGCTGCATAGAGGGTCTGCACGGTAGATGGGACGGTAGGTTAAGAATTTTAATAGTTTGGGCATATACAGGTTACATTTACTACCTCTGATGTACTGTGGCATTCAGTGAGTAGTTTCTCAGCAGGGACATTTATGATTCCTTTGTGCTGCACATGTTATATACTATAGGAAATGTTCCTAGCCCATGGTGAGCTCTATCTCTGAATGAGAGCAGCAGCCTGAGGGCTGCTCTTCATATAACTTTACTTCCTGCCTTAAGATAGTTTTGTGGGCCAGGTGAAACCTTCAGTGAAAAAAACCACTGATTTGAATATGTTCTAGCACACCTCTTTATTGCACTGTTTAAAGAGTTTGTCAGATAGGTAAAGAAAGGTGCCACTGAATCTTCAAGTAGGAAAAAAAAGGAATAATTTTGAAAAATGAAATTATTTGCAAACTGCTTAGAGATTTAGTATCATGGATTTATTTTGCTAATAAATGGATACATAAAAAGTACAACATGAGACACAATTTTGCATCTGTTTTCTAAAGCATGTTATTTCCACTGGGAAATAGAACCTCTGAAGTTTACTGGTAGAAACACAGTTATTTCTTAAATTAATAAAATCTCTGCTTGGGATCTTCATACCAGCTTCTTAGAGTCAGAAGCAATACAAAAAGTTTTGAGGATGTGAAGTGAAAAATAGTATATCCACTTAAATCTGCAGAGATGATCCACATATGCACAGCTGAACCTTGGATGAATCCAGAACACAGGGATTAGTTTCCTACCCAAAGTGTCAGGGATCTTTTCACAGTAAACTGCACACTGCAAAACAGTTACCTTAACTAGTTCCTGACGTGCTGTATCACATCACATTCAAATCTCCATCTATGGTGTCTGCAAGTACTGTTCACAAAATGGAGGTTTCAATGCAAAAATTAATATGATGTAGCTCTGTGACAGTGACACTGAGAGATTTTCATCATATTATAGGCCCAGGCATTTAATCTGAAAGATACTTCAAGCTTCTGTAAATCCCGTGTAATGCCTAATTTGCAGGTCTGGGAGAGTACACAGGCATAATTTTCAATATTATCAAGTTGAACTCTAAACATATTTCTCAAATTAATTTTCTTTTCCTGTCTTGTCACACCAGGTTGCTATTCATTGTTACAGAGCACCCATATACAACTCCAGACATGACTGCATTTTCTAAGAATGAAATACTTTTAATACAGCGGTATTTATAGAACAAAGGCTTGGATAACCACATGGTATGTCTATATCATACCACAAAACATTACTGACCCATGAAGCAGAGGCACAAGTTTTTGTGCAAATCTCTTTCCTCGGTGCTTCTTTTTTGGCGGTGTCATAGTGCCCCGAGTCCTTCCCCTCGTTCTTGAATGTTTGACTAAACTGGGGAAGAGCAAGTTCCCTAAAAGCTATCTAGTAGCAAATTCATCATGATCCAATAGTAGCTACTAATAATCTACCAGAGTCCCTAAAGGGTAAAAAAATTAAGTTGACTGGTAGCAGCTGCAAAGAGATTATAGAGCTAGACAGCCTGATAAAACAGTTTAAGAACTAGCGAAGAAAAATTTTACTTTAAAGATGGGAAAAAGCAGAGACCAGGAATGAGGGTTTCAACTGATCAGGGAACATTACCCTGATAGAAGAAGAGTAAAACAGAGGAAAGGGACGAAAGGGGTTTGATGAGAGGAAGCAGGGTAGACTCAAGGGGAGGACAAAAAGAATCTATAGGAAGAAAGACAATGTGGGAATCTTCTTGAATGGAACATAATAAAAAATTTCCAGGGTGACCCTTTTCAAGTGTCTTGATGGTATCTCTAAAAGCATAGACAGTTCTTTTCATGACCGTATTTCTACCAATATCTTCCTATTTATTCATTTTGATCTGATATGGTCCTCCTGAGAAGTCTCAGAGAGGTAACAACAGGAAAGTGAGCCTTTCCATAACTGCAATAGAGTTTGAAAGAAAATAACCTGACTGGGCACTACAGTTATGATTTTTGGGCTTTGGATTTGTTTTTTTTGTGGTTTTTTTTTTTTTTGTTATTGTTGTTGGGGTTTTTTTGGTTTTTTGTTGGTTTTTTTTTCTGGTTTAAATTCTATTTCTTCCAAGTTTAAAATATGCAAATGGTAGAGGAAGGAACAACTTAAATTCACGGTATCAATACCTTTCATTGTGACAAAATATATTTCTGCAAATGTACATTTATTTGAAATGCAATTTTTGAAGAATCCTGTTAATACTTGGCTAAAATTATCTCTGGTATAATTTCACTGAATTAAAAGAGGCTGAAGAGGGAGGGGATGAATTTGCCTCCTGGTATTATTGGTGAAATATAAAAGAGTTTTATGTCAAGATGTTTTTTATGAACTTGAATCCAGTTTCTAATCATCCAGATTGCCCTGTACAATAAACTCTTGATTATGACTGCTGGCGTTAACAGTAATAAGACAAGATGATGTGCAGCACAATTTTCTTCATTCAGCTTTTCATTCTTCCACTGCTCCTTAAAAGTCTCCCTATCTTTCTGCCAGTTTAGCTTAAAAGTCATGTAAAATTAGATATTATCAATCAAGTCACATATTCTCAAGTGCAGAAACATTATTTTGTTGATTGCCATGTAGCTTTGTGGGATGAATCCGTGCAGTTCCACTCCCTGTTGGAAAAAGTTGGCTCTGTCTTGCTCATGCAACTTTCTGCTGAACTGAGAGCACAGGAGTAAGAACCAACTTTCCTTTGGTTTAAAGCAGTGCTGTGGAGAGTGAGCAGAGACACTTATCTGCATTCTTTCCACTCTGTACCCTCAACCATGTGCACTTCTCTCCACTAACACTAATTAAACCAAGGAGGAAAAAAATTAGATTTTTGCACTCTAAAGACAAATTTATCTCAAAAGAGAGTAGTTTGCTGGAAAGATAATCAACAAAGGGCTTTCATTTTGAAATCACAGCCTGGCTTTCCCCTGGCTTTCTTGTTTAGGCTCGGGGTTTGGAAACCTTGCAGCCCTTGTTCTGTTTGGTTTGTCAATATCAGGATGTGCATCGGAGAACAGCATGGCTAATGGGATGTACCAGTATCCTGCTGGGAATTAGTGCCTCAAATAAGAAAAATACGTGGGATTTCAGGCACTGCAGAGTTTGTCCTCTCTATTTCAAGCATCTCTCTAGTGTCTTTACTCAGTCAGCTAAATGACATTCTTCTCTGTCTGGGTGCGAAGTTCATCCAAATTTTTTATTTAGTCCTATACAAAAATCTTCAATTTCTGTAATATCAGAGTCGTTTATGTGGCTGATATTTTTAATGGATGTGTGGAAAACCTTCTTCTCTTCCAAATAATTAAAGCATCATAATTCTCTTCAGTAACAGAATCGGCTAAAGATGGAGGCACAGTTCACCAAGCACACACTACGGTCAACTGGATCAGGTGGCGCGAAAAAAAAAAACCAACAAAAAAACAGGAGTGAGAAATGAGACCAACAAGATCTCTACGGTTTTGTGGTAGCTAAAAGGATGCCTCTGCCTCTGTGAGACATTGGTATGAACTGAGTTCTGCCAATAATGCAGCTCCTATGAGAGAACACGCCATCTCTGTATTTAGAGGAAATCAGTTAGCTGACCAGTGCCTGTGGATCTTTCAGGCTAACCGGTCTGATTTTTGGAGAAAGGGAAACAAAGACCTAGAGTTTAGTCTTCCAGCACAACTGCTTGTGAACATGACTTGGAAGGAGGCACCAATCTACTGTCCAGCCCCTGTTAACCCTCCCCACACTGCAGATCTACTGGTGTTACAAAGTGCCCAGGACTATTTAGGAGACCCTTAAAGTTCCTCACATATTCCAGGGGCTAAAGTGGATCATGATTTATCTAGGGCTCTAGCTGAGGCAGGTTTCCACACTTTTGTAGGGTCAGAGTGGTGTCCAAGCCAAGGATCAAACAGCAATATGGGTTCTCCATGGCCTTAGGCAGCTGGAATGGGATTAGAAGAAGCAGCTACCGCTACTGCATTTGTGTGACCCTAAAACAGACCAGATCAAAGCTGGTTCCCAAGCTAATTCTTCTACTTCAATCTTAAGAAAGGTATAAGCAGCTTGAATA